>CADDXX010000497.1:498771-572409 GCA_902810485.1 Alauda arvensis
CATGTTCTGACTCTATGTCCTTGCTTTTGAAATTCTGCACAATTTTCCTTTCCACAATGGTCATGGCTCTCACCTCCATCCTCAGCTCTGATCACTACATTCTTACACCTTTCGTCCATTTTTTTTTTTTTTAATCTTATTCAGCAGGCTAAATCACTCATCCCTTAAAAATTCTTTATGATTGATATTTTGGAGCTGCTATTCCAGCAGCAAGACTATACATATGATCCCTTCCTTCAAATTAATCATACTAGTGAACCTGATCTCTAAGAATCCAGCTCTCTTTTTTCAGAAATTGTCCAAGAATAAATAGTAAGCATATGATTAGGAAAACTCCACCAATGCTTAAAGCCTCACTAACAATMAATGCTCAGTAGTGATGCTGAGGAAAGATGTTAAGCTACAATTACAGAATTAGAGCTGTATTGACTTTTTACTTGAGGCTCCAACTCTCAGTAGACAGCTAAAGTGATACTGTGTACATGACAAGATCATAACCCCTGATGTTAGATCTACCATAATTGTGATTATTGCCTACAGAAACATACCATTTCACTTAATCCTTCATGATTCCAGTAGCCATATTGAGCTCATTTCTGTAATTATGAGTTAGTGACAGAATTTCCATGGATGGGAAAAAAAGCTCTTCTGACTGTTTCATTTCTCTTTCAGAGTTTCACTGTCAATGAATAGTTGGATATTTGTATCTAGCATTTCAGATTTTCTAATATTCCTGTCTTTGAAAGTTCTTCATCTGTCCACGTTGTCCAACCTTTAATCATACCCATCCAGGGCACAGCAGCCCCTCACAGTATTTTCTCTCTTCAGTAACATGGCCAGAAGGTCTCTGTTGTACGTCCCATGTTGTGGCTGGTGGGAGTGTGGGAGAGACTGAGGACAAAAGCTTGCTGAGACAGCACCTCCAAGTGCAGAGGCACAGCAAATTTTAAACTCCCTGGTATCAGGTTACATACTAAAGTATTATCAGACTCATCAATATAGTAGAAAAGATGGAAAGTGGGTTCTCTGTGCCAAAGGCCAATGTCAGGTATTACATCAGGCTTCTGTAGGAGTGAGAAATCACTTCCCTGAGATTGCACTGCCACTTTGCTGTCATGACTCGTGAAGGAAARCCAGCCACCCTATTTTTATAAGCCTATAAAGCACTGAAGTCCCAAGTGGGGCTGCCTGCAGCCTGCATAGATGCACACAATGTGCTGCATAACACAGCACATTAAATTCCAAAGGGGAGAGCTTCAKCACTTTTGGCTGATTTCCCAACACGTCTGGAACCTTATAGAAAGAACAAGATGTTCAGACAAGAAGTAAAGAGCACTGTGTTCATAATAGCAACTGAATACATAATGACCAACTGTAAGGGAAGAATATATGTATATAGAGCTACCTGCAAGATATGCAGCAAGTCCTACCTTGGCTTGCAGAGCACTTCAAGCTAAATTCAGTGCCTGCTCTGGCAGCAGCACAATTAGTGGTCCAAATGCTGCAGCCATGAATACAGAGCCTTTAGTTATCATCTCCACACCGCATGCCAAGATCATTCACTTTGCTGAGAAGAGAATTACAGTATCTAAGTGGCCCTGCTGAGCCATTCCAGCACCCAGGCACACTGCAAAGTAGGYCACTCTCAGCATGACTATGGTATTTTCTTTTATATACACTATCCATATGGTAAAAATAAGACCCAGATTTTGCAAAGAGCTCTGTACAGCTAGACTTGCTTTTTAAGTTAAACCAGGTCACTGTTTTGTTGATGCAGTTTCATGCTTAAGAATTGCACTGAATTGAAGGCACGAGCTGTAATGTCAGATACTTCATTACATGAGTTTCTGGAAGCAGTCAAGTATATCCTTGAGCACATCATTATAGATGACAAATCATACCTGCAGATACAGAAAAAGACTAAATTAAGACGGGCACTGAAGGTCCCAGTTTCTAGTGTCATTTGTCACTGCACAAAAATCAATTATTACTTTAAAAGACATCTTCTCTATGTGCAATGTAAAATAAAGATGCAAAATACCTCGAGAATTCTCTATATGAGTCTCTTGACATCTTAAAATTTTTCAGAAGTGAAGAACTCTATTAATRTTATCTTTGAAATCTACTGCTCCCCAGCTGAGATCATCTGGGAAAGGCATGAGAGGTCATATCTTTTTGATTTCAGTGGAATAATCTCTGACTCTGAGAATGGTCATCCCTGAAAATCAGATCAGTAATACAAAAAAAAAAAAAATAAATCTTCAAATACACATTGTAAGCATGAGATAATGAAACCACATACATGCTTGTATCAACATTATGTAAAACTATACATTTATCAACAATCATGACAGTTCATGAATTTTTCTTGATGTTCTTGACCATCTTGACAGTAATACACTGGAGACYGGTTTTCTCAATGTCCTTCTTTAAATGGCCCTACAGCAGATGAATTTCAGGTGTGAAGTACTGAGTAACAAGAAGGGAAATAACTACAAAAGTTTTCTTTGATCCACTGGCAATGTTCTTGTTAATGTTTTCTCTGAGTTTCATCTAAACTGGTTTGCGAGGTTTTTCTTATCTGAAATGAGAGCAAAATATTGGCTGATATTTAAAYTGACATCCACTCTGACTGCTCAGGTTGTATTTGACAGGTTTGTTACTCAGTCAGTCAGTTCCCAGCTTATRAAGATTTACATAGTTATTTTTCTTAGGGCTGAGATATTTATACTTTTCATATTGAATACATGAGGCTACAGCTGGTCCATTTTTGTATTTTCCTGTGGACYTTCTGGATCAAAATTCTGCTATTTGGCATTTCAATCAATTTTCTCCTTCAYGTACCATCATCCATAAATTTGCTGAGAGTGTATTATGTCACATCATCCAGCCTGCTGATGAAGATATTGAATAATACCAGCTCCAGTATTGACCCTAGGGTAGCTCTGTACCTCTGCCAAATGAACATCAAGCTATTGATTACTGCACAATGAGCTTGGCAGGTTGGCAGTACAGCTGATTTTCAAACAGCATAACAGCCCATTTATACAGCCCACRGTTCCTCTGTTTCCAGCTGAGAAATGCCTGGAAGCCAGTGTCAAAAGCATTGCTCAGACTCAAAGTGCATTAATCCTCTCTCTGTTCAGACATATATTTGGTTTTTTCTTCAGATAAAAAGCAAGAACTGTGGTCAAGTAYGTTTTACCCTGGTAAACAAGTGGTGACTAATTTGTTTCCTTTCTGTCTTAGAAATTAATTCCAAGAGGATATATTTCCTGATCAGGGACTGAGGTGAAGCCTACACTTCTCTAGTTCACACTTCCCTATTTCCTTCTGGTTGTTCTTTGTATGGAAGCAAAATCTGCTTTTTTCCAGTCATTGGGGACTTTTGTGATACAGYTTTTCATTAGGTGACAAACAATTTTAGTGTTATCACTAATGGGTGCCTCTCCTTGGTAGAACTGCTGTGCAGATCCACAGTTTCTGCCTACCCCCTAATATGTTGGTCCAGTTCAATTTGTCCCCTCCCCTCAGCCTTTTGGCTCTCTTTTTCTTCCTAAAGCATTTCAAAATATATTTTAAAAGTGTGCTATGAAATGGTTTGGATTCCAAGCCTAGCAGCTTTATAAGTACTATTGATGTAATCAATATGTTTTCCTCACCCAGTTGAAAAGATATTATAATTTCCACYATAGAGAGATATTTTACTATTGGAAATTTATACAACAGTGGTGCTTTTGTTACATGGGAAATCTGAKCAGAAGTAAGAAAAAATTCAGTGAGGCATCACTATTCCCAAACACTGCTGCACTGTAATGATTTAATTTTATCAAATGAACATGAGAAGAGATATCCAAAACATTGGGAGAAAAGATTTTGGAGAAAAGGTCATTCCATTCCTGTCAGGAGGGTGTGTTTCCACAGAACTCTCTCCTAGTTGCTATTTCCACTGGAACAGTTGTTGGAGTTTGAGTACTGCTTTTATTTCAGTTGCTGGAATTACCACTCYTAGTGATCTGTCAGTGCCTCTGCACTCAGCCTACCACAAAAAGTAGGTTAAATCATCAATTCTGAATTGATGCTAGGATAGAAATTTTAAAAATATATATTAGAGGAGAGATTTCAGCTGAAATATATAACTTCTTTTAAGTACTTTGTCCAAGACATGTATTTCAATATGAAAGAATCTACAGAAGAGTAGAAGAATACATATTGTAGCTTGAGTGAAACAAGCGTTGACATATGTTCCATAAASAATTCCTAGTTTTCATCTGCTCTGCTAATAACCTAAGCTGGGAACAATTCCTTCAGAGGAAAAAACCAAAACACAACCTTTTCCACTTCGAAACAAATAAGTAAAACATGAGTACATTTTAAAAAGGACACCAAAAGGTAGCTACATTCTGACTTTTATTGACATCTATTTGAATTCCTTGCCATAATCCYGGTAGTGGTGTGTTTGTCACTAGCTGTGCCATTACCATGGGGATCATCTTCCATGGAGATTCTTGTCTGCCCTCTGCTTCAATAGGTAAATCCCACACCACAATTATCTCATGGGAGGGTTGACAGAAACTACATGGAACCTCATGACATCCCCTTCTGCATTTTATATAAGACACGACATGAGTCAAATAAAACAATTTATAAATGCAATACTGCCTTACAGGACTACTCCCTGCAATTGCAAAAGGTGGCTTTGAAAAGTCTTCCAGTTTTTTGATAAAAATAACAGACCAGAATTTCTCTGCGTGAAAAGACCTCAGACTTTCGTCTTAAAATGTTTCTCCAATTTGTAGTCACAAAAGAGAAAGAAAAATGGATTTTTCCTTCTAACAGCTAGAAATACATTTTATTCTAGGACTTAMAGTCCTCCCAAGAGTCACATCTTTATATGCAACACAGAGGAAAATGCACATAGAAGCGAGTCTCATAGGGCTAAAATGAATCCATTTTTGACCCTGTAAGAGTAAATGAAGGGGAAAATGCTTAAAAATGAAAAGATATTACATATGTGTGTCTGTATTAACATGTCTTAGYATAAGTCTGTGGGATAGTGTSGAGTCAATGACAAAATTYTYCCCTAATATATAATCCAGAAGAACTCCTTTCTGGAACTAACTCTCACTGTAGGTACCTGAATCAAAAGTTCTCTTTACATCACSTGAAACTTTCTTTGTTGTTCACTTCAACTGTTTGTTATCTCATAAATGTTTGGTTTCTGAGAACAAGAATCAATTTTTGAAAATTGAAAGTTTAGAGAMAAATATCCCAATAAYGTGCCTATTAAAAAAAATTAGTGATTTTGTTCATTAGCTGCAGTTCTCAAGAGAGGACATGAATAGATCCCAGTAAGTGCAAGAACTTCATGTTTCTTATTGAAAAATCAGACTGACTAAATCCTACCCACTGTTATTACTGTTAAATTTGCACCTGCTAGATCCAGTCTGTCTTAATATCAATATCAATATCAATATCAATATCAATATCAATATCAATATCAATAATATCAATATCAATATCTAACTAGTATATAGAACCCACAGGTTATCAAAATAAAACTGTATTACTTGGTCTTTAATGCCATTGTAACTAGATGACATCCAAACCCACACAGATTTAAGAAATAACCAATTCTATCACAGTGTTCATAGTCTCTGAATTTAAAGTATTTAAGATATTTTYTAAATAAGGATTTTTTGATGCAATTAAGATCCAGATCCTAATTCAAAGCTCACCTTTGAAAAAAGAGACTTTAACTGATATTTCTCACTGTAATAAAAGAAGACATTTCTTCCAAAACATGTCTTTTGTAAGTATTGAGGTTCAGATTCAAAATAAGCTTCTGTATCACAACTCATTAAGGATAACTAAYGATAAATAGCACAAAATAATTCCAAAAGTGATCTGCAGCTGAATTTAGTAGTTGCAAAATAGGTAAATCTTTGAGCAAGAATGATGTGAATTTCATTGTTAAGACTTACCATAAKTCATGAGTGATCAGCAAACAATATYATAGCACTTTCRCAAAGCTGYTATAAAATCAAGATTCTTACAGAAAACAGGTTGCATAAAATGCACAATAATATTTTGCAGCCCCTTTTAAAAAGTATATGAGAGGTTTGTCTCTACTTACTATTGCAATTTGCCCTATGGGTTTAAGGAAATAACATGAGTCATCACTTCTGAAMAGCCATCAGAAGACTCTTCCTGGGTTACGAAAATCATTAAAAATTTAATAAAGTAGATTCTAATATGGACACTTGCTCAGTTGACTACAGAGGGCTTTGATATTCAATTACAATAATGAAAGCAGAAAAGAGATCTTTGGAACATGCAAAAACAAACTGGCAGCAAGCCAAAAGTTTTTGTCTTTTTAAATTAAATAGATCTATTATTATTTTGCAACTAGGAAGCACCATGGGAGTTTTGTGCTGAGCGTAAAAKAGAAAAAAAGGAGGAAGTAACAATGATTAATCAAAATAGAGAATCATCACCTTCAGTACTAGCTAAATCCTAATGTAAAATTTGTATAAAAAATCTAACATAATTGGGGAACAAAAGAGGGAGARTGAGAGGGAAAAGTGACCTCTGATGCCATACCAATATTGCTGACATGGATGCCTGTGATCTTTTTCTCTGTGACAGGCACGTCAGAGCCCAATGTTCCATTCTGTTCAAATGCTTCGGTGTGGCAGCTTGAAGCACAGAGCCGTGGTGGGGGTGCTGGAGTGTTGCATCGTTACAGTGCAGTRGGTGTGCAAATGTTAAACTGCACAAAGCCAGACCAGGGTCAGGGGAGCCAAATCTGATTTATCTCCTCATCTATACCATGCATGCATACAGAAACCCATCCAAATTTTGTTGGAGATTCATAATCTTCAAGGCCTCAATCAAGTGGGTTTGTTTCTGAAGGAAATAGCTGACTCACTTTGAGAAAAAGCTTCAGAGTTAATTAGCTGTCACACTAACACTGCAGGATCAGGATCCAAAATCACATTGGAAAGCTGGCTGCTCTGACAGAATTAAAATTCTCTGTTAACAGGTCATGAGATGGAAGAAAAATAGAGATGGATGCAACTGCAAGAAAAACCAAGTTAGTTCAAGAACCAGTGTGCATCTCTAGAAAGCATGTGAGTTGCATCCAAGAAAGAAATGTTTGGCTTTAATATCTCTAATGTCATATTTTGACAATTCATCTTTTTCAAGCTAGGCACTAACAGTTCATTTTTATGCATATTAGAGAGTATTTTATTCAAATAAAACTAAGATTTCAGGCAAATGCTGCTGATTGATTACCTCAGCAGGCTTAAAATGTTTTATTTTAGGAGAAACAGATAGAATTTTGTGATACAGAATTCTCTGATACTCTAATCTTTGAAAATCAGTAAAAAAGAGCTGTGGAAGAGCTGAACCACTTCTTCAAAAAGAAGATGGGAATTTCTAAATGTTGTTCCTTAGTTGTCTGGACAAACTGACCTGGATAAATTGACTAATTTCAAAATTATCTATTTTAACCACATGCTCATTAAATTAGGAGAAAGTGAGAGATGGATGTAATTTTTAAACAGAGGAAGGAATCWTTGCAGACTGAGCATGTCTTTCCAATATGGAAGAAGTTAGAACTCTTATGGAGTAACTCTAGCCTTGCAGATGAAGTTTGACTATTTTTGATGGTTTAACTCCAGCTGGCATTCACAGTTGGGGGAAGAAGGAGGAAAAAAAGGTAATACTCAGACTGATGGYATTTGTCATCCCAAGTCACCATTACAAGTCAGGCTGGAGCCTGTTTTCCAACCATGGGRAGYGAGGAATGAATTCCTKGATTTGCTTTGCTTGCATGTGTGGCTTTTGCTTTACCTATYGAACTCCAYTTATCTCAACYCTCAAGTTTTYCCASTGTTRATGTTTCCAATTTTCTATGCCCCAACCTGACAAAGCAGAAKTGAGTGATCAGCTGTGTGGAGCTTTGTTTCAGACTGGAGTTAAACCATGAAAGGATGAATRTATTTTATTCACAAAGGGAAATGTGGGATATTTTGCATGTTTATCTAGTACACCCAYGAGGTATTTGAAAGTTTGATGTTTYATTTTGTGTTTAAAATGGAAGRATTTTTAATCACTKTTTTTAAATATTGAAATTTTAGTCACTTAATAAAAATAACCAGTCTTACCACTTACCATGTTCAGGTTCAAAGCCACATATGAAATAATCACAATAGACTGTCTCATTTTCTTTCTGCTGTAAAGCACTAGAAAATGTCTTGTTGAGTTAAAGCATGAATAAATATTTTTATAGCCCAAAGCACTTTTTCAATTCAGGAACTTCAATGTTGCCTTAGGCAGGGTCTTTATCAGTTTAAAAACACATTAGATTTTCTTCATTGTATTAYAGTGCAATTGTGTTTAAAATCTAGGATTAAAAAAATTAGAAAAGACATGGAAATATAAAACCTATTTTAAATGTATAACCCTCTGTCTTACTTCATTATTTCTTCTYCTCAGTTAATGCTGATCCCTTGGGCTGATCACCCCAAGGGACACATTCAGACCACTGGCTTCCTTTCTGCCCTATATTYATGAGAAGAACAGAGGCATAGGAAACCTCTGGTAGGAGTAGAGACTGAAAGAACTGTTTCATTTAGAAAAAAAAAGACAGACAAAATGAGCCATGATGGAGAAGGCAGCTAAGGAACTTGAATTAATCCTTTTCCATAATAGAGAAATAAAGAACCTTCAGTGAAATGGAAAGGTAGGAAAATCAATACTGAGAAATGTAAATATTTCCTACACAATTAGCAGTGAAGCTCTGCTAGAAAGTACTGTGGAAACKAAGAGCTTATCAAGGTCAGTGGCAAGCAATAATATGCACAAWGAAATAGAGATTCTTGTACTTGAGCACAATTGCTGTCTGCTGAAGAGTAAACTTTTTTTCTGGGAGAAGGGAAGAAGCCACTGTCATTGAAGTTCTGCAGAAAGACTTACATCCCTTGGCCAGCATGCTTGGCATGTTAGAGTCACCTTGCAAGTGTAAAACGGATTCCAGACTAACTTAAATCACAGCCTTAGGGTTAGTACATTCTATCAAAAAATTGATTGAATTGGCTTAAATTTTGTCATAAATATTAARAGTAATGAACCAGTAGTATTTATTTCTGCTTGAATTCTGTGCATGAACCTCCATAGCTTTAAGCACACACAGAGTCTTCTGAAATAGCTCACAATAAGATTATTGACATGTATATGTTTTCTGACCCAGACACTTTGATTATACAACTTGTGGTCATGAGTCAGAGTTCTCACATCCTGAGAAAGGAACGTTTTCTGGCTTTTTCTCACAGTGTTGTGCTGTTTTTTCCACTGTTTCAATTAATTCAGTAGAAAGTAGGTGAGTTCAGCACAAAGTTTCACATCAGTTAAGTCTTGTGGAAAACACTTCAGAATGATATGCAGAATGCTACATACTGTTCATCTGCAACACAAAATTGCTATAATTGTATTAACATTGAATTCTGGAGAGTATGTGTGATTTAGAAAACCACAAATCTTTGCATGCAAGGGCCATTGTGTCAAAAATCTTTAAACTTTTAAAACACATCTTTTTTTTATTCCCCATAATGAACCTGGTCTCACATTGGTCTAAGTTTAAGCACAGTGAGAAATTTTGCTTCAGCTCATTTGTGGGAGTGATAAAACATTATTTAACAATTTTAGAAAAACYTCTTTTTCCCCCCTGCCTTGCTTTCTTGTGCACTTATCTTGTACTTGTCTAAGTGTAATTTGCTTGCATTTTCTAAGATCAATATAAAAACATTCTGTGCCTTTTCACTTTAATGCAATGAAAAATGYCATCATTACTAAAATTTATGGTAACACTTGACACTTTATGTTCATGTAGCATGACTTTATTTTTAGGTATATTAAGGTAAGGTAGTGTCATTCTATTTAATTCATTAGCATTTGTGTGACAGGAGAATCAAAGGCATTGTAATGCAGCATTATGATAAAATTGTTGTTCCAATATGAAATATTTGGCTAATCTAGTGTGTGTACCATCTTTATTAAAACACAAGAAGTAGACATTATGCCTGACTTCAAAAACAAACAGCAGACATACTTGATGTTCAGTACTTGGTGTCAAGTCACAGGTACTTATCTAAGAGTAAAGGCATGACAGAAAATTGATTTTCCTATATTGTGATCAACAACAACTTGATGAGAGACAAATTCCACAGCTTTTATATCCTCTGAGAGTTCTTGCTGACTTCAGTGCTAAGCRTTCCACTAATGAGCAATGAGTGAAGCACTGGGAACTGATTGTGAAGTTTACAGGCAGTTCCCCAGCTATTAGAAATCAGATGTGGCTCTGAAATCAATGACAAACTTCCAATTCAAGTCCTGAGTTCTGAATTCAGGAAAGAAGGAYATCCAATATAATATTATTAGTTGTAACAGTAGTAATATTACTAGAAGTAGCAACTACTGTTACCATTGGTATTCCTATTACTACTAATTTTACATTGTCTTACTTTAAGATTTTAAAGGCTATTAAGAAGAGTACTAATTAAGGTACCAAAATAAAACATTTCAGTTTTAAAGTTTTGTACTTGYTTCATTGAAGACAAAGGACTGTTAYGCAGCAAATTTAAGYTTATGGCAATAGTCTWGCTTTTTACATAAACAATTAATTTGTTCATCACYCCTCAGAGGTCCATCTCACAAACTAAAACCTGCTGGATTAATTTGTTAATTAAACATCTCTGGTGTGGGAAAATCTAGGATAAAAATGGCAATAAGAGATAAAGAGTAAACTGATCCAATTCTGCTCACATCAAGGTCACAAAGTGACTTGTGCAACAGAAGCACAAAGAAAATAGAAGGGCTGTATATTTTAAGGCAGATTCCTGAAATCTGATATTTTTATACTATGTCAGAACACAATTCCAAACACCACATGGTTACAACAGGGAGTTTTGATGCTGGGATAATGACATCATCATCAGAAGCACAYCTTTGATAATATATTTTATATCTTACTCTGTATAACTTTTCACTGTGGGCTGTAGGTGAACACTGCCTTGATATAGCTTCAAAAGCCCAAGATGTAGACCTTACTTCATAAAACATTAGGTAGCCAGTAAATAACCAAAGAGATATGGATAAGGCTATCCTCATCACACAGCTCCATATGTTTGAAGTGCTCTTTCATTAACCCATATCCTCTGTTAYCTTATCCATTGAGGTCAGTCCCATTTTCACCCATCTTGTTCATCCTGAGGTGTCTGTATCTCYCGTTATCCTGCCTCACACCTTTACTTTCTCTGCTGTCTGTTCACTCGCCTTTACWGGATACTGGCACCAGGTTCCAGCATGCCACAGTGAAAGGCTTCATCAACCAGACAGAAAGTCTCCTGGCAAGCAAGTTGTTACTTACTTGGTCAAGTGGATCCCATTTCTTGCCAGACCCCATATCTAAATCAGGAGGCACTGTCAAGCTACCTGGGGAAAAACATSTAGAGTACCTGAGGATCTGGAGTAAAAGATGGCAAAAGCTCAATAGTGGCTTTAGTGATATATATAAATATAAGACAATCACCTYTTCAGCCTCTAATTTCTGGTTGAAATTAGCTGAAAAACAGGAGAAAACAGCAATCTGAGATTTTTTTTTAATTCTAAAAAAGAAATGCAGAAAAATGAACTATTTGAAAATGCAGTCCAAGTTGTTTAACTGATAAAAGGCATGAGTACATTCTCTGTTGATTTGAAACAGGTCACTGAAGTGCAATGAGTCAGGGTAAGAGCTGCACTTCTCATTCTGTAGGAYGCTGACCTAATTAGGGAAAAATTTTATAGTGCTTGAGACACTATTAGGTTGTAGATTGGTTTAGAGATACCTTACTGCATTCCCTAATTTTCTCTGAGTTTTTTGGCTTTCATGCTAAATTAGCCCAGTCCTGGGTCACCGCTAAGTGAGACATTTTTGGAGCAATTTCTTAAGATGAACCTATGTCAGAATTATCTATGCTACATCTCTTAGCTGTTTTTGAAGTCAGCATTATCACCTCTAGGTCCTTTCAGAAGTGTTCAGTGGAATAGAGTAAAAAATAGTATTTTTCATATGACAAAAGTGAATTTTATTGCATTTCTTGTGTACAATTTTATTAATGCTAGTTCTATGTATCAAATGAAGTCAAATAAATTCTGATCTTCCAATTAATTGCTCCCAGAGGCAGACATAGATACCTACATGTATGACTGCCAACACAGAAAACCTAATCTCTCCTTTTCCTCACTCAAGCACAATCCTCAGTTTCTTTTTCTGGGAYAGGTTTCTACAGAAGGGCTCTTCTTCATGGCTTGTCTTCTCTCTRTTCTGATGTTGCCTGTAATTTCTATGTGGCACAGTTTGCTGCCTTCCACTCAACAACAAAGATGTTCAGTTTTCAGGTTTTGCAGAATCCTGCTAGCTGATTAAAGATCAGGACAACATATGTTATAGCCCTGAGATCCTGAACAGCTCTCACACTTGACAGGTTGGATTCTCAGGTACCATGTGCCTATTAAGTTCTATTAATTTCCAACTATGAGGTCAGAATAGGTGGTGGTTAGTGAGGATCAATGTCTTCCCTATTGTAAATAAGTAGTCTGCTCTAGTATAATTTCMATAGTATTTGTCTTTCACAGAATCAATTAGGTTGGAAAAAAACCTCTCAGATTGTTGAGTCCAACCTTTGGYTGAACAGCATCGTGTCAACTAAACCACAGCACTGAGTGCCACGTCCAGCTGTTTCTTGAACACCTCCAGGGATGGTGAYTCCACTGTGTGTCTGGTACCAACAAACTTGAATGAATGACCTGACTGAATAAAGATCTCAGGGATAAATCTAAAGCTATATTTTAACAGAAATCTTATTAAGGAATCCAAAGCCATTCATAATGTCAATGAATAGAAAATTACATGGGAAAAGACTTGTTATGCATATGGGAGATATCATATCTAATAAATATAATAGAGTTTTTAAGGAATTAAGGAATCTGAGTAACATGTAAAAATAAATCACTGTTTCTGCTTCTAGTCATAGACACCATCTATATTTAGATATATTATCTTAATTATCTTTTCATCTGAATTTTAAAATAGCTGTATATAGAGAAAAAGAATTTGCAAGATTCACTTATGAATTTTCAGTTATTTTGATCCTATCAGAACATCTTTTGATGTCATCTGCAAATTCCCTCACTATCACATTAAACTCAAGGCTGTACCTCAGCTGACACATCTTAGTTAACTTGTACCACATGAATTTATACTGTGAATAATCTAATATGCTCTTTTATTAGCCACTAATTATATTTTTAGTTCAAAGGAAGCAGCCTTTAATACAAGATTAAAATGTAAACACCAGAAGACTTACTATGGCACTTGCAAGTACCAATTATGATAGTTTGGCTGATAACCTTTTATAGTGCCTATTATCTTGGTATGCAAAYGCTTCCCAGTGAAATCATACCTGCCTCATAATGTGCCAAGATACTKTGCTTTCCTGGGCTGCTTCAAAAACAGTGTGGGCAGCAGTGCAAGAGAGGTGGTTCTTCCTCTCTACCCTGCTGTTATGAGACCYCACCTGGAGGGCTGTGTCCAGCTCTGGTGTCCCCAGCACAGGAAGGACATGAACCTGTTGGAGCRAGTCCAGAGGAAGTTCTCCAAGATGATGAGAGGGATGGAACACTTCTCCTTTGAGAAATGGCCAAGTTGGGGTCTTCAGTCTGGAGTAAAGAGAGGGCTCCAAGGTGACCTCATTTTAGCTATTCAGTAATTAAACAGTACTTACAAGAAATATGGTGACAAACTTTGTAACAAASCATGTCACAAAAGGACAAGGGGTAATGGTTTCAAAAAAAAATGATGGTATATTTATATTAGATATAAGGAAGAAAATTTTTACAAGGGTGGTGAAACACTGGAACAGATTGTCCAGAGCAGTGGCAAATGTTCTGTCCCTGGAAACATTCAAGGTGAGGCTGGATGGGGCTCTGATMATTGAGATCTAGTTGAAGATGTCACTGCCCATTGCAACGGGTGTTGGACTAGATGACCTTTAAAGGTCCCTTCCAACCCAAACTACTTTATCATTCTGGGATTCTATGACAAATGTGTGGGTTTCCTGGATGCTGTTGACTCACTTGGCTGGAGGCAGAGCTATTAAAAGAAGGAATATGGTCTGAAACAGAGCTATAACTAGTTTTTGGTAATTGACAGATTGCCCAACAAAACCAATTGCAGATCTTGTGTTTAATTAGGACACACCATTTTGCAARCAGGGGAAGCACTACAGATGGTTTCTGTCAAGTTTCAGTGTCTGTGTTAGGAGTTAGATATGAATTTGTCAACCAGAAGCYAGCTCCAGTTTTACTAGTGATGACTGATGCAAACACATCTGGAAYGGCAAAACCATGTCTCACCCCTGAAGGATGAGCAACGTCTTTTCCACAACCGTTTACTTGTGGGGTTTGACTAGACTTAGTGAAACTTTCGAGATGCATTAGGGAACGGGCTCAGCCCAAGAATGTTGGAAAAGAGAAAAGAAAAAAAGGTGGTGAGAGAATTTTTACAAGGCCATAAAGCAATAGGAGAAGAGAGAGTGGCTTTAAACTGAAAGAGGGCACATTTAGATTTGATACTTGAAAGAAATTCTTTACTGTAAAGGTGGTGAAACACTGGAACACGTTGCCTAGAGAAGCTGTGCATGCCCCATCCCTGGAAGGTTGGATGGGCCTTTGATCAACATGGTCCAGTGGAAGGTGTCCCCACCCATASTGAAAGGGTTGAAACAAGATTTAAGGTCACTTCCAACCCAAACCATTATACAATTTTATAAATCTATGAGTAAGACTAAGATGCTAGAATGTTCCTAGAATGTATTTAAACTATTCTGTACTTGAGAAATTGATTAATTTCATATTATAGGAATTAATTYAGAACAATTTTCTGATATGTAACAGAAATAAAATCCTGGGCCTAGTCAAGTTACTGGGACTGCATGGAGATATCATAAAATTATAGAAAGTTTAGAAGGAATTAGRAGGAAGAAAATAACTTGTATTTAAATTCAAATGTCATAATCATTGGGGACAACTGCAGCATTTATGAAAACTAACCTGCAGTTCTATCAGTCCTGGTGTGGTAGCAAAAAATGTCCCACTCTTCTCTACACAGATCAGAAGGCAAAGACATTCACACAGCAGCTGGCTTTTCTGGTACTGGCTGCCAAAGAAATGGCACAACTAACAGCTTCTGGGTTCTGTTCCAGCTTTTATGAGACACTGTTCTCTAATGTTCTTTAAAACTGGTAAAACAACATACTTTGCCTAATCTCATTCTCTGAAATAGATGAACTATTTTGTCTGAATGTTTTGAATAAAATTCTGTCTGATGCATAAACCTACTGTGGAAAATTTCAGTCCAAACATTTCAGTTTTGGCCAAGTCATAAGCATTTTAAAAGAATGCCAGACATCTTTGACTTTATAGGGGAAGTTGCCAGCTCAAATGCTACAGTCACACCCACCACCCACGTACACAGACGTGTATGTATACACAGACACATCATCAKCATTATAGCAAAAAAAATTGTTTGGATCTTGTGCTGCCTTTTTTTCCCAAACCATTTAAAACTGGTGCTTGTTAAGATTGCAAACTCTGAGCTTCACTGCCTTGCAAAGCTGTGACTGTGATGGAGGAAGGCAGGAAAAATAAAAAGGGCAGATTTCCAGTCAAAAAAGAATGTCTCTTGTAATAGAGTATGAAAGTGCACTTTATCAAATATTTGCTATTAAGCATGCAGAATTATAAAATTCCCTAAAAATCTTACTTATATTATTGTGAAGTAATATACTTACAGCTATATTCTATTTTAATTGTGAGTTCAAAGAAGAATAATATTTTTTTTTGCAAAACAATATTATTCAGTGGCTGTCTGCATATTTCAGCATTACAGTATTAGACTTAGATAAAAGAAAAAAATATTTGAATATACCTTTACTAGTATTTATAATCACAAAAAAATAAGAAGCTTGAACATTTACATTTGAAGAAGTTTGGGACAGTTTTCCGAAAGGAATCAAGAAATTAAAATGTTTACAAATAATTTCTATTTATTATTAATCTTAATGGCATGCTTCACAGAGACTTTCCTTTGCTAAACAGGAATGTGTAGGATTTGCTGTGGCATACTCAGACATTTCTTTCGACATAAATGTGCATTAAGTATGAAAAACCATYAAAAATATTCTTCATTTTCCATCTCTTAGATTTCCTCTTTTGAAYTGAACATAAAAGTCAGCCTTTTACTAGATAAGGAAAAAACCCTGGCTTGAGTGCAWTCATATCTCTACAGACACTTGGTTGCAAGGGACCTACCTCCCTTCACATTACAATATATATAGTGTCACGTTATCCCAAGTGTCACTATCCCATTATTGTTACCCAATATCTGTCACAAATGCCAATGTGTATTCATTTTGAKGTTCCAAGCAAGGACAATAAAGGAAGAAAAAAGGTGGTCTGAATTATAGAGTTTCCCACAAAATCCATCTCTAAAACTCTTCAACTCAGTATTTCCCTTCCTGCAAAATGTTGTGGAGCCCTATTTGTTATCTCTAGAGCTGACATAGATATCTCAGCCAATGAAAATGATCTCTTGGTGTTTTCTCTTTACAGGTGGTGCTTCTGGGCATGCTACTTTGCTAYTGTGGCCTCAATAGCTTTCCTTCTTATCTATGATATTGTAGTTAGCACTTCCAGAGAGACAGCTGTATAATAAGTCTGCTATTGACCTAGAACAAAAAGTTCATACCATCTGCTATCCTGCAGTCTAAAAACTGGTCATGATTTCTTTTGAACTAGTCTCCTGTTTCTTTCTGAGGTATGCTAGGAAGCTTRAAATTGAGAGCCTGGGGAGTTTTAGCTGTAGAGTCATTATTCTTGGAAAAGGAAAAGAATGTATTCAAATTCTTTATTCTCAAATTCTTTATATACCTCAATTCTTTCAATACTTTATAGGTCAAACCCTATTTTGAAATTKTATTTTAGATTATGTCACTGAAACCTTTCTCATCTGCCTTTATAATTTGCATATTCCTTGAGTTTTTACATGCTCTGTATTATATACAAAACATTGATATGCTGTCAGTACTTCCATAAATTGATAATTCATAAGCCCCAAATGTCTTGTTAACAGGAATTTTATGAATTACAGGTTATTAATATCCCTGGATCATATTCATTTTCCAGGAAGTGTTTTTATTTCACACAACAGTCTATTTGAAACCTCTAATCTACAATATTACAGAAGCTCTGACTACAGATACAGGGTTTAAAAGTGCCCATATGACAAAATATTACAAATATTTTAGACTTCTTAGAAAGAAGCAAAACATTAAAAACCCAGAAAAACAAAAGCAAACAAAAAAAAACCCCAAACTGAAACAAAACAAAAATAACACAAACCAGAAATACAGTTAAACTTTTGACTTGCAAATAATTAAGCTTCTCATTTTCCTTCTCTCCATAGTTTTTAGMACTGTTAAAAAGACTTGTTTGTCACCCTGAAAATAGCTCTTTCATTGGGAGGGAAAAACAAAAAGCTAAAATCAGCTGAAACATCTGTGCTCCCTTTTATAATCAGAGTCAACAACAACAACAACCACCTATAAGAACATTCAATGCAAAAAAAAGTATTGCAAAGACAAAAAAAAGTTTATTTTTCTAAAGTTGAGTCACTTGCAACCTGAGTTCTGGAGTACACAAGTAGCTGTGTACTGCAGTGTAGTTCAGCATTAATTTTACTGCAGTAAGGTTTCCACAGATGAGGGGGTTGGGATCGACTATTTGTAGTTGCAGTTTCTGCCTCCTGTGCTCCATTAAGGGGCTCTGCTGTACTGTGTTGTAGAGTTCTGCCTTATTTGAAGGCCTCATCTTTCTACAGAACAGATTTTGTCAGTTGAGACYTGTACTAGCTCTGAACTATTTTAAACTTCATTTTCGTTGGTTTCTCTGGTCATTGGTGCAGAGAAGTGTTCAAGAGATAATAACTTGCTTTGATAAGTCTGACTTTTATTAAATTGAAGGGGAAAAGAAAGATAGAGGGAAAGAAGGAGGGAAAGAAAGAAGGAAAGAAAGAAGGAAAGAAAATAAATTTGTGGCAAAGGAGAGGCAAGGGAGATGCGACTGAAATAACAAAAAACTTATTAATATGTAACATGCTAAGCTGAATGCCTCAGTTTCTGAGGGCAAAACTGGAAATACAGGTTTCAGTCTAGAAATCTCAGCTACTTCTTGTGAGAGTGCAGCACCTGCATAAACATATTATGAATCTCAGGTTATTTAGCAAAGAAAAGATATATTTAGTGGGCAATCAATAATAACTGCTATTATTCCTAAACTGCTGCTTGACATGGCAGCACAGTCAAAGGAGCCACCTTGGATGATGYGTGTCCTTCTGTCATCCTGGAAGAACTTACCGGGGTTCTTGGTAGATAAATGGGCCTCCAAACCAGCTACTGGTCATATTCAGAGTATTGATTATTCAATTTCAGAGTCTTGATTCTGGACAAAGATGATTTTTATGGGGAGGAACTCCTCCTTCTTAAGTGGTGCAAAACCTCTGCCCTACTTGACCAGCAGGTAATTTTGCAGTGGTCCACAGAAAGGGCAAAAAAATGACAGCGAGGGTCTGATCATGCCCCCATCTGTGTCCAGCCACCAGTTTCTGAGTATTGTCTCCAACAGAAGAATTCTACTTCTCTCACTAAAGAAATACTAGAGCAGAATAGGGATAATAATAAAAGTTAAAGGTTTCAAAGAAAAGTCAGGCTATATCTTTTTGTGTATTTTTATTCCTTCTCTCTCTCTCTTTAATATTGATGCATGGCTCCTGGGCATTCACTAAACAACTTCTATCTAACAGGAAGAGTATTATGCTTTGCAATAAATGAGCTGGCAAATAGAAAACTATGGCCAGAAATTGAAACACAATAGTCTCTAAGCTCAATAAAGATGGACACTGAAATAATGCAAGCGTTTTCTTGCAGTGAAAGAAATGAACATTATTCCTTACAGTTACATGGTTTCTGGGTACCCTCACCCCAGTCTTCTGGGGTTTGCATGGCTAATTTTAGCCACTCTCTGTTGCATAACTGTTCCTTTTAGCTTGTGACTCCAGAGTCAACCTCAGGTCAAGCTGCATCCTGCTGGAGGCTGACATGTAAATATGAGACAGTGTTTCCTAATACCGATTTTTTAGAAGATCAGAAGCAGCTTTCTCTTCCACACACTTTCTCTTCTATCCTTCACTTCACAGTACATTACTTAATATGCAATTTATTTTTTTAAAATATCTTTAATGTTCCTTGAATACACCTTATTATTTCTCACTTTACTGCTGCAATAAAAAATGTCCCAGTTCACTGAATAACCAGTGATACTGTATACCTTAAAGATGGTGCTGACATGTAGCATATTAAGGTGTCTATTACACACACATTAAAAATAATTTTATCCATTAAAACAAAAAAAAAATCTCCAAAATAAATATTTAAGAATATGGTGTATGGCAGTGCAAATTAAAATTCCAATGTGTTTCATTATGATAAAACAACAGAATTTAATAATCAAGCAAAATGCTCACAAGATCTGTTTTGGATCTGTTTATTSCAAAAAACTTCAGTTAAGCATGCTATTTACACTGAAAAAGCAAAACAAGTTGTCCTACAGACACTTATTCAAATATATAGGGAGATAGCTGATGGAAACAAAAGAACAAACAAATAATTTCTGAGATGAAGAATATGACTAAATAACGAAACATCATCTGCACATAGTTAATCATCAAAAGAATCACATTTTTTTTAGCATGAAGTCTTCCTGTAATTTACACTTAGCACCTAGAAATTTCACTTTCAGTATGCAAGCAGAAATATCATCTTTATTTTTCTCACTGAATGTTATATAAATCATGAAATTATCATTTCCAATTTGGTAAACAGAAAAAACAGCAGTTGCTGTTGGGTGTGATTGCAAAATCATAGGCCTCAGCCCTCTGGCGTTTTCCTGAGAGGAGAAAATCTGAACCCTCATRCATTCCATGAGTCTTGCTTCTGTTTCTGAATGAAGGTCTTAACAATTCAGGATCTGCAGTGAGGGCAGAATAGGAGGAGATAAACTTTTAGACGATGTGGCCTTACTTAAATGCATATGGGTCTATTCAATAATAATGAATATAACACTTTGCCTTGCTAAGAACTGACTTGCTGCTACCATTGACAGCATTTTGCAGTTCCTGAAGTGTAAAATTCTGAAAATGATTAAGTGTTCTTTAGATGTGAATGCCTGGATTACTTCTGTTCTTTCACAAAATTTATGACAAGTGAGACTAATTCTGCTCTTGCACATTATTCAGATAAAAGAACTATACAGGAAGAATCCCTTCAGCTTGTRAAAGGGAATCTTTCTCATTCAAGGAATCCAGTCAAAATTATTTGGCTTTATTTTGTAGGTTTTATTCTCTAGATTCTTGACCACCTGATTTCCTAAGAGATAAGTGTATTTGTCACAAATAGCGTGATCATTTTTAGAGATGTGCAGAACATATAGAGCAGTTCCCCAAATGCCTTAATAAGTCAGAATTTAAAACATTCCCAATTTATTGCCTGTGCTAATGTGGTATATGGGTTAGGATCTGAATTTTTAATTTAAMGAAATATTTTAATTTTTGCTTCCATCCACGTTAATTTGAAGTATGTGAGAATATTTTTTCTTCAATCCCGGTAGTGAGAGGGGAAGGAGAGAGCCTTCAGCTTCTTACACTGTTTAGGTGGCAACCAGCTGCACCTTCATTCACATTGTCAGGTCCATCAAGTCTTAAATACCACCTATCATAGTGCCCATCTCTGTTCCTGAAACTTAGAACAACACACACTTTCTGAAAGGTGGATAGCCAAGGATACTGAAATTTTCTTCCAGGTTTACAAAATACTTAGAATCRAATAAATCTAGGAGTGATGAGATGAGGGAGCATTTCACCGGGAATGAGTAGAGCATGTCACAAAGTGTTTGAGCGACAGATCTGGGGGATGAATGCCAGAAGCATTGCTATTCGTACTTAGATCTCAAGACTGATTCTGTTCCTTGTATCTTCTAAGAATGTCTTTTAAGGACACTTGAGCAGAGCACTGTGCCACCTTCTCCCTCCTCAACGCTCACTTTTCTGCCCATGTGTTTGCACATCACAAACAAGCACGCTCCTCTGTACTACAGAGCCCCTTCTACATAGCTGTTAAGAGAATGCAGAACTGTAAAAARGCATTTTCAAATGCTGTGGATGGGTAGTCCCAATGACAAAGGAAGACCTCATACACCCTTGTTATGAAGYTCATTGATTATACCAACATACCAATATAATGAAGCTAATCGTGTTGTTTTCCTGGGAAGATTACCAGGTTTAACTAAGAATGGATGTATAAGGAAATCTGCCAGACCTCAACTACACCTAGATAATTTACCAGTGCTTCTCTGTACATGCTTACAATGTACTAATTCAATTAACAAATTGGGAATAACTGTTGTTTTAATAAGAATATTAGATACTTGCTATCTTGCATKTATGAATAAGGCATGTTCAATTTTTGTAGATGCAATTACTGCTATAGCTTAGAGAGTTTAAAAAGATTCTAAACTTAATTAGATTTGAAAAATCTCCAGTTGTTGACGCTAATGATCCCTTACATAAAACAGCACACCTAAATCTGACAATGTGTTATTTGTCTTTACAGCTGAAAAATGCTTTTTTCCAATCACAGTATTTATTTGAGTTTGATTTTTTGTAAGGGTTTGAGATTTTTAATTTTTTCTGGAGGCAAAAACTGAAAATATGTCTTAACAGAAATTTGTGAATATACACAATCACAAAAAAAAATTGTTTTAGAGATTATGTGTTGCTTGACATTTTAAAGTATTAAACYGCAAAATTATTGCTTGCAGCAACTATAAATATTACTTGCCCACTATGTTGCCATGGCAACTGTGCTAATTTATTCAGAGACCTTTGCATTATTTTAATGTAAGAGACACAATAGTATCTGTACTAAAATTGTTCCTAGATTTGACATTTTGATCCTGTCTGAAAATAAAATGTGGCATAAAATATTTTTAGACATAAACTACGTTATTATACAAAGGGTGGGGAAGATGTTTAAAATGTCTTCTGGTAGATTTATATTGCATAGGTTTTTATATGTAGATATAGATACAGACACAATTAGTCCCAGAATAATGGCTCAGACGTTGAGAAGGCACATCTATTCTAAGTCAGTCATAGCCTAGAATAATCTCAAAGATAATACTTTTTGAACATTTTCAATTATCATCTTGCTTTATGAAGAAAAAAATCCCATGCATTTTTTAAATTTTCAGAGCAATCTAGTCTCTGTATCACTCTTTGCCTTTGTTTTCAAGTCTCTTAATATGCACAGTATATGAGAGGCTCTCCAGAGACTTATATTTATATAGTGTTTGTTTATGAATTTTAAGATACTGAAATGCAACATAACAAGAAATTGTTTTACATGTGCTTGTCCTTAAGACCTGACCAACWCCTGATACGGATACAAGGGGCAAAGGTATAGGAAAAAGATATTTATTTGTTTTCTCCTCCTTCCTTGGGATTGTTTACAACCCCAAAAGCTGTCAGAAGCAGTTTCTTATGTTGAAATTGGAACTTAAAACCAGGCTGCCTTTCAGATACCTGTATCTTATACCAAATACCTTCTGATCATGGGCTTTGAAAACTGTTTTGTTTTTTGTTGGATGAGTATCAGTAATATCCCCTGGGAGGGCGATATTACAAGTTTTATGCAGCTATTGCTCATTCTCTACGGCTCTGTAAGAGTTAAGTCTCCAAAACTGTCATTAAAAGCTTTGTGTGAGTGTCAAATTCCTTTTAAAATAGAGGCATATTTTCTCTGCACACAAAGAAGAGTAAATTGATAGTGTAAAGGAAATAACTTCTATTAATATCACTTATTTATCCTGAGCTTAGAATAAAATTAAAGGATTTAAAATTTCACTGCCTTTTYTATAACCATGGGTATAATTCTGTTTATTTCAGCTATATGAAAAGGTGGATTTGATGCTGAAAATCACTGACTCTTGAGAAACCTTTGCATTCATARTTCTTGACTGCAGACAAGGATGTTTCTGAAAGACAGAATAATTTTAATTGAAAATTCAATCTGCATGTCTAATCCTAGACTGCTGGTGACAAGTACCTAATATAAAAAATTGTACTGGAGTATTCAAAATCCTTTCTCTAAGAAACTGTAATAAACTAGTTAACAACTTATAAATTTCTACTTCAAGAAGATGATGAAACATTCATCTACTGAGTTTTATGCTCTCATATGCCATAGGTAGCTGAAATTTAAAATCTTCATCAATTTACATGTATCAATTAGAAAATAACCTTATTATTCAAACTCCTCAACAGAAACATCTTCTTTCCCTTTAGTTACTGCAACTGTGCAAAAGTAGTTTCATTCAGCTAGCAAGTGAGAACATTGCTTAGTGTGTAATTTTTCATGACTGCAGCAGTTTTAAAGATTGAACCTCCAAACATACTCCCAGTGGGCTGCATGTCTATGTGATATTAAACAATTATGAGAAATAAGCCCAGCTGCAGAATTAGATGGTAGTGTTCAGCTCAGATGTTATTTGATTACTTGCATTGATGATCACAGTAYAATCTACCAATCCAGCASTAGTGTTTTGTCACGTATCTTGTACATGCATTTGTTTAAGGGCTCTTTATCTTTGTTATTCAGATGACAAACTTGTCAGACCAGACTGAATATACAGGAAAGTAGCTAATGCTGTGACCCTCAATTTACAGCCAGATAATTGAAACACAAAGATAATAAACAGCAAGTTTGACTCCACTGCCTCTAAATCTCAGTTTTCTTAAATTAATTTCATTRCTGTCTAACACTTTCTCTAGTAATTGCTTTTTCATTGTTTAGGCTGAACACCCTCTATGAATTCAGCACATGGGAAATAATGGTAATTGCAGCCAATTGAATTAGCCTAAAAACATATTTGTGCTGATGATTTCTAAATCAAAACTTCAGTAACTTTACATGGACAACTATAAAAAAAAATCCCTGGAGAGCAAATAACATACAACTTTTCATTTCTTCAAGAAAAAGTTCCAGAGGTATAATTAAGTACTCAGTATCAACAGTTTTCAAAGAGTCATGGTTCAAAGTGTGGATCCATCTGGGGGAACCGATGCATGTCAAAAAAAAAAGCCAACTTGAAAGCCCTCTTCACTGTTCCTCTTAGACCTCTTAGACATACAATGTATCTTAGAAGGTAGCTGTTTTTCAAGCTCTAGGATCAGCTGCATGCTTTCAGATTAAAGAGCTGGGAGATCATTCAGATAGACTATCTGCCAGGAACCATGCCCTCATATAAAATCCTACAAATACCAACAGTATCCATTTCAGAAATTCATATATTTGCTTCAAGCTCAGCTTTCAGACCAAAGTATTACACTGCTGTGTATGATGTATTTACTTCCAAGTTAACTCCATATTTCTTTAGGARTACACACTATTTTCACTTTGTGTGCCTTCACCAGTCAGAAACAAAAAATACCATGTATCTGTCAAGCTGTTAGAAAGTCTTAAGCTATCACTTACACAGGGGATCTCAGAGAGCTTCCAGTAAATACCACCATTAATGAACACAGGACCTAGTGGTCTTTAAAGCTTCCAGGATGTCCTTAGACTTCCAGTTAAAATAAACAGGTAMGTTTATAAAGAAATCCAGAAGAGGGACCTTGGTGGGGGTCTAGTACAGCTTTCTGTTCAAGATGGAAAGAGCTTTGATGTCAGGTCAAGTAGCTCAGGGCTTGATCTAGTTGGGTCTTCTTGATCTCCAAGGGTGGAGACTGCWTAASTTCCCTGGAYATCATGCTTCTSTGCWGGACTGTCCTCATGGAATAAAAGCTTTTCTTCACATCCTGGATCCTTGTTTCATTCTCCTGCTATGCACCACCGCAGGAAGCCTGGCTGTGTCATCTTGATCACATCACCATAGCATGCTTGCATAGTAGAGCTTTTTTAACTATTTTGAGTTGTATTACAGTCAGTGTTGAAAACTCTACAATCCTGGAATATTCCATTTTTTTTCTCTCACATTTTGTGATTTTGTGTGCAGAAATTGCATTACGTGGACCCATTTTTAAACAATTTTACCTCTGACCAGCTTATCTGCCAACTGAGTTCAACTGCAGTGAATRATTAATTTTAGCTAAATTCTGTCTTGTGACAAAGAAATGTCCTGAAGGTGTAGTTATCAAATCCTTTTCAGATAAATCCCTGTTTCTCAGGTCTGTTCTTACTGGGAGACCCCAAAAGGGTATCTTTTCTTTTGGACCAAGTAAARTTGSAGGTAMARTCATTTTGCCAGTGACAACCTTAGTTAAAATTTTTCATAAAGCTACTCATAYGAATATATTCAAGATTTATTAGAAAATTAAGACACCAATAAGGTGTACTAAGACCCACAGCTATTTTGCAAGTAATTTACTGTATCAAAAAGGGTTACTCTGACTTTTAATTGMTTTTCAGGGGCTCACCAGCACTTAMACAAWYARKWAGGGAGTGTTGTACTTCTTTCTGTTAAAACACCTGATTTACATCACTATACTGTCACTCCTTTGTGAAAGTACCATTAAAACAATATAACTGGAAATTACCCAGGATACATCAGTGCAACAGAATAAGGCATAGATCCTAATTCAAGATCTTTTAGATGTTTCATTGCAGAACAAAGTGTGTATGAACAAATAACATGTGAAATAAAAATAATCATTTTTCCTGATCAATTTTAAGTTATGGAAGATACTAAAAAACACAGATAGGGGTACAGAGTGTGCTCTCTGTCCTGTCAGTGTYACCTTTGCTCCYTGCAGCAGAGAAGAGATACTCCCAKAGGATGATGATGCTAGCTGGCAGCTGTCTTTCAGATGACCAACAAAGATGTCAGTCAGATGCTGATTTGAACAGGAGATGGTCTGGCCAGTTTAAGAAAAGAAGATTCATAATTGCAAAGACCTTTAAATCACTCCTGAAATGGTAGGCTACACAAGTCAGTATTACAGCTGATAACAGCTGTGAAAAGGAAGTATTGAAGAATATTTYATGTTTTACCAGCTCATATTTTGAAGATGTTTGCAACCACTAATATTTTTTTTCAATTTTTGAGGACAATTTAATTTGTATATTTTGAAAAATGTTTTTAATCATCCACCAGAGGCTAGAAAATGAAAAGCGTGACAAATTACTAGTCTCTTTTAATACAAACTTTATAAGTTTCCTTAYAAATTTGTGTTAAAAGAGTAAGAGAGCATTGCTATAAACAAAGCTTGCATACCTGTACTAAACCCCCMTATAGTCTCAACACCATTTTACTTTTTCTGATCAGCTTCAGACTTACAGACTCCCACTACAAAGGCTTGAGGGAGRGTATTTATTCCTGTGATAGTGTTGCCAAAATGATTTTTGCTTTCATATATTCTTCATAGGTTTGTAGTGCACTATTGCTGTGTAGTCATACAGCTCCCAGGTAACACCAGGATTTTTCCTACCCTGACAGCAGGAAGACAAACCACATTCCAAAAAGTCACAATCCTAATCTTGCTTTTCTGRGAACCAAGGAAGACCTACTCTCCCAAGACAGTTTCTCATAAACAAAAAGCAGAAGGGGGCTCTGGAGGAGGGTTGAACCAAACTGGGGGGAGAGGGGGGTAATTACCCCATCACCTGTGTTTCTAATTGGGGATTCTTGTCAATTACACTAATTTGCTAAACTTAAAAAACTGTATTCATGCTGTGTGGAGTAGGCATTTTTCCATATTTGTCCCTCGAGGTCTCCATTAAAGGCTAATTTTTATATTACTTCCTATATTATCTTGAAAGTGTGTTGTTTTATTTCTAGATCTTTAAAAGATCAATTGTTTCTTGTGTGTTCTTTAGCATGTACTGGATTTTTGAATATTAAAAAAAAATTAGAGAACAGAGAAAGAATGAAAAAAATTCCAAAATCATTGACTTTTGCAGTCAAAAATAATCCTGAAAATACCATGAAAGAGAAATGACCAAAAAAAAGGCAAATGAACCACATGCATTCTGCATGCTTTGGGCTCAAGCCATTTTATTACATGTTGCACATAGTGATCATGTTTCAGTGTTTAGAGATTCCTGGTTTTCAAGAAGTAAGCTGCTGTGGCTCAGGGGAACGTCCAGACAATGTCCAAGGAATCAGACCTGCATTCTCTTGCTGTAGACCCTTCCCTGGTCCCAGAGCACTGCAGGATGCTGCAGGAATGGCGAGGAGCTTGTGCAGTGCTGTAAGATAGGCAAGCACAAAAATACAGCACTTGTAGACCTGATGGATATGCACTTGTGATCAGCTTTTTCTGATGACAAAATAAGTTAAAGTTTGATAGCTGYTAAATCTGTGCTCTTCAAATTTTTCTTTGCTCTTTATATAGAAAGATGCTACATATGTGTGCAATTTGTGCATGTAAACAATTTTTTTAGAAGAAAAGACAACTGAAAACATCAGTGACAAATCTGTGTGGCAGATTTTCTTTCCTCTCTGAAAGCCTCCCACTGAAACATTTTGTCATCCTCCCTATCAAGTCAAACTGTGATGTCTTGTGAAAGTCATAACAAAACTGTGAAGAGGGAGTTTTCATTGTAGGATGACCAGACATTCCCTGACTGTGCTTCACAATAAGCTAAAAACACTAGAGAAATACTGAGATAAGTGTGTTTGGGACCATCATTTTGAGTATCTTTTATTCTTCCAAAATGTTGTAAAATCTCCATTGCCCTGTCCAAACACTGCCCTAATAAAGCCATTAAATTCCTAAGCTTTGTACAGCCACACTTACACTGCCATACATGACCTACAAAATAATTTTTAAAAGATCTTTCTGCTTGTGCTCTGCTAGACTTATTGCTGCCCCAGATACATGCTGCAGGCAAGAAAATTGTTTGTCACAACAGAAAGCAAGCAATTTCTTATAAATGCTACTGTGAACAGACATTTACCAAGCTTTAGGTAACCCTTGGTCTCTAAGTGTCAAACTGCAAGTGGGTCTGACTGGTACTCTTGATTAATCCATTTAAAACAAGAGAAAAAAAATTGATTTTCTCATGCAATTATTCCAAATAGAGTTATASAGGCTCTTGTGAACAACTCCGTATTTTTTTCCCACCTAGACATACACATGTGCAAAGGGAGAGTGAAAAGTCACACACTRAGATTAACAGTTATTTTCAAATAATTGTAAAGCTGGATGAATGAAGGGGAGGAAGAGAAGGAGAGGAAAGGGAAGTAAGTATGGAGGAAGGGAAGAAAGAAACAGTGGAGAGAAAAAGAAAATTGTACCTTGATCAATGGAATGCAGAAAGCAGAACAGAAAGAAAACATAATACACTCTCTGTAGTGTACTCTCTGATTTTTGCTAGGGGTCAACAGATGTGTGAACAAATCAAGAAGAACAGGATGCAAGAAAATAACAGCATTTGCCATGGGTTTGCATAAGACCAAAATAATGGAAATCTCAGTGTCATGAGAGATCTCAGTGTAAAAGGAAGCATTACAATTGAYGAAAGGCAAAACTTTACAAGCAGTGTTACAAATCTGAAATCTCTGWGCAAATCCCAGTACCTAAATGAAACCCCAAAATTACCTCAGATGCTTCTATCCTATATATACACTWTATGCCATGGAGGGGCATCCACCAGCATACCTTTTCGAGATTTAACAAAAGAAAGGGAAAAACAACAGTAAAATAAGTCATGCTACAGCTCTTGACAAGGAACCAAAGGAGATTCATCTTTAAAAAACATAAAGGAATTTTTTTTAAATTCCAGTGTGGGCTAAGGAGGAGATTTTAGAAGCTAAAATCCCAAAGGTGTTTCAGATTATACCACTGAGAAAGTGCACTACATTTCCCAGTGTATTGTCCAAACCCTGTGGTCACAGAGCTTAARTCCAAGCCAGTTTCTCTAGTATGCAGACATGATATAAATCTATAAATACTGAGAGAGTAAATAACAAATAATCCAAATAAATTAAGAGATTAAATACTTCCTATATAATCTCTTGGGCTATCAACTACTTGTAAAAATTTTCCAGTGGAGTTAGGACATTGAAATATTGAGGGTTTCCTGCACATTTGCAAGGTTATTTTTAGTGACTCCATTGACTATTGTGTAAAATTTTCTTTTTAGTTCCAGACAAGAACATTAGTTGAATTGTAATTTAGGTACATGTACTGRTACTTCTTTACTAACATTCTTTATTCAATTTCAGTTCATCACCACTTGTGTGAGATTAACTCGGGCAGCATTTGGTAGCATATTCAAAGGGGCTTGCAATCCTTTCTRAGGTACCCAGCTGATTTAGAGGACTGTGGATCAATCAATCCCAAATCAGTCATTTCTTATTAAAAAAAAAGGATATGTGATAGACTTTTCAGTTTGAAAGACAAAGTAAATCCTGCAGCCTTTTCTGTGTATGCTTCTGATTCCTTGCCATGTCTAACTTACTAGGGCATATATGTCACTCACATGCCTTGTTTTTTTCAGAACAGAAATGATATCATGAAAAAGGCTGACACTATGGCTATATTTTAACAAGGTTTTCTGTCTATATTCACAGAAAAATAGAATTACATGTCTCAATATATGCATAAAATTAAGTTAAACATGGTGTATGTTATGAAGAAACAGTTTTCCTAATTATAAATCAAACTGAATATTACATTGTAATATACTTTTTTCTGTACTTCTGCACTAGTGTGTGAGAATGTTTTTCATTAACATCAAGTATTTAAGCAGCTGCATCTCAGCAGTTTTTCTTCAATGTTTGACTCCTTCCCCTCTTCAGGTCTCTTAAAAATATCCATGAATAATCCATGTGTTTGCCTATTCAGATCTTGTTAAAACATCTAGGAATAAACCATATTACCCAACACAGTACTTTATTCTGTACACTGTAAGAAACTCCYATAAGTATTGAAACCAACACACCCATGTTTATTTCAATCCAGCCAAGCAAGAAGGAGGTATTAAAGCCCAGAGGTGGTCTGATGTAGACCAAGATCAGCACATCCATCACTCTAAAATGGTCAACTATGTAGCTTGAAATAAATAATGGAATGAACTGGATAAAAAAGTAATGGCCAGGAAAAGGCGGCTTTATGTAGCCGTGGAAAAAATATGTTTGAGTATTCCCCCTCCTTGGGGTTAGGGTAGAGAAAAGAGGATGCATAATTGGATTTAATTTTCAGTTCCTKAATGAGAAACTAACATTATTCATTTGTCAGGTTGCTTGTTAATTCATTTTTTCTCACTGCAAACTAGCAAAATAGAATCATCAATTTGATAAATGCCCTAGTAGGATGGATTATAAGGTTTTATTGAGCCCACAGAATATCATCTTAATCATTTTAGTACAAGTTTCTAGTTTTATCTAAGGGACAATATCTTGGATCAGAACACACTGCTGTTGTTAATTTAAAAATGACAAAAAGCATTATTAATTTAGCAAGGAGTATACTGGTACACGGTTTCACGTATCAGGTTCAAACACACAAGCATGTATTGTTTGTAAATAAAAACCTCTTACAAGCAATTTTTGAAAAGCAACTTCAGGACAAATTGATTTAGTAAAATCCCTGATATATTTCTTACATCTTYTATTTACAGTTAATCACCCAGATAACTCCTTTATACATCAAAGCTCTGTATGTCACACTACCTTATTCTGACTGCAGGYCTGGGTGACATGGAACATTCCACTTCCAAGTTCACTGTGCTTTCCATGGTCCTTGTGGGGCAGAGCTAAGCAGGGCAGGACTCAGATGCTCAGACTTCTTCCCACTCCAKCAGCAGCAACAAGGACATCACAGCTGCTGCTGAACCCTCTGGCAYAGAACCACAAAGTCAAACAAATCAGATGCAGTTGGCCCTGCTTAAAACAATATAAATAATGCTATAGATGAGTCTGTAGCTAGTAACCCTCAAAAGTTCTCCAAAACATTTGGGGGCASAGTTAATTTAGTACCCATCACAGCAGAGGACCCTCTAGTCTTCYCTTAGTCCCTTGGTCCCAAACGGAAGAGCAGAACTGGAGTTCTGCCATGACTGGGAGACTTCTCAAGGCAAATAAGCYCAAGGAGTGATAACCCTTCCCAGATGTGTTAACCTCAGAAAAGATTTGGCCAAGTTTAACTGCCTCCACTAATTCTTGTACTCCTTGGACAACACAAYAATCTCTCAGAAGACAGAAAAGAATGCAAAATAAATCTCAACTTTTAAAAATATTTCAAAATAAAATAAATGATAGAGGGATATGTAGATGAACATATATATAGATAATTGTGGCAGAGTAATAAGTCATGCTCATAGCCTGAGTAACCAACTCTGAACAAGTGCTCAATGGCAAATATTAGACTGTGTAAAGCARCCTCAAGTTGTAATAATTGCAGAAATGCAGAAAAATCAGTTTTTTAGACAAATATAATTACTTTATCATACAGTGGATAAGTGAGGGTAAAAAGAAGTTTGTTGATCCATGAGAGACTGAAGAAAGCTTAATACAGTGTGAAACTTTCTTAATTTTAAAAATAAAATTTTTCTTTCTGAATCAGTGACAGCAGTATGGAGCTTTTGATGACAGATTTTCCTGTTTGTTTCTTGRATTTGATATATAAATAAAAGAGGAAAATGGATTCCAGGGTGTTTGTGAGATGTTTTTATGTTGTGGGGCATGACTGCATGTAACTGCTCCTAGCCAGCCCACCTCCACCGCTATTTCAGTGACTAAAACTGCATATGTCATCTTAATTCAAAGAACCCATGGTTCTGCTTTTAAAGGACTAGTACTARGAAAGAGCCATAATTGACAGGAAACATAGAAAGAGCAGTATCTAAYCAAAAATTTGTGAGTTACATAAGATAGCTAAGAAAGAGTAAAAATTAGCAAAAGAAGGAATCAGAGCTAAAGCAATTTTCTCTTATGGAGTTCCTAGTATTATGTTTAAGAATTTAAATCAATTTTCATCAAGAAAAAATAAGTATAYAAGGAACAGTTTTTGAGAAGCCTAAAGGATAGTGTGGGTGCAGTTCAGAAATAAAAATATCCACAGTGTAGATGTCAGAAATCATAGAAACCGTCTCTGCAGAGTCAGATTGGACCTAACAGGCAGGTATACACTCAGAAAGCTGTGGAGACATGGGGTTTTTCTGGAATTAGATACACTAAATTACCTGCCTGAAAATACATAATTGCTGTTTCTCTCAGCCTCTCCATAGATCTGTGCTTGTCACAAAGACTCCAGCTGGGACTTTTCAGCTCCACGAGTTCTTTATGAGTCTACTTACCTGCAGAGTTTTTGAAATGCATGGCTATAGGTATTAAATTACATTTGGACAAAAATTCTATATTTTCCTGTCCCATGTAGCTCTAAAGTGCTGATGATACAGAGCTCACAGTGAAAGTCTCACTTGCAAAAAGTACACATTTGTCTCAGAAAGAACTTGTCCTGTGTTTCAATCTAAGATGGTGGATGAACTAGAGATATATATAAGTTAACAGGTCTGCAGAGGTATATCTGTTTTATTTAGTTCTTCTCCTACTATTATAAATAGTTCTGTCAAAAACCTTCTTGTGAAAATATATCTAGAGCATAGGCAAAAAAGAATGTCTTGGGCACAGGATGACAAACACTAAACAATAAACAAAAAACTCTAAAACAAAACATCATCTTCTTCCTAATAACACACAATTTATTTACACAGGACAGATTTTTCAAGCGTTATTCAGCTAGGGAAAAAAAAAGCCTATTCAGTYAGAAAACAAATTGTATGTCACACAGCTGTATTTCTAGTGTACTGGTATGTCTGTCAAATCTGTATCTGAAGGTTCATGAAACTGAAATGTAGCCACAAAATCAGAGAATAAAAAACCGGGCAAACMTTGCAAGTAAACAAGAAATTCAGGAATATTTTAGAAACCATCAGAWGCCAATAACATAACTTTGCTTTTGTTTCTGATCTCTTCAACCTGCATACATTYAAAAATCAAGATGAATGTGTTAATCAATTCTTGCTTATAAAACAAAAAGACTTCTCTTTATAAGACACCAGATGGGAAAACAYGCAATGCCATATATTCTGTACCCCTGCATGAAGAAATCTGCTTTATTTCACTTGAAGGACTGAACTACTAAATTTGCTTACTCTSTACAGCTGTTCTYCTCCAAAAGGAGAGGCTGTTAAGTACTGACAGAAACAAGTTAAAGAGCACAGAATCTAGTCAGTCTTATATATGGCTGATTRTGTGAGAGGGAGAAAGAAAAAAATGCATGTCTTTGTACTTTTTTGTTATAAGAAACAAATAAAAGCCAGATTTGTATTAGGACTTTTGTACTTGATTTGACTCCAGTTTAAAAGTGATTCTGACATCATGGCAGTCTAAATTTAGAGATGTTTGCTATACATGAAAAAGATTTATTTTTATTCTGAAGCAAAACATGACAGTCTGGAAGAACATTTAATTCAAAGCATTAATAGATCCAAGCTTCAGTGAATGTGGTAAAGATTAACTACTCAAATAAAAASTGTTAAATTAAAACTTTTGATAATACCTTTAAAATTTACTATGAATCAAAAATGTTTGCACTACAGCCTTGATATTTGAAATATCATTAAGATACAAAGACCTTTTCTCAGGGGTGAGTTCAAAGCATAAGATGGTTCTTAAGCCTACTGGTGGAAAATACAAATTTAATTCACTCTACTGGATCATAGAGATGTATTATGCTGTGGTTTAACTCCATCCAGCAACCAAGTSCCATGCAGCCACTTATTCAYTCCCCCACCAGCAGGATTAGGGAAAGAATTGTAAATGTAAAASCTGGAAAACTCATGGGTTGAAGTTAGGACAGTTTATTAGGGAAAGCAAATGCTGCACACGCAAACAAAGCAAAACAAGGAATTAATTCAGTGTTCCCTATGGGCAGGCRGGTGTTCAGCCATCTCTAGGAGATCAGGGCTCCAASACATGTGATGTGGCTTGGGAAGACAAAGGCCATCACTGAACACTATGCTTCCTCCTTTTTCCCCCCAATTTAAATACTGAGCGTGATGTCATGTGGTCTGGAATATCCCTTTGGTCAGTTGGGGTCACCTGTCCTGGCTGTGTCACCTCCCAGCCATCCACCCATCTCCAGCTTCCTCAACAGAAAAGTACAGGTCTCAGCTCTGTGCAAGCTCTGCAATAACAAAAATTTCCCAATATTATTAACCCTATGCTTAGTACAAATCCAAAACTCAATATCAGCCACTGTGAAGAATTTTAACTTTATCCCAGCCAAACCCAGCACAATCAGTTCTTCTGGAAATATCTTATTTACAGATATCTTGATCTTGTGGATCTCCCTGAAAGTCCTGGGAGTGCCAGAACATCCCTGACTGCTACTGAGGAAACAGKGGGTAGTTCCAAAATTGAACACCTCTCAGTAGGCTCCTAGGACACCTAAGATGGGAATAGTTCAAGAAGTATGGATTCCATTTAAAACCAATGAAGGATTTAATTGGATTGCTTGGATTCCTACTAAAATTGAAGCAAATTTAGGAGTCTAGAATAACAGTTTATCTTACCGTGAGTAAAATTAAATATCTGATAGGATGAATCACACTTTAARTTTCATTGGCACTCCTGCATAAATCCACATTGATTGCAAATGAAGAAAACACTTCAAAAATATCTGGGGGAAATATTGTCACATTTTCATATCTTTTGATAAGCCTGGCATCATTGTCACCATGGTCTTAGAAATTGATTAGTAGAGTCCTTTTATTTTAGTTTCTGAAATGGTCATTTTGAGATGTACAAAGAGGTATTATTTGACTGCTTAAATGCAGTGAGTTTAGTCACAGAATACCTGAACATCCCCTACAAAATACCACAGATGGAGATRGAATGTAGTAAAATTTGGAAGACTTAAGGATAAAGAAAAGATGCATTGACAGAACTCCTGACTCAGCAGAGGTGTGGCATCATGAGCTGTCTCCTGTAATGGATAGCAGGAAGGTGTGGATGCTTAAGAAGTTCCCAAAGAGCCTCCAAATTTGTGTCAGGATTGTGGACTATCAGATTCCTGAGCAACAACATAAGGTTTCAGGGAGAAGCTAGGTCTTCTGAATTTTGCAAGGATTAAGAGCTCTAACATGCAGCTAGTGAGATTTTATAGCCTTGTGTAACTGTTAAGATCTAGAAAAACAAATGTAGCAACTCTGGGGTTTTTCCCCCAAAAACTGACAAGATACAAATATATAGGTTTCAAAGAAATTTAATTTGTTTACCTTTAAAAACAACTGGTTTTAGCAATGGTAGTCCTCTTGCCCTGAATTCACTGCTATGTATGACTAACCATAACTTCAAGATGATTAAAGGCTTTTTTTTCTCCCTGTCCTCTGTTTGGGGATTCAACTACAAGAGACTGTGCCAGCTCCTTCGAAGCAATAGCAATGCTATCAAATGAGATAAGGATCACTTTTTTTTTCCCTGTCATGTTTGTATCTCTTGCAAACTTCAGGCAGCTAAACCCTTACGCTGTTTAAAGTTAAATTTTTGTGTACTTATAGTTGGACAGGGAAAGTTTCTAAAGTGAGAAATGCCTCTCATTATTTCTGAAGACAGACAAGTCTTTGAAGAAATAGTTTTTGAAGTCAGTGTTTAATAATCTGAAAAATCATGAAAATGCTGAGAATTCAGCACAGGAATATTGTGCATTAAAGTTACTTCCATTTCTTGAAAACATCTCTCTTAGGTTCAAAAGTTTACTTCAATGACAATGTATAATTAAAGGCTTTAAAGTCTAGATGATTGAAATACTCTGGAGTGCAAAACTGCAGAGAAATACTGGAAGGAAGCCTTTACAGAGATATTTTAAAGACTGAATTTCTGCTCCTCTGCATGAAGTCAAGAATAACATCTTATAAGAACMCACAATGAAACAAAGAAAGATTTCTTCATACTGTTTTTGATGCTCYAGAAATATCTGGTTCAGGTCACCTCAAGTTTAAGGAAAGCATTTCTCTAAGAATATTCATGTTATCACAGTTTTAGAAGACCCAGATTTTTGTCAGTATACAAAAAAAGGCAATCCCAGGACCTTCACATTCCTGAATAGTGAGAAACAGTGACTTGAAATGACTCTCTAGGGTCACTCCATTAGTCATCAGCAGCACCAGGAATAGAAAACAGGTTTTCTTATTCCATGCCTCAGACCTAATTTGTTAGACTATATTGCTTTCCAGTCAGAATGGCTGCTGTGACAATATGTAATCATATAATGTGGATTTCTCTTGTCAGCCCCTTTGTTCTTCCCCAGAYTAAGGCTTGCATACTTCACTTCAGGTCTTCAATTGTTTCACTTTTACCCTAAACAAACTATCACAGTACTAATCTTATATACAAAATGTTRCAGGAAGATGCAAGTGCCCCTTTTCAGTGACTCCTATGTTAAATAGGAAGAAAATTGCATCCTTTTCACTTCAAGACATATTTCCCTTTGATTTACAAATCCATTTTGTTTTATCAGCTACCTGAATCCCCATCGGAAACCATTTTTACAAAGTAATTGTTTTCAGTGAGAGAAATGCATTTTACAAATTCACAGCCTTTCACAGAACTAGGGTAAAATTAAATTGGATAGTCATGATTTTGTCTAGAAAATATAAAGGCCATTACTGCTCAGAGGATCACAAATAAAAATGAAATCCTATTTTGAAGAAAGATATATTCTAGCTTCAGAGTGTCAATAAAAAACCCAAGAACCTAAATTAACTTCTGAAAAAATTAGCCATCCCTAACCACTTAYTRTATGAAACACAATGGGAGCCATAATTCCTCAAGCTGCTGTAGTATAGTAATGARCTATTATAGTTTTCTGTTTTAAAAAAGGTTATGCTAATGAGAAAGAAAATTGCTCTGTTGTTTGAATGCAAATAACTCAATATTGTTCCCTACTTCTAAAGCAACATTCCTCAACAAACAAACTGGCCTTTATCTGATGAGAATTCCAACAAGCAAGGTGACTCTTTAAATGAGAYCAGCTAGTGTTAACATTACCTTAGCATTATCTTACCCTTTCTCACTGAACAGTGAAGTGACAGAAGACTATTTTCTCTTCTGGTGTTTGTATTGATAAAATTAATTTTTTTGGGACACCTTATGTACACAAGTCCTTGTGTTTTAGCTGTAAGTGAACTTGTCCTTACAGAATTACTACATAGAAGTTCTGCAAGAAAAATAAACAGCAAAAATGGAGTTTGTGTTTTTTCCTATACCTATATAATGAACTTCATCTAAAACTATGATGGCAATCAGCAACTAGGCAGCAAGCCACCYTTTCCAAAAGCATGGTGTTGACCTTATTTAAAGAGCAATCCARAGAGATTGGGCAACCGAAAATCCCAAAGAGAAAGAAGTGTTTCTGACGGACATTGTCTCAGACAGGGTTGAAATGCATTAGTTCTGATAGCAAGGAAATCAGAGTGGCAGTGTATTAACCTCTTGATTAGCACCTACAATGCTTTGGGTGGCCAAAACAATTTTTTTTTTTTGTGTTGTATATTACGCAAGGTTAAGTTCTCCACAGAATTTTTATAGACAGCTAAAGGGATTGCATTTTGTAATATGAATATATGGATTACAAGCAAAGTAAATGCAGTCTTTGAAAAAGTTCTGGTCAAAATATCAATTTTCACTTGTCATAGGRAAAACCACTTAGGAGGTAAATCCAGCAAAGGTGCATATCAAACATCTTTGCAGAAGGTTTGTGTGCTTTTCTCTGACTTTCCTACATTCACATGCACCCTTTAAAACCTGCTCACTCTCATTCTACCCACATGTGTCTATTATAATATGATTAACTTTCATGTGAGCGTATATAGCAGATATAGCAGAATCCTAAATCAGTGGTAGATTACATCCATGAGCAAATATTTGCTCCATTAACTCTAGTAATGATTGGGCATCAGGAGTATTACTATTTTTGAGAGACAAGGCTCTTTCASTCCTTTAAAGGTCAGACACAGTCTGACAGTGGAGAACACAAATTCTGAAGTCTGCAGAGAATGCTCCCAATTTTCTGACCTTTGAAGCTGTGAACTGTKCAAGTACCACAGTAACTCAGTTTTATTTGCAGCCTGTAGGGAGAGGTAAGGGTTTCACCTACTCTTCTAAGCAGAGCATATTGTGCCTCACCCCTTCCCACGTAAAAAAATAACATGCATTTATCAATTTTGAACCAAAAATTCRTAAGTTGACCAGGTAGCTATCCATTGTAATACCATTTATACATTRGGATAACTCTGGTATTTGAAAATTGAATTATAGAACAGTTCATCAGAATATAAACCCCTGTTCTTTCTTTTTATTGGGGAAAAATTTTTATAGCTACAGACTGAAAAAACTGACTATATTTTTCTATTATAACTTCATTTTATATTGCAGTTATTGCCTTGGCCACATGGATGTGTAGCTGCTAAACCAGTTGGCACATTCAATTTGCTGGGGTGATTGATTCCTCTTTGCAAAAAATACTAGTGAATTATGGTCACAATTTAGCATAATTTTATTGTTGCTTTGGTGAGGCATTTGTTTAACACATATTCATGCTAAAATGCTGTGGAATAGCTTGTAAAAGACTATAAAATACATAATATAATTTAGAAGTCTGACTGTACCCTTCATTTMATTTACACATTTTGAGATTGTCTATTGGTCTTTCAATACTGAAATGGAGCTTATAATAAAGGTGTGGGCAGACTTTTTAACAGGTTCTGGTGGGGTAGGACATTGAGTAGTTATTTAAAATTTTAAAAAGGGTAGAATTAAATTAGATGAAAGAAGGAAAATTTTTACAGTGAGGTGGACACTGGACCAGGKTGCCCAGAGATGTGGTAGATTCCTGATACCTGGAAAGATTCATGGTCAKGTTGGACARGACTCTGAGCAACCCAATCTAGTTGGAGATGTCTCTGCTCATTGCAGGAGGGTTGGACTWGATGACCTTTTGTCTTAGGTTGCAATGCAAGATGTAACCAAAAGTATGTATTCTATTACCAGTTAAATCCAGGTGGGGCAATGTTTCTKTATCTYKTCCATTCCTCCTAACTCTGGGATGGGTGGCTTCTGTTAATGGGGCAGCTGTTAAAAACAGGTGGGTCAGTGTTTTTTCTTTCTTCCGCAACTCATGCTCCCTCCAGGGGGATTTCTGTTGTKAATGGACTCTTGAGGCTCACTGCAGGACTGATAAAATTACATCATCCCATTGTGAGATGCTCCACCCAGTGGGAAGAGGCAAGCATTCCTACCGGGATAAAACCTGAGATTCAAAACAGCAGGACAGCCTATTTTCACTGGACTCCCAGAGGAAGATCACCTCATCACCACAGCACCTTCAGAGGAAAACTACACCCTTCTATAAGATTATCTCTGCTCCAACAGAACCACATCTGTCACTCCAGTAGGACTTAACTGGGCTGCTACCAACGCCCTGACCAACAGGGTGTCAGGTTGCACTCTAACTCTGTCAGGGTTGTTTTTTTTTTCTGTTTGGTTTTTGTTTGTTTGCTTTTTTGCACTACTACATTTTTATTTTAATTTTTCCAGTAAAGAACTGTTATTCCTATCCTATATCTTTGCTGGAAAGCTCCTTAATTTCAAAATTATAATAATTTGGAGRGAGGGGGTTTACATTCTCCATTCTAAGGGAGGCTCCTGCCTTAGCAGACACCTGTCTTTCCAAGCCATCTTTAAATGTTAGTATTCTATGRCTCCAGGATTTAGATGGCAACAAAATTTTCTTTTTAATTTAATGAACCACATCCATACAATTKTCTRTACAGAGCTAAAGCTTTGCATTTCTTTGAAAGTGAAAAGGTTGAAAATATCATGTAAAGCTTTTATAACATGTTAGAGGCAATTTTTACAATATGAAACTGGAATATGTAGTAATTTTTACAGGTTTCATTCATTTAAACWTTCTAATATGGTGGGTTATGAAAATGAACTTACTGCAGATCATGCACTAATACCCATGTTAATATTTGCTTATAAATCCTGATAGAGGTGAAAGTYGCATTTTCAAATATTCTCTTGCTCAGCAGTATTCAAGGACATGTACAAATGGGAACAAATATTTATGTTAAAACTGCAATATGTGAGGATAAAATTAATTCTTCTCATTTGTGAACTCACAATTAAGAGGGATCGCATATAGAAGTGCCTCATAGATGAGGTGAGTAAACTAAGAGCTATAATGGGAATACTGTGAGCTCATATGGCTGTACTGTAAAATATTTATGGCAAGTTATACATTTAGCATTTTACTGTACTTTTAAAGCCAATTTAAAGTTTTTATCACATTTCTTCTCAGTATTTTAAGATATGATCTCATCATAGAGAAGATAAAATATAAACTGTGTTGGAAAAATTTGGTTGTATACATACATATGACCATTATCTCTTCTGAATAATGAAATATGGAATGCTGGTATGGTTGATATGCAAAGATCATATAGAAAGAGGAATACACAGAGACATGTAGTGGGGACAGGATGCCCCAATGCATGAGCCACAGGACTGCTGCTCACACCTCAAAACAGTGTAGAAGATACAATGAGGCACATCAGCTATAAAGGCAGATTAATGATATCACTTCTATAATTCACTGGGGAACCTGGAACTGCTGCCTGCTCTAGTAGTCCTCAGCCCAGACCTCTCTCCTACAGCTAACTATGAAGCTGTAAGAGGGAATGTTATAATAAAACCAGGAGATAATGTGTCATCTGCACCAGCCCATGGCCAGAATATAAATCTACTGGAGGCAGAAGGTGTTATGCAATTCACTGTGCTGTAAGTCTGTGTCTAAACACATTGATTCACCTCTCTTTAAAACAAGTCAAAGCCAAGAAACATCTCCTATAGGGAGGCACTAATATATGGATCATCATTGCAGTGGTTCTCCAAAGACCCTTTTTGAAGAGGTCCACAAGATGTGATTRTGCTTCAGCTGCTGTACGAGCTGCTCTGATGTAAGTAAGGCTTAAGTCCAGCCTGAGAAACCTCTGCAGATCTAGGGCACAGCTTGACTGATTTTAAACCAGAAATGCACTGGCATGCAAATCCTATTCGTGTCTGCTGCAAAAGCAGTTGATTTATTATAAGCATTCTCCTAGCTGTGGTTTGCATAAGTAAAATATGAAGAACAGTCATTACCCTGAGTATCCATTAGCTTTCAGGTAAAATGTTGTTTTTACTAATGCAAAAAACCCCAACAAAAAACAACAACAAAAAACCCAATAGAAAACAAACAAAAAAACCCCCCACGCAAACAAAAAACCATCCAAAAATACCCAACCAAGGGAAACAAGGTTTAGGAGCTAAATAACAAAATACAAAAGCACTGTAAAAATTACAGGATAAGACACTTTTTACCTTTGTACTTTAMATTATATGCATCAAAGATGAGTCCACCAAAAATGTGGGAAAGAGGTTGCCTCAGAGAATAAAAGTCCTTTAAGGGAAGTTCATGTGGGAGCTGGAACAACTTCTGCCCCTGTGATGCAAAAATTGATAGCCAGTGATAGTTGCAGGCTGTTCTACTCCTGGTAACCTCTGAGTTCTGGAGGTGTCAGCTGCTCATTGGAATTTTTAATTCTTACTGTTTCACAGTTCTCTGACATTTTTCTGGTTAATTATGCTTCAAATGAGTCACTATTTTAATGATGACCATAATTCAATAATAAAATTAAATTAGAACTGACATGTAGCTCATTGCTACCTTGATTATGATATAATGGTTAGAGACAAGTAAAGATTTTCCCAAACATGGTACTTTCTATCTGCCCCACACACAGATGCATATTTTTCAGATTATTTATCCTTTCCACATAAGCCTCTATTTTATTTCACTAAGCAGCTCTTTCATCAAGTATTCTCCAAGCATAGTTATTGGATGGCATGACATTGACCCAGTAGTTCATGATCAAAATATTTAGATTTTTAATATTATTTTTCTGAATAGTATTTTTCTTATTATTCTTTTTCTTMCCCCTAAAATTCAGCTGCCTCTTCAGCAGCTGCAGGCCAATTACCTCTACTGACATTGCAAGGTGCTTATTAGGCCTCAGGTCTGACAGTCTCTGAAGAAYTCAATTAGTTGTTCTGTTTAATCTCATTTACTTCACAGCTTCTCTAAGCAGGAGCCTCCAAAAACTTCTCAGAGCATAATAAGAAGTAGGTGTTGATTTTTCAGAAAAAAAAAMYCCAAAAGTGTCAGGACTGCATYAGGTTCCAAAATGYTTCTAATAACAAGAACTAGATGGCTCAGGCTCATTTTACAGGTATTAAAACCACAAGAAGCTTCATTTTCTACTTGCAGGGTTGCAATTATTCTGTGCATGGAAAGGYACAAGATCCTGCTGCAGGTTTTCCAACAGTGGAGACACATCTCTCACTGCTGTGTGTTTGCCCGGGCCTCAACAGCCACACCCTCATGGGCACCATTCCCTTCATCCAGGCACTCACAACTTTTCTCTCCTCAGCTGCTTAATTCTACAGTTTTTACGAATTTAATTAACTTTGAAAGCTTTTCCACCTGTCAAAGTTGGATTGCAATTAGTCAGTGAATTCAAACAACTCTTGTTTTTGTAGGCAATCAGGTTAAAAATCTTAAAGAGAATTTGTGGAACTGGGAAAGTGTTAGTGAAAGTGGAATAACTGCCTGATAGCTAATGGGGATTCAAGTATAAACTTGTTCTCAGAAGCTAAGTGCTACAAGACCCAGTTCTAGCTGCACTTCTAACCTTTGAAATTCTCGTTTCTTTGGTCTACTAAAAGATAACTGAGGATMCCTCAAATTCCCTCTTGAGTTTTGCAAAAGTATAGCTTAATGCTTCAATAGTTTCTAAAACAGATATTAAAAAGATACAGATARATTATGATTGATACCTGTCTCCATGTACGTATCATCTTGCTAATTTGGATTTAACAGGTCACATTCTTAGACAGTTGATTGCTTTTACTATGTATCAGGAAAACCTGCACAATTCCTGCAACTATTTTAAGACAAACTTCTATTTGACAGGTAAAGCTAAAGATATTACCTTCAACTGGCTTTTTAAGACAAGRATAAAATTGTACCTTTTAAAATATTGTATAAACATATATATATGACATATTAAAATTATATATAAAGGTAAYATATGTAAAGATGTAATATGCATCTATATGAAGTTTGTATACATGCATAAATGTATAAATATTTTTGAAATTCTTATTACTCAAGGGGAATGGTAGTAAGTGCAATAAATATTGCAATGGTAGTCCTGGATCACAGTGATGCTTACAACCTTACGCATCATATGCRGGCTGAAATCTGAATTATTTATATACGCAAGATACATTGCATGATATAAGGAAGAGATACATAGGACTCAGATGTTCAAAGTGCTGAGGAGCCAGAATTGCTTAAATTGTTATTTATAAGGATGAAGGACTTATTATTAATTTCTGTTCAGATKAATTATTATGAGTATAAKTGATTGTGGGGGGCTCTTCACAAAAAGYTTGCACTGCCTCCTAAATTAACATTGTCTATAAACAGTTTTTTCTAASWGTTTTGCTCTGATATAAAATAGATYGTAGATTGCATTTTGTTGWTGTTTTYGAAGTGYTAATGGCTTATACACAGAGAACTGAGWAACAAACATTTTRTAAAACTCAACATAATTTCTAGTAKCTTTGACTAAGATACCATGTAAACTTCTTAGGATATTATCTAAGCAAAGRTTTTACCRACTCCCCTGAAAAGAACRCAACATAACCTGTTTTTCCTTTTTCCTGAAATARCACATTGTACTTTCCTAAGTTGTTTCCAAATCTGGAGAAAGGTGAGCTTCGACTGGGGTACAGCTCTGATTATTCTGCAAAAAAGTAGTTCTGTATCTTTTATCTTTTATCTGTACCTTTCTGCAAAATGTGTATTATGGTTTTGAAAAATTCAATTTGCAGCCATCTTCAGCAGATAATGGGAACCATCTGGACTGATTGGTATGGAAATCAAAACTAATTGATCCTGCCATTTTTGAGCCTTTTACAGAACATGAAAATAGACAATATTATGCTTTCTAGAGCTTAGCAAAACTGTACTTCAACTTACTCAGGRGTAGGTTATTAAAAATATTTGGATCCTATTTTCACAGTTAAAAAATTCACAAAGCGAAAGAAAATTATGTTTCTTAAGTCTTGGAATCTGTTGGCAGAGTGTGAACAAATAAATCTAGAAGCAGTTAAAATTACTGTATATATTTTTTTCTCTCCATATACTTTCTCTGCAGATTTCTTCCTCTCTATCTCCTTCTTWGCCTAGATCTCTTATCCCAGTCAACAGCTCTTCAATGAATAGAAGAAAGCATTGCTTACCCTACACAGAAATTTTCTGATGGTAAAAGATCATATCTATAGGCAGCAGTATGCCTGTGAAAAATCACAATGCAGTTTTAGGGCTGCAAATTTCTGTGTCCTCCTRGAACTAACCACCCCATATATCCTAGTCTGGGAAAGGACAGCACATCTKTTCTTTGCTCTGACTGAGCTTCATTATATCAACACAACAATCAAAAAGTACTCATTCTAGAAAATACATATATTTAAGCTGGAACAATATATACAGAAAGCAAAAGAGGTTTATGATTGAGTAACAGTTCCCATAACCTGTTAAGAGGCAGTACTAATGAGTAAAGTTATGGATTTCTTAACCTCCTGAAAAAAAAATCATAAAATTATTTGGGTTGGAAGGGGCCTCCAAGATGATCTAGTTCCAGTCCCCAGTGGTCATTCTTTTTAAGCTCTTGACCCTTGCCTAGCAACAGTTCATCAACACTTGTTTTGTGTAATTCAAACACCTCAGTTTTTACTAGTGAAAGGGATAAGTGTTTGCCCAATTAAAAATAGAAWTTTATGTTCCTCTACTGGATGATCATGTATGTAAGGAAACATTCTTTTTTTCCTGGATAGTATGTATTTTTGAGAAGGTAATTCATACCAGAAATGCTAGGCTATCTGTCTGGAGAAACTGGGAAATCACTGCTTTGAGAYTGTTTGATACACAATATAATTTCTYTCTTTGATAATTAAACAGGCACTGGTGCTCATCCAAAAACCTTCAAACATATACTCAATATGAGAAACTAAAAATCTAACATTTCCTCATGCCTCTTCACCTGATGAAGAATGGCATTTGGGTGAATGTCCCAGGCCAGAATGAGCCAAATTAATACGTATTTGTGACTGTCATCTCATTGATGTAAGGAGTACCCGAAATCCAGGCAGGATATTATAATCTTTTCCTGAAACCATTTCTTCTCATTTTAACCAGTTAGCAATTTCAAAGATATCTGGTTGCACAAACCTGCCCCTCMCCACTCTCCCCCAAAAATGCAGATGTTGTTTTTTGATGTTTTTCATGCACGTATGAGACTTGCATCTTACTTTGGCATTGCTTACAAGAACTTCTACTTATTTTAATAAGCTTGCTATGACAGTACAGAAGTTCATTTATCAGTAAACTACAGAATGTGGGAAAAACACTGCACATRAATGGGAGAATACATAACCATGAGAAGCTAATGGTCCTCATAGACTGAGCAAGTAATCTTGATTTTTTAAAAGCAGAAATTTATGGAGATCTMAAAGTCTTTCAGGAAGTCCAGATGAAGAATCCAGACTACTAACCTTTTTGCAAGTGCAGAAATATCTTTTAAAAATTTATAATTTCAAATACCTAATGTGCTCCTGAAGGATTTAAGTGGAATTAATGACTTGTAGAAAAAGGCTTAGCAATTCCTAGTCAATCAAGAAGACAAAAATATACATTTTCTAACAGAGGAAGGACTGAAAAGCCTTTAGTTAAAGATTTGGGTTTTCTATATCTCCAMAGACATCTCTGTGGGGAAATATACSTCAAACATTTGGTCAAAGCTTGCCCAGGATTTTCAGCTCACAGATGGAATCTCACTACAGGTAATCAGATTTCATGTTTGAATGACAGGTTGAGGGACTTCACCCTAAAACTGYATAGTTRGGTTTCTTTGAAAAAAATACTAAAAAAAAAGAGAAAGGAGAAAGGCATAATTTCTGAGAACTAAGATACATCTGGGAAACAAAGAATGAGCACTGAGATATAATGTAATGTTTGCTGCTCTAAAACAGAAATAAAGACATGATATATCTATATGAAACTTTGAAAGAAATTATTCAGCCAAAATCAGCACCATTGTGAAATTCATAATAGATTTGCAACTGAAATGATGCAATTTGGTTCTCCAGCTCTGATTACTCAGTATGTTTGTAGGGTAGCACATCAGGTTTTCTGAAATGGCTGCAGTRACAGCTGAGTGCCTCACAGCTACAGCTATGCCTTAATTGCTGAAAATAATTAATTGAAGAAAACCTTAGGATAATGTGTTGTAATAAATAAGGAATATAGAAAATACCTCAGTAAGAAGCAATTTTTGAATTATTAAGTCAACCTTGGCAGAAAATATCCACCAAATAATATTTTCYTTTTTCCCACCTGGTGAAGACAATATTGCACATGTAAAAACCTAGTCTGAACCAAGCTAAGATAATTCTTAAAATCCTACTGAGAAATAAAAGTCTGCGAGAGATTTCACTTTAGTTTCTCTTCTGGATATCTGTTGCATTCAAATCAGTAATTTCTTCTTCTGATAGTTTTCAGGATTAGACACCATTGAAGTAATTTCAGCTCTTTCTCTCTGAGTTTAACAGAAGACCAGAGTAATGACTTAAGCATCTCTGGCTTGAAGAAAAACAACATGGTTTGAAATAATTTTGCACCTGGGCTTTGCTCCATTCTCTGGTTGAACATCTTTGTATGTAATTAATCCAGCCCAGAGTACCTCTCTGTTCTCCAAAGAAAATAATCTCATGATGTTCCATTAAACTCCCCAATTTTAWGTTATGTCACCATTTCAATGATGAAAAAGAAAAGTCAAAATGGGGATAAGACTGTTATGGTTAAAGAGAAAACAGGAAACTCAGGGCATATGAGAGTCCTACAGCTCTAGCACTGTACATTTCAGTGATGGCAATTTAATGCATATTCTTGCAAAAAGATGGGTATAAGAATAATTGACAGAATACACTGGAATAAACCCTATGATTTAGATAGCAATTAAGTGTTAYTTGATCATTATCTAAATAACAAAAGGGAGGAGAATGTCTAAAGTGTAAATCATAATCAAATAACTCATCTACAATATAGTAATAATGAATTTTCAAAAAACACCTGAATTTTCAACAAACTTTAAAACAAAAAAAAAAACCAACCCAAAACTTATCCCTGCCAGAAAACTGACAGCCTAGATAATGCATAACCAATTTCTGTCACCTAGCACAACTCACTTTTTTCATTCTTTCACAGATTTATGTTGCTTTAGGTTCTTCTCCAAGCAGAGCTTAGAAGGCCCTGATTTGATAAGAGGTTTTGAACAATATTTTGCTAACTTTTGACAAGATAGCTCAGGGCTAGATCCAATAAAAATGCATTATGCTTCTTCATTGTGAAGCTCTGAAAAATTGATTTTTATATTGGATTGGACCATTGGCTTGTTAAAGAAACTTAACTTGATAACAACACCCTTTATCCCCTTAGGTGCTATCATTTCATGTTGGAAGACTGAAACAGTGCAGCATATATAAGGAGTATTATCTAGCCTTGAGGGGTCAAGGGGTTATCTTGCAGCACAGCCTGAGTCACAGGGCTGAGCACTGGAATGAAAAAGCAGGGCAGACAGCTCCTCGGGGGACAGAAGAAAAAGAAAGAAATCTTTTCCACTCTAGGATAGAAAGTTATAGCAGAGCTCTTCRGCAGCCACTTAGCAAGGCTAATACTCTTGTTTCCTTATTTATAAAGCCACATTTCTTTCATTATTTTCAATTGCCAGGGATACAAAAAATAAATATAGACAGGGATGAACATGTCTAATGTAGCTCACTTTGGTTTGGCAGTCAATATTTGTTATAGCTCTTTGCTCAGACTACTTGACTACTCTTAATCCACTTGAAAAGGCTTGTTTGCTTTATGTTATGCTGAGATCACAATTTCATAGAACACTGTTCCTGGCCCGACATTCATATAAATAATATAGTTTTAAATTCATAAATAYGCTCTCATCAAGACTTATCTACTCATCATCCAGATTGATTTGTTTTAATAKAATTCCTCAAAATCTACTTTCTTGAAAACTGATTCCCTTGAAATGCACATTGCAAGGAAAGTGCAATGATAAGAAAGAGCAGAAAAAAATTCATGTATTTGGTGATGTAAACTCAAAGTAAGAAGAGGATCATTGATTCATTTTTACCTTATAAATAATTTTGAGATCAATTTTCTAATACAACATTCAATGTATTTATTATCCACAAGATATTTCTACTGTTCAAAATCACTCAGGAGTGGAGTAGCCCCTTAAATTGACAAATTCATGGCTCAGTGAGAAGATGTGAAAAGACATGTCTGCTTTTTTCCTCTCTCAAAGTGGCCTGGTAAAAGGCAATAAAGATTGGAAAATGGGCCTCTGATAGTTAAATTCTTTCCCAGCTTTAGAAGATATGATATGTTTGAGCTTTCCTGGGGAGGCAAGGAATAAACAAGGCAAAAAAGACTTGCCCTAGGCACAAACTGCATTTACATTCTTGATTTTTAGAACATTCTTTTTATATGTGACAGTAATTCTGAATTGCATATGGAAAGATTTYAAATTATTTCCAGTAGTATAGCTAACAAGTATACTGCAACAAAAAAACTTTCACTTCTCCATTTTACACATGGCTTGCCATGGATTTTCAAGCAAACAAGTATGAGAAATTTCTTTGTCCTCACTACTAGAGCAACACAGCAGGCTTAATGGCAAAACATGGGAATATCRCACTTTGGCAAATTGTCTCCTGCCTCTATTCTCTATAATACAGAGAAAGAAGAAAATTACTCCAGCCTGCCTGACTGCCAGGGATGCTACAGCTTTCCTGGCTGGATGGTCTGTTATATACATTTCTTAAGGCAAAGACTGTCAGGCAGGGTAGGTCCAAATGAGGAAGGGCAAAGACATGCTTCTTTCTCAAGCACCTGGTTACCACTCAGAGGAGTATGGGTATGGGCATGGTTTGCCTTGCAAGGATGAGGAGACGAACAAGAGCTGGATGCTTAATGAARGTGAATACAGCTGCTGCTGTCCCTGTATAGCTTTTCTGCTGCAGCTTAAAAGCCAAGGCATTCAATGGGGGRRRAAAAAAMMMRAAYCAGCTCTTGGATACAKAGATGCATGAACTTGCAGATTTAAATRACTAAAATCAGTGGAACAATATCTGTTGTTCCAGTTTTATTCAAATCTGCTTTGCATTCACTCATTCACTCTGTATTTTTAGTATGTAGAGAGTGTTTTACAATGTATGTAAACTCAGATCATGCAAGGCAGAAGTACAATGTTGTCTTTTAAGCAATTAAACTGTCATTACAGTTAATTTTAAACTCATATGCTAAAATGAATTTATATTTTATGGTAAATTAAGARAAGGATATTCTATTCCTTTGAGACTAATGGTCATCTTTCTTAAACTCATTTGCTGCAGAAACATTATTTCACGTTCAGCATAATTCTATCAGGTATACTATATTTATATTTATAWAATAGCTGGAAGAGTGTGAACAAACAGCTCATGAATCTTTAGTAAATTACATTTATCCCTTCTCTCAGAGCTACATGGATCTTGCCTGCCCTCAGCTGGATTTATTAAGGGTTCATTGAAAAGTGGTGGTGAGAAATGTATTTGAAAACCAACAATATATCATGTTGTATAAGAAATAATCTTTTCAGTCTCACCAATGGCATGACATTATAGCTAACAGAGAACAGAGTCCTTTGGGGAATTTCTGAACTTAAAAAACCAAAATGTTTGCCCAAACAACTCAGTAAAAGAATAGGCTTTCTGGTCCTAACTGTGCACAGGACGAAAAAAAAAAAAAACACATTTATTTCAACTGTATCTATTATGCTGTCTTCTGGATATATGAGGTTTCTTTCAGTCCCTGAAAAGAAAAATCTCTATAGAAATAACAGAGCACTTTGTGAAGCAGCAGTGGTCAGAACTCTTGTACTAAAAAATACATTCACTGGTCARCATTCAGAAAAGAAATCAAAGACTATATGTTCTTCTGTGTTAAATATGTTTCTCAAAAGATCTGAGAATAAACAGACAAAAAGCCCAGCTAAGCTGTTGCAATAATTGCTTGTTTTTTAATAAAAAATACCAGTCGCAAAGAAGGTCAAACTGTTACTTAAAACTTAATGTGCCMACTTTGTACTCCTTTTGTTTTCTCGCCACATCTCCTTTCCTTATCCTATGAAAAAATCATGCATTGATGRAGAGGGGATTAGGAGAGGAAAACAAATAAACAGCCTGTTACAGGTTTCATCAAATCCTTGTAGGTTACTCACTTTTCTCCATCATTTTTGGGTATGTTTCTGACATCATCCAAATGATGTAAAAGATGTATTGCTATTCCTCTTATAGTCTTCCCCTGCTGTTTTCTWTTCAAAGTACTTCATGAAACAGAGAACTGATCTCAGATCTTTTGACATACTATGCCTCTGAAAAGCTTTTCAGTGATATTGTGTTTATTTATCTTGTTAAAGGTGTCACCAAAGGTCAGGCTGCTACATGAAAAAAGGGTTAAATTATGAAAACCATAATTTTGTTGGTAAATTAATAATCCACTGTCTCCTCCCTCTTCCTCTTGTGCCCATYTGAGATGAGAGACAAGGATGCCCYCACATACCAATCTTTCCCATCCAATGTTTGCAAACATAATCCTTTTCTGTAACTTGTCTTAGGCATCAATACCTGYCCACTTGCAAAACTCTTTTGATATTYCATCACTACAGCTCCCCACGGTTCCCTAGAACATGWATGGTGGGTTGATTGCATGCCACATAAAAGCAAGAACCTCCTTAGGTCCTTCAAAARGACATCAYGTTGGCTGAAGTAAAAAGAAAGAAAATCACACGCTGTTAAAGTCTTGGTCACATCAAATCTCAACYATCTTAATTTATCTCTTAATGTACTCTTGGAATAAAGGAACAAAAAGAGCAGTGGAATATAATGAAGAACTACCATAAAGAAAGATGCTGGCATGCGTATATTTCACCCTGTGCTGGGGTCATGAGAAATATTTATATCCTATTAAGCTTTACTAAAGTTTTTCCTGTCTTTCCAGACATTTTGCTGTCATCAGGATTCCAACARAACCATGGATGAATGGGTATGCTTTTAATTTTTCTGCCTTCCTGCAGAGGTAAGATGAAGATCTTTTTCTTTCTGCTTGTGTAAATTCCAAGATATCTACACTATCAATATTATTAGCTACTTTTCTGACATTCTGTTGAGATGTTCRGGAAAAGGTTACAAATTAGATTTCAATTATGAGAACAGTAGGTGAAACACACTAARGAAACCCTTTCACATAACCTGAGAATCACAAAGGTCAGGTTGGAAGGGACCACAGCAGCTCATGTGATCCAACCTCCCTGCTTAAGCACAGTCATCCTAGACCACAYGGCACAGAATTGTGTCCAGAAGGTTTACTTTTAGCAAGGAAGTAGTAAATCTTGCCTGAGCAAGTGCTTTTTGTGGTCCCACACTCTCAAAAGAAGAACCATCCAAACTACCTGAATACACTACTGTTAACAGTAGAATAAGAAGCCAAAGCCAAGAAACCATCAGACCCCAGTCATTAATTCCTCTGATGTCAGCCATGAAATTTCAGAGATAAAGAGATGGTCTTTGAAGACCAAGAGGACTTCATCAGTACAAAATCACAAATACTTGTTGCCATGAAAAAAGCTGCACTATTCCTGCCACACAAAGAAGTGCAAATGCAATTTTAATAAAGTAATGTTTAGCTGTTTCAATGACCACATGGTACTATTTATAAGTTCCCACTATTGTCTACATGCGAACATTTCCAGTGTTTCTCATGCCAAGAGGCAGGCACAAGAACAGAATGTAGGAATAAGGATAATGTCATACCCAACTTTCTTCTCAGAAGAGTTCAGCCTTTATTTTCCTTCAGGAAGACAAGAGAGACAAACGTGAGACCAGTGTAGATGAGCCATTTGGTGCAAGATCAGAATATGACAACTGGACGTGTCCACTACTGACTGGAGGTGAACTACCCCATAGGTCACCCAAGAAGACTTATCTGCAGAGATCAATTAACCTTTASATCAGCAAACAGGAATTTTCACTGATTGAAAGATTTTGTGTGTAACCACAATAAAAAACAGAGACACTGATAAACCCAGGCCTCATGAGCTTTGCCTGCCCCCAACTTRCACTCATTCAAGATGCAGAGACATTCACTTTTTAGATATTTGTGGCCTAGAAATGGGAAGATGTACTCAAAGGTCAACAACTGGCAATAGAGAAGACTGTTCAGTTACTCACAAAAGTCACCAGGAAACAGCATGATTGGAAGCAAATTTTTTAACTTTGAGTCACCAAGATAAGATTCCRAGTCCTCCTCATTTTCAAACATACCTAGCATTTTTACACTTAACATGTTGCATTCAAGTCATTTATGTGAAACTAACTGTTATTGAAATATCTGAACACTGTGATGTCTTTAAATATAAATGGAGCAAGAAGTACTTTGCTTTTACGTTGCATCATCAGCTGAAGATAGAATGATTCACTTCACTTATTAATTTCCTACCAAATGCAATGTCATCATCACAGAAGCATTAAAAGCAAAAAACCAGCAAGCTTTTAGCGAAGCAGCTTGGATTACAATAAATCAGTTCAATACCAACAAACCCATACAGCATATACGGCCTATAGTTCCATTATTTAGGATAACTTGTTTGCTGAGTTTTGCAGAAAGCAACATCACAGGAAATCATAAAAATGCTTAAATACATTTAAAAAAAATCCATTGCAAAGGATTAATCTCCTGGTGCTTGGCCTTGTGCAATTAATTAATCTACTGGGAAATGTGGAAGGCACTGTGTTTGAGGAGTTAGTAATCTTGGGCAAGACACTACTGGTGGTGTACTGATGGTGTAAGGAGACCATAAATTAGCATGAACAGGCAYTGTAAGGGAACATGTCCTGTTCCAGGCCCTAGCAACACTGGTATTATRTCAGAGACAGCATCCAGTCTAACAAGAGACAATACATGGATTGATTTTTTGCACAAGATAAAAGGCACCACAGCRTAGGAGGTGGGAGAAACCCCTCTATGGYYGGCACCTGTGCAGAATGCCATRGGAAAAATCTATCAAAGACCTTTTTGATGGTGCATGAAAACAAGATTCCTAGCATTTGAACAGATAGAAGATTTACTCTCTATCAGTATTTCTATTTTTATTCTGTTTTATTMAGATGTTGCCAAACTTTTCTCATAGAGATCCTGAAAGAATGTTCTCACCACTATCAATACCCACACAGAACAGTTTTCTTTTGATTTGAGACATATCACAATTATGCAATAACATAATGGCTTATGCTATATCACCTTGAGATAAAAACTTACAATAAGACATATAYATTATTCAGTAGTATACATCATTGGAGGCTGAGAAGCATTAGGTAACTATGTGAAGCCACTGTGGCAGAGAATGCTTACAGGAAGTCCAGATGGATATCTAAAATGCAGTAMAAGTATATCTTGTCTCAATAAAAGCCCTTGCAAGGGGAGGCAGAAAGTGCTGTAAGAGCCAGTACCTCCTAGGAACAGTCTGGCTTTGCTCACCAGAACCCCACCCCTAAATTTCCCTCAAATACTTTGCTTCTGTTGATGGCTTTCTCTCCAGACAAGTGCCCACCTTAGGCATGCTGTACTGTTTGATCCTATGTCTCCTRGCCTAGTCAGCCTCTTGCTGCAGCCTTCCTTCTGCCCTCTGATCAAACCACCAAACTTTGCCTCTCTAGCTGTATCTTATGTAGTCCTCTTCAGCATCTGCAGCCCATCAGTGGCCATTTCCAAGTCAAACACCATTCTTTTAAGGTTATTGATCCTGAAGAGTTTCTAATCACATTGCAATCAACACAAGTGTTCCTCTTACAGCTTTTTAGCAGACTTTAGGATGTTTTTTAATACAAAAGAGCCTACAGCGAATATGCCAAAAGGAAACATTTTTCAGGTTTAGCTCAGTGCTATTACATTAGTGTCCAATGAACACAAATGAGTGCTAACTCAAGTATAAATTAAGACTAATATTTTATTTAARCACATACTAGTATATTTAAACCTTCAAATAAATTAAAGAAATGCAAACCTACTCTAGCAAATGAAGCTTACTTCATATTTGAAAACCCTTGGCAAATTAATTTGCACAGCAAGAGCATAAATGATGAGGAAATACTGTGGTTACATTCAGATGTAAATTTCAAAAGTTGTTTAAATTATTGACTAGAAATGGTCAAGTCACAGCAGTCACATCTGATATTAATCAGAATAACAGTGTTAATGAGAAAGATACCAACTTTGAATGACATTTTACTGCACTTAMATACCCATAAAACATAATTGTATTTGACTGATTTAAAAATATTCCTTCATAGTAAGAGAGCCATAACTGATGGATGTCATGACGACCTCCAGTACTTGATTATTGTGGCAAGGTCAAGGCTCATTAAAAATCTGATATAATTTTCCACTCTTTTGCACTAATCATGCAGAATTTTTTTTTTTCTTGGTGTTCATCTAATTCTGTTCGGTCACATTTGCACCAGATGCATCATAATTTTATGAGTAGTTCCAATAAAAACAGAGGGACTACTACTGAAAAGGAAASAGGATTTCAGAGCTTAGTCCATGAAAAAAATTGCCTTTAGACTTTGGTTATTACAAAACATAGAATTAGGCTTCTTTTGTTAGTCTCTTCCACTACTGGACTAATACAAAGTACAAATACAAAGGCCCATTTCAGACTTGTTTCAGTGGAAATGAATGAGCAATAAATATCTGATCTTTAGTCTGGAATATCTATAGCTGCCACATAGGCAAAACTGGATCAAGCAGCATAAGGCCCTGCTGTTAGCAAACACTTCACCAGCTGCTTCAAAACTGGACTGAGCAGCTCTTGTTCAAAAAAAAAAAAAAAAGTCTGCTACCACATATTGTTTTAATGTTTATGGGAATTCCAGAGTTGTTGCATAATTTGAATTAATTTTTCACACTTCTGTGTTTCGGTTCATGAAGTCTCAGAAAGAAAATATTTATCRTTATATAGTGACAACTGGGTAAGTTAATGTTTTAAAAAAAAGAATATTCATATGTACAAACATATCTGTACCTCAGCAGCTTTGATCAAGAAGGGAGTTCAGGGTTGTAGGCATTGACTGTTATCATGGTTAACTACCTGAGCAGTCTGGCAGTTTGCTCAGNAAAAAGAATATTTATATGTACAAACATATCTGTACCACAACAGCTTTGATCAAGAGGAGAGTTCAGGGTTGTAGGCATTGACTGTTATCATGGTTAACTACCTGAGCAGTCTGGCAGTTTGCTCAGGAAGATTTATTCAGTCTTTGGGTTTTAGATAATTAAATTTATAAATTAAATGCTGACAAGAATCCACCAAAGAATAAAGGATTTTGTAAATCATATCCCCATTCATAGTGATAGGGTAGTGTTTTGACTTTACAATGTGTACCAGGCATACAGGACTTCCAAAGTACAAAACTTTCCTCGTGTCTGTTGCATTGTTGTCAAACTGAATTTTATTCTCAGAATCCAGGACATGTGAGTTTTTAAACAGATTTTCTACTTTATTTGTTCACTGCATTTTGACTTGAAATAGTGAGGCATAATATATCCATGCCACAATAGCACCATACTTTTTAATAAATGACTGTAATATGACTAATGTCAACTACTACCAAAATTATTGATACTGATGTTATCACTGTGTCATGGTGTTCATGCTTATTTTATGTCCCACTAGACTTCTTTTGCGCTTTTTACAGTCCCTGTCCTTGGAATAAGGACTTTCAGTCCTTGTCTCCTTGTCTTGCCTCATCTCCTTATCCAGTAGTTTAGTCCTGATCCTAGATATCAGATCAGATATCTAGGAGATATCAGATCAGTGTATATGGATGAGGAGGATGGAAAGGAGGAGAGGCTCCAACATTCCTATGTGGATTCACAGTCTATCAGCACCACATGACCTTTTGCCTGAATGCATTAATTCTATCTCAAAACTTCATTATAAAATTATAGTTTGTCGTAATTTGAAATACCTCTTTTAATGCTTTTAAAGGAGCCATTCTCCATTGCATTAAAAAAAATTCAGAAAATGGCATAAGCCTTCATAGGGAAGAATGAGTGATGAGCAATGGACGGGAATAAGCTCTGGATGGCCTTGAAATCAGTTACCAGTAGATTCCAGAGAGAATTTTCATGTCTACAGATAATTGATAAATAAAGAAAACCACTTTGGCGAACCCATCTTGGAGTATGTAACATTTCTTAACAAGTGTTAATTGATTATCAGAAATTTGTTTAGTCTGACATACTTTTTATCTGCCTCAGTATGAACACTACCCAGTTGGCTTTATTTGGCTGTGTGTTTTTCTTCCTTRTAAGAAAAAGCAGTTTTCTCTTACAGCATGCATTCACAGTGAAATTCACAGCGCAAAAAGAAAGAACACAGAACTTTCTTCATTACTGAATATCCAAGTCAAACAAGCATTAAGTTGTCTATATCTGTGTCCTTTCTGTAGAGTCCACACGATGAGAARAAAGAAGATACATGAGAGGCCTCCTGGGGTCTCTTCCAGCTCTCATTTCCCATGATATTTGTGGGCTGTTTTGAGATACGGTAGATGAAAGAAGAATAAGATCAAGAAGCAGTAGCAATGGCATAAACTGAAATAGAAAAGAAGGGGCMGTCAAGAGAGATAGAAGAGAGTTTCAGTACCAAGCTATCATTTTGGGATGAACCATAACAGATCTATTTAGCAAAAACAGTTCTTATAATGGCTATTGGAAAAACAGTGAATGTTTTAATAACTGCAGGACTAAGCCATTAAAAACCAAATCTCTCCACTGAGAGCAAATATGCATCAATAGTAAGTTTATGTTATTTGCTTAACAGTTTTAAGTTCTATAGTTACAGATATTTAAAAATTCTTTTTCTTTAAAACTTTGGAAGAAGGAAAGAGTTTTCTATGGGCCTTACAATGAGCAAGGAATTCACAAAAAATTTAAAATAACTTGATGATATTCCAGCAAAACAGAGCAGTGGAAAAATCACTGTGCACTTCAAGTAAACACACATTATGTGCTTGGTGAGATATTCAGAATAATGAGTACATGCTGACTTGTACAAGAGGCCCACATACTTCAACTTGAATATAYTTCACCATAGCTAATGCAAATGAAGAACAACTATCATATTTAGCCATAAAGGAAAGAAAATAAAAYAACAACAACACACTATTCTAGTTCATTATTTAAACAAGAGGCATGAATTCCCCTCACGGCAGTGCAGCCATAAATTCCAGCTAAGAAAAATTTTTACTTCCGTCAGTCTGAGATGAGAATCAGCCCCAGATGACCTTTGCAGGATGTAATACAATCTTCTTTGTTATATAAACACAATTTGAAACATGGATTCTGCTGCTTCCTAGACAACTGTTCAGGAACTGCACTTAAGAGTAATGCTAAGTGAAATTCTGTACTGAACCTTAGGTCCTGTGACAGTTTTTCTCAGCTGATGCCCTTTAAAAATGGTAGTATAAAGAGACTGAAGAATTTTTTTGCATGCTAAGTATTTCTTGACATGGTAGTGTTGATATCTATATGATTTCTGTTTAAAGCTGCTCTTTRCTTGTATTTCTAACAATTTTTCCCTTTAACTTGTAGCTTTTATTTTCTCTTTAATGCTTGCTACTCCTTCATACTGAAGATATCTTCTTTCCTTACCTCCTCATGCTCTACATATTTCAGATTTTAAAGACACTAGATTTCTCAAATATTTCTGTAATTATATTTTAAGACTTAGCTGTGTTAAAGGAAGATATTTTGGTGTTCCTGGTTGACAGGAATGGGGATATGATTTACAAAATCCTTTTTTGTCAGACTTCCATCACAGACACAAAGCAGATTAAACTAGACAGAAGACTGAAAAGAAGCCAGGTACAAGCTAAAACAAGCAGATGAAAAAGGACTAATTTGGGGGACTTTCAGTATCTCTAGTGTTTTGTCTCTTCCTTGAATAGAGTCACACTGAGACTAATGGACCTATGAAGCATCACCAGGAAATGCAAAATTCAAATTACTTTACTATAAAATACTTTGATGGAGATATCCATACAATAATAACATGAAATTTTCTGTAGCATTTATTACTTTCCTCAGCATTTATTTTTAGGTGTCTGACAAGATTTTCAAAACTGTATTACTTTCTTTCTTTACCAGTATTTCTTTAAAAAGTAGGCCTTCAAAATAATTTGACTTGCTTCTGTTGACTATGAAAAAGGGTGCCAAACATGAATSTCAAATTACCTTGGAAATGTCAGAAAAGTAAAAGGGAAATAAGACATTTCTAAAAGCTGTATGTTGAAGACAGTACCAACAAATCAATGACAGCTAAATCAAGCAAATAAAATCTTTGTATTTTCATTTACTCAATGGCTTTCATTCTGATGTCTGACAATGKTGAAAGATAAGAATGAAAGAGGAAAGGCAGAGCTTTTTAAGAGAAAACTTCTCCAAGTGTTTGAAACAAATGAGGAAAAAACCCTTGAAAGTTTGAATTTACAGTCTAGGCATATACACTACTCCTTTTGAGCCAGTTCTAGAATCTCAAATGTACTCATTTGCTGTAATGACTCAAGCTAACAATACAGGAATTCAAAGTTCTTAATCCTATTCCAGTTTGCAGGGTTCCTTTTTAATCAGTCAATTATATAAATTGAATTTGGATCATTAATCTGCTTTCTATCCAGCAGTTTCCCTTGCCAAAAATCTCTACCTAATMTCATACTCCTTTTGTAAAACCATCTGAATTAGATCCTTAGCAWTACCTGGCACTACCCTCCTCAGCCAACATGCTTTGTGGCTATTCAGCTCTGGTCATGTTATAGTTCCTTAAGTAACTCAGATTCAACTACTCACCTACTAGGAAGGCCTCAGGCTGTCATGCATCTTGCAAAGGCTTTTGATCCTGTAGGAAGCTCTAGATACCCTAGGTRATTAGATTCTTAATATAGACCCCTTCTTCACTGCCCTGTTTCAGGTTAAAAATGTTTTGTAAGCACATTTTTCTCCAAATAGAGAATACCTAATGCAAATAGGCATGAGTTGACTGCAGCCAGGCCAGCAATTAGAGGTTCAACCAGGATATAAGATCTGTAAGTTCTCATCACTCTTTCAATGCTTGATTAATTATTTATATAAAGTGGAAGTGTTCCAACAAGAGAGAAAAAAAGTGCTTRAGCTAGAACACTCAGTTGTTTAATGATGGGCATTCCTAGAGGATATAGATTGCCATTCCTGAATTGAATTCAGCAGAATGGGGATTTGATWTCAGGCCAATGCTGTAATTGCTAAGATAATGAACTTCTAGGGAAGTGAAGTTTTGGGGGTTTTTAAAATTTTATGTTGCATATAGAAATTAAATGCATAATCATGTGAAAAGTTTGTTTGGGGTGTTTGAATGTACCTAAGGACCAGTAATCATAGCATAGCATAGCATAGCAACATAACACAGAATAGAATATTTCAGTTGGAAGGGACCAACAATGATCATCTAATCCAACTTCCTGACCACTTCAGGAYTGACAAAAAGTCAAGTGTGTTATTAACAGCATTGTCCAAATRCCTCTTAGACAGTGAGAGACTTGAGGCACCACTTCAAGTGGTTCTTGCAGTGTTTGACCATCCTCCCAGCAAAGAAATACTTCCTAACATCTACTATAAACCTCCCCTGTTGCAGCTTTCAACTGCTCCCACATAACAGCTCACTGGATCCCATGAAGAAGAGGTCAGTAATGATTTTCAGATCAAGGTGGCCCCTGAAACCTCTCAATTTAATAGTATGATAAAGAAGACAGATCCTGGCCTCCACTGGGATATTTGCACAATTCCACAGGGATGATCTTGCTTTACTCCTTTGCAAATAGTGGAGACAGTGGTCTTTAGACAAGGTTTCCATTATTTTTGAGGGTCTCATGTACATACAGGAGCAGACAAAGGCATACAACRCAGTCCAGTGAGTTTCAGAACATTTCTTATCCCAGCTAATGTCATAGCCAAACTTAGAAGAAACACAGAGTACCTTGATTCCTCTGCTTGCAAATAGCATTTCTTTGATAACAGACTGTGATGTAGTGTTCACTTCATCGTAGTTAAATGAATGATCACATTATTTTAATCAGCATTATTTAGAGATTTCTAGATTTATGTAATATGGCTTTAGAATGTAATTTTGGAATTTAGAAAAAAATTAGTGAATGCAATACTTGTTCTTGAAATCATGGTTGGCAGTGCCAGCATCAACATGCAAAAATTTCTGTCATGGAAAATTGAATCTAGCCAGCTAGATATGAATTTGTCAAAAGGAAAACAAAAMCCATCACACCAATATATTTTGACAAGGATTTAGACAGCTATRTGAACATCTCAGAAGAAATGTCAATCATGTCAGGAAAAAGTCAAGAAATTAAAACTACTATGGCTGACTTTGTGCATTTTAAAAATAATTGTTAGTATTTAATAAATGTACTTTTAAAATCATTAATTAAAACATTTTCTCCCCTCCCCCAATTAAAATAAATAGTTTAGATTCCCTAGATTCAGRAAAAACCCTATTCTTTTTGCATGGATTGGAAAAAACGTATCAGACAACAGCTCTATCAGAGGTGCTAGTTGCTGATAATGCAAGTCATATACATTCACTATTGCATCTCTTAAGGGAGTTTGAGTACTTCTGTTTTGGTATTTATAGCTATATAATTAAATATATTACTTGAGTGCAGGATCATGCACAATAGGGTATATACAATACATGTATTTCTTCATTTTCAATTTCAGTGCATCATGATGGATAAGGCCCAGGATAAGATTCTGAAGAGCCAGGATAACATTAAATATTTGATGACTGTTAGGTGCCAAGTTATTTCTTGCAATTCATGATACTGTTTCCTCATATAAAAATAAGTAAAGGAATATTAATTTTCTAACCTTCTTTGTAAAATGCTTGTGTTGGAAAGTTATACTCAACAATAAAATAGTTTAGAGGCAGAGAGAGAAAAACACATTCAGATGCTAATCCAGCCACCCCTGACTTCAGGAGTGAACAACTCCACTTTTTTTCTTCCATTCAGTGAAGTAACAAGTGCTACCATTTGTTTCACAAAGTTGTCAAAATATCTTTTTGTATTGCTCAGTCCTGAGACAAACATTTAGAAGAAATATGTAGACTACATGAAGATGCACTCACTGATATGTTCTTAGCAGAACTTATTTCAAAAGCAGAGCCCTTCTCAGATAAAAGCCAAAAGTAAGCAGAGTTTAAACTGATCTGGCAATTCTCTGCTGCTAAAGAGGAAACGTAGATATAATTAATTTAAAAATCAAATATTATTTGCAATACTGTATGGCACATACAGTCTTCAGTGTTTGTATGTGAGAAAGAAACACAKAGGGAGAATGCAATACTCATTTAAATAAATGGGATTTACATTGGGAAAGGATTTTAGATGCTTACAACCTGAGAAAGAGATACTAAATGATGCTGTTCTGTATGGGATTCTGCTAACATACAGACCTCAGACATTTTCACCAGTATGTCCTTCCTGTTTCAAAATTTTGTCTTTGGAAAGAGCTGGGCTAGTTCCATGTGACTTGGCTCCAATCATCATCTCTTGGATCAAGGTGGTCATTATTGTCCATATGAACTGCCAAATAAATATTCCTCATATTATAATATGAAAATCTGGAAAGAAACCCACTGGGCTGGTATCCTTTTGTAAATTCTGAAGACATTACTCCATCAAGTTCACATCTGAAAAAATTCAGAAAAGTGACATTTTCCTTAGCTGGCTACAATGTTYCTTCCCACAGTACTACAGCAGATTAATAATGTACTCTCTCTCCCTCTCTCTCTTTTTCTGTTCTTTTCTTTCAAAAAAAAATGCAAAGAAAAAAATGCATTAAGGTAAAAAAATGATCATCAGAATGAAACAAGTATTTTAATGTATCAAAATTATATAAGTTCGGGGAAACAAATTTTCCTATATGYTTTTACATGGATCTTCTAATAAAAGCATTATAGAAATGGGCTTTTCATTTCCCTCCCACCAAATATCATTATGAACACAAAACTGTCTAAGGTTTTAACATATTTTAAAAGTTAATATATTTTAGATTGAAAAGCTTGATGAGTCTARCCAATTCCATTTAAGAACCATTTAAGAACCTAGTGCTTACTAGGATAAAGCTAAACCTTGGTTACATATAAATTAAAATTAGAATCTCAACTTTATAATTCTATCTCATTTTAAATCTTATGTTCTCTAAATATTCACTAATGATTTTTAACTAAGTACAGGACACATAGGCTTGGTAAATGTGAGAAAAAATCTGGTGTGATTAATATTTCCTGTTAAAGGGAACTAATATCTATCAAAATTTGTTACACTACCTTWTGTAGCCAATAGTTTATAATAAGTAGAGTAATAATGTTTTCTTGTATTACTGTTGTGAGAATAAGCYAAATAATTTCTACATGTATGTAATATTTTGTGCAGTAATATTTAGCTCATTATGACATTATTGTTATGKAATATAATTATCATGTAAACATTATTATTACAGCTTGCACAGAATTTTGAAAATATATGAACTTGTGTAATATTTTTGTAGTTCCTTTCAGCCACCTCTTCATAAAGGTGGCAGATTCTGAGGAACTCAGTCGGAGTTTAAAGGGTTTATCGCATTCTGGTTTTAATAATGATTAATATGAACAATTCAAATGCATTTTCTATAAAGACATAAAGGTTATCCATTGCTCTAAACATGATACACTGAATTACAATCTTCCAGCAATAAAACATTATCAAATAAATCCTGACTTATGTTTATTACTACTACTATTCACTATTATTGAGTGATACTAAGGACATTTTTAAACTTATTATATTAAAACATTTTCAAACATAAGCTACTTGTCAAAAAATAAAATTTATGCAAATGATATCTCAAACTGAGTACAATTATGCTATTTTGCATAATCTTTGAGAAGGATGCTTGTATTGCCATATCAAAAAGTAATCTTACTCCAGTTTTCTGGGATGCTTTAGTCCTGTTACTGCCAGTAATATATGTGCTTCAAAGTGGAAGAAAACTGCTTTGTCTGCATGTCCTCCCAAGCTGTAGCAGCTGTGTTTCATCCTGCAGGACTAAGTTTTGACTGCACCTTCTTTAGCTAATCCATTCCTCTCAAASTGTATTCAAAGTGTACCTGGGGAGCAAAACCACACAAAACAAAAACCCCAAACATTCAAATAAAGAAAAATTTGGCTGTATTTCTRTATGGTTGAAAACCCCACAGATATAGAGAGAAGGTGGTTGGCTATACTGTTGCCCTTGTCTAATCAATGAACCACGTGTGGGTAACAACATCAGAAGCTAACTAGAAAACTGGCTAAGAGCAGGGGCTATCTTGAGAATGGTTCAGCATTCAGTAGAAACTTGCCTTGATTTATCAAAAGACATGCATTTATCCCACTGCAGATTTCTGTGAAAACTGTTGAGAAGCAAGCAAGAAAGTATCCTGCAAGACAGTTGCAGTGTACACTAGATTCCCTTCTCCTRGGTACAAGGACATTTTCATGGCTTACTGAGCATGCAATGTGCATTTTAACTCATAGTTTGTACCTTCCATATATATTGTAAGTCAATATTAAAGACAAACCAACACAAAAAGCAAAATTAAGTTTTAATTTAAATTGTGTTGCTTTGCATAGCTCCTATTCCTTGTGGTTCATACAAAATCTCCCAAATCCATGAAAAATTCTAGGCACACCAGTGACTCTGCTAATAACAGGTGTTCTGGAAAGTGGATCAAGTTTTCTGACTAGCAAGGACATTTTTAAATAAAATAAGGCTAAGGGCTAAGGTCAGTCTCTTTCTGACAATAAGACAATACCATGGGAAGCATGTCTATGTCTCTGCTATTAGCAATGGTGCACATGTGTTCCAACATTCATGGTCAATGCTTGCAGTCAGGCATCTGGGACTTAACATACCTGTAACAAAATAACAGCATATTCCATCTGCTGCAGGTGTACACTWCAAAATATTCCTCTAGTGTGCACACATTTTGTAAATATCCATGTCTCAAGGTGAGTCCCATTTTCATTTCTACTTTTCATATCAAACTACATATTTTACTTAGGTTAGGCATCTTTTTTTTTTTATTTGAAAGACTCAATAAAAGGCTCTTAGGGATAACTCTAAGTTAAGAGACTGAAATTCTCTTTTTTTTTTTTTCTGTAGAAACAGCATGCAAAGTGACCTACATTAATCTGGTAACTCAGTGTGTGTCACCATTGCCATTTGCCCAGAGAAGCTGTGGATGCCCCATCCCTGGAAATATAGAAGTTTGCCTGGGGCTCTGGGCAATCTCGTSTAGTGAATGGCATCTCTACCCATGGCTGAGGGGTTGGAATTAGATGATCTTTAARGTCTCTTCCAACCCAAACCTTTCTATGATTCTGTGATCTAAATGCACTGGATGAGATCACTGAACAGATGATTACAGTATAGGTTTAGTCTTACATGTGTAATTATTGTTTGTTGCTTTGTCTTCAGCATTTTCTTAGGAATTGTTACAGTTTAGAAGCATTGGGGCTGACTGGTAGGTGACAGCAGCTGCAAAAATTCATATAAAATATGAATTGTCCCTTTATAAAATATGAATATGTCCCTTCAGAACCCAGACAATCATGTAGATAATGTTACAAGATTTATTATTTAAAATACTCACAACTGTTTTAAGCATTACTTCTAGTATTACATTCCCTTTTCCAAGTTGTTTTTTTTCTTAAAGCTACTTCAAATACATATGTATTTTTTCCTAACTGGAAGAAACATCCTARAAATTGAAGTTGATAATGAGTTTGTTTCCTGAAGCATTGATTTTTCTGTTATGTTAAATGCAAGATATTGATCTGTAGAGTTTCCTCTCAATATTCAAATACATCTATATATTCTGATGGCATGTTTGGTGTATGTTTAACATGGGTCTGTGCTCTGTCCCATGCATTCATGTTAATCATCTTGTAATTGTTTTCTGGATATTTGTGACTACTCTAGTTGCTGTTGGAGGGAATAATTCTTTAATGTATTTGTGATAAATATTATCTTGTTTTATGTAACAGCAGTTTGCCTTAACCTTTTCTGAGCTGTGATTTTGCTTGCTTTCTTTCTGTCTGAACACCTTCATGCCACATTTGGATAAACTATACTGAGCACAGAAGTGTGGTGCTCACTGCCTTGTAATTCTTTATTAGGAGAGATAAAAAAAAATTCTATGCTAGCTTTTTGCTTGCACAGAATTACTAGAGTTGCAAAAGACCTCTCAGATCATCAAGTCCGGCTGCTAGAGGAGTGCCATGTTCAGTACTAAACCACCCAAGTGCCACAATTACACATTTTTTTTAACACTTCCAGGAATGGTGACTCATTTCTGGGCAGCCTGTTCTAATGTCTRACCACTCTTCATTAAAGGACTTTTTTCTAATATCAAAGCTAAACCTCCCTTGTTACTCCTTGAGACCATTTCCTCTTGTCCTATTGTTCATTACTTAGGAGAAGAGTCTGACACCCATCCTGCTCCTGCCTCCTTTCAGGTGATTGTAGAGAATGGTAAGGTCTCTCCTGRGCATCCTTTCTTCCAGGCTAAACATCCCCATCTCCCTCAGCTGCTCCTCATAAGCTYTGTGCTGCAGACCCTTCRCCAGCTCCATTGCTCTTCTCTGGACTGACTCCASCACCTCAATGTTYGTGGGKTTTTTTTATGGTGAGAGGCCCAAAACTGAATGCAGGACKAGAGATGCAACCTCATCAGTGCTGAGGGCAGGGGGAAAGCATTCTTTTAATTGYAAAGTATCAGTGATGAGACCAAGGCTTCTCCAGAGTTTAATAACCCATAGGAAGGCTTTTATAAACACTAAACTTTAAAACCAGCTGAAATAGAAGTGTTTCCTAGTATCAAAGAGTATATTGCAGTTTTTGAAGTTCAAWTGGTCAACTAAACTGTAGAAAATACCAATATTTTCAGAGAAGAAWATTGAGGTTCAGCAAGATTTAGGTTCTTTTTCCTAATGCTATTTGAAAATCCTTAGAAAGTCTTTAACTAATAATATATGGGGGGCTTAATATTTGATCTGCTCCTTTAAAATGTTATTATACATAAAAACTTGCAAAGTGTTAAAATAAGAATGAAGAATTAATGATAAAATCATAGATTTTAGACTGAGTTGAACTTTTTGAAGAATAATCCTTCCTTGACACCAACACACAAGATTTTTTGTGTACCAGCTGGACTTCATTGCCATAGGAAAACTGTCTACCTCAAAGGCAGATTCAAGGATGAGTCATTCAAATCTTTAACAAGAAACACAGATGGAAAAATGCCACAGCTGCACAGAGCTGGAAGCAGAAAAGTGCATGACCTTAATGAATGTGCTTTTACATTTGACAGATTCCATCAGAGAACTTGCAGTAGCTCCAGAATCCCATGGCACCGTAAAAACATTTTGGCATTGTTTAATCCCACTGTTGCAAGGAAAAGTGTGAGATTAGAAAGACAACATGGGAACTGCTTTCTACTCTTATTGTCTAGATCTGATATGCTCCTAGAATAAAAAAATCAATATAGAAGTGCAACAGGCATAAAAATGCGTGTTTGTTTTTTTCATTTCCTTTTCCTTCATTTTTTAATTATCTTCCACAACTTTTGCCTTCCAAAACATTTTCTTTTATCTCTTCTTTATTTTCATTCCTCAGCTCCAATTTTTGCAATTTTTTTCTCATCTCCCATGGAATCTTCTCTCTTTCTTTGACACATCTGCTGCAGTTCRACAAGGAAAAATATGTGAGATGTAATAACCCTGTGCAGCAATCCATGCCAGAGGGTTATTAGATAGAAAGCAGCCTTTCAGAAAAGGATCTAATTTTCCCCAGGGCGTGAAAAGTGTCTGAGRGCACATCATTCTCAGAGATGACCACTCTTAAATCAACAAACTGGATGTGTATCTAAAAAGGTGGGCTGGAAATGAGCAGGGAAAAGCTRTTATTTCAGTAAAGGCCATGACAGATTCAGTTCAGATTCCTGTTTGTTAGTTGTATTCACAAATGTTCACAGCCTATTACTAAAGAAAGCATTTAATGCTCTAAATGACTCCCACTGTTAAATCAAAAAAAGTAGCACTCCCTTCCCTCCACGTCTAACATATATATAATGAACAGAATCAGAGAATAGGGGGTGCAGATGCTTTTTTCTACCCACATAAAACAAAATACAGAATTTCCTGTGCACAGACAGTAGTGGAGAGCAAGGAAATATTTGATTGGGCACTGCTTAATAAYGACCAAAAAATGAAAGGGGAAGAGCAAAAAAGATATGGTATATCCTCTGAGTAGTCTTCTTAGAGTTCAGGGATGGAAACCATAAATGTGGCTATATACATGAGACCCTAATCTTCAAGGGGAACCTTTTCTTCCCAACATCAGCTGTTCTGTACTCAATTAGGCAATGACATTCTACAGAATTYGTCCTGTTCAGTAATACAGCTCTCTTATATACAGAAGAAATGTTAGGCACAAGTGTCAATATATCTCTTTTATTCAGAGGCRCACAGATATATGTCACCTACTGGAATATCTGATGATACTGATAAGAGAAGGCAAATGCTGAAAGCTCTGCTGCTTGAATAGAGAAAAAAGATTGATATATACTGTGGGTCAGTTTTGGCAAAGAGAAGATCATATAATTTCCATGCACTCTATTTCCCTTATCAAAATACTTTTATTTTATTTTCATCAACTAGACATTACCCTATTTTTAATTCCTGACTTGTTTCTCTGCTTTTCTGCTGTTTAAACAACCTTGATGTTGCACAGCTTCTCATGCTAAATCACTGTTTGATGCTTGTGTGGTGCCTAACACTGATCATACCCCACAAGGAACATCCRGAAGCTATTTCTTCCACAATCTAACTAACACAGTTCAGAGATCCTATTGGAACTATTAATTAAAGCAGCTATCCATTTATGACCTGTTCTAAGTAAAGTTTCTCTAATTAAGATTGCTAAGATAGGAGAACATTGTGGAAGAACATGGAAAAGATGCAGAGCCATGGTGTAAAATATGTTTACATAAGATCAAATGCGCTTGTAATGCAACAACACTGAAATCAGTAGTTTACACCATATGATGRGTTCAGTCCTGACATATTCTATGAATAAGGAAAGTTTCATACATAAGATATAACAGATATAATTCTATCATCTTACAACAAGTTACTTCTATTCACTAGAAAGACTGATAKGGGGTAGATCTCTTGCAAGGGAAGATAAAATATGGGTTTCCAGGTCACAGGCAGGATTCTAGGTAGTTTGGAAAATTAAATAATAGTGTAAGAGATTTTTCAGTCTTCAAACTCTATAGTTTGTCCCAGACTTTGCCTGGAATGCATGGATGTTGACACAGTGAAAGCCTTTCTGAGAACAAACCTGGATCCAGCAATTCCAGAGGGTCTCCAGCAYGCTGCACAACCAGCAGCTCTCTCCTGAGGCTGACTTTGTCACCTCTGTGATGCAGAGTATCTAACATTTTCTGGTCTGAAACATGAGTCTTAAAATCAACTGCTGAATCTGCTGCAGGTCTCCATGGTTACAGTACAGCCAGTTGCTGCTTTGTACACAGGAATAGATGGGATTTTTAGAAACTCAGGCTGCTTTTGCAGAATGACAATCTGAGTTGTGACTTTCCTCCCYAACACACTGAGAACTTATAAACCAATTTTCATACGAGAGGGTAAATGTAAAGGTAATGCCCATTATTCCAGACTGACAAACTGCTCAGATGCTCAGAGGGCAGGAGTTATAGTAGSAAAGATCAGCTAAAAGGTTTTGAGAATGAGGCTTCATAAGGGCCAAGTTACAGCCATTTGTGAAGATTGTTTTTCTTCCCAAAGTCATTTCATTGCAGTCTAGACCTTTGTTTACTTAAATCCTGAAAAAATTCCTGATTCRTATGAATTGTTCTCCATTAGCCTAAGGATATAAATTCAATATTACTGTTAATTAAGTGCAGCCCCTGCACTGCCAGTGCATAGATCACTGAAAAGAGTGACTAGTAAAGGTATTTAAGAGCATGTGTTCACCTCATTTTACATTAACTGAAGATGAAGAAAAATCACAAGGAGATTTYCCTATTATTATTCCTCTTTGTAAAAATATCACTGCCTTTTATCTCAACAGCTACAAGGGACTAGGATGTCAGCTTTACATTTCGAAATACCATCATCAAAATGCCCTCTAGCAACACTGACTTAGCAGAGACAATGCCACCTACTGAAATATTAACATTCCTTGCTTCAGGACACTTTCCTTCATCACTAATTGTCAAAGCAGAATTGACAGTGTTACCTAGAGAGCTGCTAAGATTAAACTGCATCACTACTGTTCTCAGAAGAGATGAGGGACCTCTTCCTCTCATCTCTCCTTATGATGATAGGAGGGGAAGAACACAAACTATTTCCAGGCACAGACACATAAAAAAGCCAGAATAATGTAAGGCCTCGCCTTCATTTCATTTTCTCTTGAGTTTTTTTTTTTTTCTCCTTCACAACTGGAGCAAAAGATGACTTCATTGCTGTTCTGCAGCTTTTTTGCTACCTTAGAAAAGGCCAGATGAACATACAATCTTCAAAAGAACAAAATCATTGTTATTTGCTCCAGAATATGAATAGCTAARATTTCCTCTCTAGGAGTAGCACTGGTAAAAGGTAGTGGGTCTTATAGGAAAAAAGACCACTGATCTAACATATCCTGAACAGACATAGCAGAAACATCCTCCTGAGATCTGAYTTTTTAAAAATGTATCTTGCTCTGTCAAAAGAGCTTGTTTCAAAAGACATAACTATTAAAATAGGATGAGACCTATCTTACATAACAGTATTTAAAAGGCACTGACTGCATAAAAGCAGCTCAGGGAACTGTGTRAAGTTTTAGCTACATCAGGATTTTTGCTTTATTTTAAATAAACCATTCTACAAAACACAGCATAAATAATCAGCAGCATAATCCTCCAATTCTTCATCATGGGAAGAGTTCCMAGAAAGTTTTCTTACTATATGAGCTTTTCTATCTAACTGATCAAAACTTTCCACCAAGACAGAAAATGAATGTTGTTTAGCCAGACAAAAACAGACATATACAAAAACTTAAAGGTAGGCATTCAAAACATTCATAAATGACAATACAATGAGATTTTACTCTTCTTTTCTTTTGGAAGGGAAAGTTGTCCTTCTGAAACAAAACAAATGGCATAGGAATGTTGCAGTCCTGTATGATTTGACAGTTTGATWTAAAATGTTAGCTCATGTCCACCTCAGAAAGAATAACGTACAGACAAAAGAATTAATGTCGGGGTTAGGTTTAGGGTTATTCTGAATGTTATTTCTTCTCAGTGCTCCGTCTTATAAATTATACATGATAGATGGTAATGGGTTCTCTGCCTGCCTGTGACTGATGCAGTCAGTACTGCAAAGGTATAAAGGAATCAAAAGTGAATYGTTTCTCTGCTGTGCAAGAACATGAAAGGCCATCCCCAACATTTATTTTGTGGTTTAAAGTTAATTTCAGCTGTACTTTTATTTTGTTTTTTAAATAGTTAAATATTTAAGCAACACRCAACAATTCTCCCCATTTTCCTTAATTTTGTGTGCTCTTTGGTTAAATGAATAAATGGAAACACAAATGTTATATAAAAAATTGCTCACATGCATAAACTTCTCAACACTGAGTATTTTCTGAATTAGCATTTTTCCTTTTCCTAATGCTTTTAAATGAGCTCTTTATAGCCAGCCATTGGGATTGGATATGAGAGATTGCAGATAGCCACCATGATCTAACAGAAATTCTAAATATTCATTTTTCTACATAAAGGGTTTTATAGTTAAATAATTTATCCAAATTGAAATCACTCATTTGATACAAGCAGCCAGAAGGCATCAAACCAAGAATACCATACCCAGCTTTGTATCTAACAGCTAAGGGCATGATATATGTGACATATGCATATTTATGTAATGTACAGATTCAGCTCAAAGATTGGAATTGTTTTTCAGAGCTGCATTTGTCTGTTTTATAATTTAAATTCCATTTTAGGAGTCAGGGTTATTTCTCTGTCCATTTACTTTTGCTTGCTTCTCTTATGCAGTGCTATATAAATGGAGCTTCTGTAAAATGAAGCAGTGTTTTGTTGCTGATGGCATTGATAAATAAAGAACAAGATACTATTAATATTTTATGGAGTTCCTAAAGGCTACATTCACTTTCAGATCCTTCTGCATCAGAAGTAGATTCACTGGGAGCACGCTAGTTCAACTTGGTCTGTTCACTTTGTTTCATTATATTCACATAAAATGGCAGTAGCTGATCTTTATTTTCCACAGTGCTGTCACAAAAAACTCCACACAACTGCAGTCATGATTATAGCAGAGAGAGCTGATGTCATCACCCTCACAAASAGCAGCAAAGAATGTTCTCACTGGCAGCTGGTGTGTTTGTTAAAGGCTAGGTTGTTATGTTATATTACTTCATGATTTTTGTCATGTTATGTGGCTGAATAACATATAGCCATGCAAACAGCAGGTGGGTCTGTGCAGGGATTTCAATGTATAAAGCTTCTGGTTCTGGTGACAAAGATTCCCAGACAGATGGACATGCCCCTGGCTTGCTCATGCACACATTGGCTACAGCAGAAYGAACTTTATGAGCTTTACCCAGTCTGACACTGCCTTTAGAGCTCAGCATTCATATGAGTCACAKAGCCTGGCACAAAATGGTGATTTTATTTGGTGTGTTGCTTTGTTAGTCAGGTTGTTTTAAGTATCATTTTACTAAATTATGGTATGTTGCTTTGCTACTCAGGTTAAGTATTATTTTACTAAATTATTATTRCAGTTACTGAAATGCAAACCATTAGGAAGCTAATGAAGGAGCTATCCAAATATCCACTGCTYGGCATTCCCATGGTTTAACCGAGAATGGTTTGATGTGCCTCTAAGGAACATAGAACCATTTCAATTTTGCATTCAGCAAGAAATATGACACAACCCACTCATCTGTCTATATCTACAAAGGAATGATTGATCCAACTGTTACCAGTTAAAAGAGTTTTCTTGAAAGACAACCAAGATATTTTGGAGGTTTTGTTGTTGTWGGGGRTTTTTGTCTGGTTKTATAACTAAGTCAGCATTATYTGMTTTCAGACWGGTATAGTGTCACTTTGGCCAGAAAGAATTTACTAAAATCACAAATTTTGGTAACATTTTGGTTTTATTAGYAGACTTTTTAGCTCTTCAGGTACTTTTGAAGATTTTCAGCAAAGAACCTTGCAGAGAGTGCAGACAGAAACTAGAATTATTCTATTTTCCATTATTAAATTATATATCATTTTCAATTATTCTATTTTCAGTGATTTATTTTTGTAACACAGATTTGCTAAGGATATTTCACTCCCTCTTTTAAAGTGTCTGTAACTGAAACAGGCAACTGATMGTCTTCAATTTCTGAACAAAACTTCTGCTTTGGAAATGTTAATATATATTGACACTTTTCTCATAGAGTCCTATGAACATGACGCAAAATTCCATAAGGGGCTTTCAGTAAATGAACCAGCTAAATGCTTTCACACTCAAAGGTGCAATTAGACATTACATTCCTTTCTGACATCAAAAAAAAAAAAGAAAAGCAGAGGAAATACATCCTAGTTGACTGCTTRCAATCAGGTTTTCCAGCTCTACATTTTTAAAAGTAACAGGATCCAAAGTCATTATACTACCTTAAAAAAACAAAAAAACTTATCTGTGACTATCAGTTGGTCCATTTGTTGAGCTTTACTTCTAGGTTCTGAAGCTTTGTGAAAGGACCAGAATAAAGGGCATGGGTAACAAAAGCAAGAACAGGCAGTAAGGAGAACAAAACAGAAGGTCCAGAGGCAGAGCCCATGGTATAATCCTAGGAGAGGTGAAAACATCAAACAGCAATTACCTGTGCACCCTACTATTGCACCATGTCTCCCACTCCTTCATAAT
>CADDXX010000497.1:573053-621180 GCA_902810485.1 Alauda arvensis
ATACTAAAAATAAATGCAGACATTGTATATCATAACTGTGAAAAGAAAGCGAGGAGTGGAAAACAGAAAAAGGACCAGTTAAAGGAATTAACACACACACACATTTTTTTATTCTATTGCCATTATTTCTTAAAGAGAACCGCTGAGTAATCAAAGCACTTGATTATCTTCCAGACCTACTCTAAATTTTCCATGTAATACTTCCTATTCTGTTCGGCCAACTTAGAGAATGACTAAACAGTTGTTTCAACAGTTGCTGCATAAGCCTCTCTAAGCCTTTATCTATGTTAATTATCTTTTATTTTCTCAAAAAGAMACTTCAAGGTAACCCTATTTCAAAACAGTGCTTTAGAAAGCTATCACAAGCAAAGTTTAAAGAATCATCTGGTGCCCCTTTTCTTTAACAGTGCTSTTTTCTTTCTGATCACAGAAATGTCCCAATTCACAGTCATCTGGAGTTCCTACATGACTGATTTCCTGATGCTCTCAAGTGCTCAATATCTCCTTGACTTCAGTGTTAAATCTCTGGCTTTTGTTCTGATTCTTGTTGAGATGAGAGTGATTACATACTCAATTAAATCTCAGRGTCTGAAGATCTAACAATTTATTAAATGGAAAAGTATAGCTACATAAACTATACATACAACAAATACACCACACTTGGGTTTTTTCATAAGAAAATAAGCAGAACATTTAATAGACAAATATTTTTAGTCTCCCAAATGTACATTTTTGTCATGTTGTGATGTGCTTACATGTGCCAACATGCTTAAGCTATTATGAATGTACTTTCTTTGCTTAGCTTACTCATTTTTTTAAAAAATCCTAAGTGTTCTTTTTAAGTTWAATTATAATAAGCCTATTGGAAGACCCTCAGGAAAGGACAGGTTTACTCCACAAACTACCCAGATACAACAAAACATAAGCAATTTTCTAGCTGCAAACATGACCTGTATGCTAACAATATGAACAATTCCTTTGCATGAGGGATTTTGAATTGTAATATTTTGATCCATCAAGGTTTCTAGTTTAAAATCTGAAATATACTCTGAGTGATGTTGAAAAGTGCACATAATTTAAATGTTTCTGTCACTTAGAGCAGTTATCAATACATGATTCCTTGTGGATAGTTTCCACTTGAATGTACCATTGAGTTACCTCATTAATAAAGCAGGCATTATTTCAGAAAACCATTGATTGAAGAAAGTGTTTACAAAGGTATATATTCAGATTCTACAGCAGGGCAGACTAAACACCTATATGAGTACTGAAGGCATGCATGAGTCATGAAATGTACCAGATAAAAATTAATCCATACAGAATTTTTTTTTTTTTTCAGAATTACAAGCTCTGTCTTGGGATGGCTGGTCTTCAATACCTTCATTGATGACACAGACAGTGAGATCAGTGCACTCTCAGCAAGTTTGCTGATGACACAAAGCTAAACATGCAGGTGACACAACAGGAAGACAGGATGTTTTTCAGAGGGACTTAGACAACCTTGAGAAGAGGTTCACAAGAACCTCACAAAGTTTAACAAGTACAAGTGAAACATCCTGCTGCTGGGTCAGGGCAATCCCAGACACGAGCCCAGACTGGGAGAAGACTATTGCAGAGAAAGGCTTGGGGGCCATTCTCATGGATGAAAATATGGCCATGACCCATCTGTGTGTGCTCACAGCTCAGAGGGCCAATGGCATTCTGGGGTGCATCAAAAGTGGACTGAATAGCAGGTTGAGGGAGGAGATTCTCCCCCTCTGCTCTGCTTTGGTGGGGCCCCACCCAGAGTGCTTCACCCAGCTCAGCACAGGAAAGATGCTGAGCCATTAGAGCAGATGCAGAGGAGGCCACAAAGATGAGCAGAGAGCTGGAGCACCTCTGGTACAAACACAGGCTGAGAGAACTGGGGTTGGTCAGCCTGGAAAACAGAAGACTTCAAGGAGTCCTTTTGGAATTTTAAGAGGAATTATCAAGATCAGATAAACTTCATTATGGTCTTCCAGTACCAGATGGGGGCTTATAAAAATGAGGGAGAAGGACTTCTTATATGAGCAGACAGTGTCAACACAAGGGGTAATGATTTCAGGCTGAAACAGGGTAGGTTTAGCTTAGATCTTAGGAAGAAATTATTTACTGTGAGGGGGGTGAAGCACTGTAATAGGTTGCCCAGAAATATTGTGGTTGTCCTATCCCTGGAAGTGTTCAAGGCCAGGTTGCATGGAGTTTTTGTCAACCTGGTCTAGTGAAAGGTGCTTCTGTCCAGGGCTAGGGTGCTGGAATTGGAGGATCTTTAAGGTTCAGAAGAATTGTTGCAGAAGACCTCTCATTGGGGATAGAAATGAGCCAAGAAACAGGCTCATTTAACAACATGAAAAGGGTCCTGGATTAGTCTTCTTTACAGTTTAGCCATCCTGACACCAACTGYTCACTGGCAGGCTGCAGCAAGCTCCCATTGTAGGGTCCAGCTGCAGACTCTGACTGCTGGTTRCTTCCTRMTGGAATACAACTGCAAGTATTTCCTCTCCACCTCTGACCACAGACTTTTACCTAGCTCAACTCTGACTGCTAGCTCCAACAGCAGGCTCCAACTCCATTAGATTCAAGCTGACATCACAGCAGCAACTCACTTCCTTGTTTTGTTCTTCTTTGTGTTTCTCTGGATCATTCCCTCTTYCTCAGGGCTCCAGCTTCTTCAAAGTCTCCCTCAGACCAACCAACCCACCCYTTTTATYACACKTATCCTTATTAGTCACAGCTGTGACCCATTAAAGCCAATGCTGTTGCTCTTCTTTGATAATTAGTACAGCTGTGACTTATCAGGGGTGAGGTAGCCTTTAATCCTTTCTTCTACACTTACAGTTYATTTCAGCTCTAAGCATTCTATGAAATCATTCTATGGATTAGGGCAAAATCGTTTTGAGAAAAATACTCTTAGAAAAAAGAGAAACATTTATTTTTATAAGACATGATTTAGGTAGGAAGAGAGATATCTGGTTTGTTCATACTAGGAAAGAAGTATCACATACTGTGACAGATTCATTATCCTCTAGGGAAGAGTTTGCAATCCAACCAGCACAAACCACTACCCAGTGGAGAGCAGTTTTGCCAGTGGGAAGGCCTATTTATGCCCACACACATACACGCCTCTCCTGTTGCCTTTTTAACCACACAGAGTTTTGACACTTTGGGGGATATTTTAGCTGTAGTCYACCAGATTGATGTCTCTGTGAGAGCCTAATAAACAAAGATAGATCACACCATCAGTKCCATAGTGTCCAACACAACATTTTGATGACTCTGATCCTAAATCTTTTTGATTTATCAATATTATTTCTCTAGTCCATTACRTATTGTCATTGTGACTAATTCTGCGTGTCAGAATGCATATACAGTCTGTAATTCTGACTATACTACTGTGTTCTTATACAGCAGTATATTACTTGGTCCAACATGAAGATTTCTTTTAGCAAAAACTATGAAACTGATGTTTGAAGATTTATGTTCACTATCATCAAAGCTGAAAAAAAACCCATTTCTTTTCCTTTTTAGTTTCTTTTTTAAATATTAACTGTATAGCTSAATATTATTGCTCTGATTATAACTGGATAAAATAATGTAAATTGGACTGTAATTCAGTCTTTTTATTCAATTTTTATATTCATTTCATAAATACATTCCAATGTTTATGTAGCCACTTTCTACATAGCTTCTATTTAATTAAAAACATTTTATGGTAGCTTTTGTTTAATTTCCAGCATTTTAGGAGTCTTTTGAACACAACAAACTCTATGATCAGGTCATCACATGGCTATAGGTGTGACATGGAAAACCCTGAACTGTCAATTTGGAAGGAGGAGCAGCATGGCAAATTTAATATTTCTTTCAAATTAAACACTTTTCCAGCTACAAGCWAATAAAATGCTGCTTTAGGTCAGTATTCAGTCCTGTATTTACTCATTTGGTAAAATCAGTGATCTCCTAGGCCTTTCATAGCCACAGAAACACGTAATATTTGTCAGTATTAGCAAAGAGAAAAAGAATTGTTGAGGACAGAGCTTATATGACTCTCGGGGAATTAAACCCGCAAGTCTTGTTGACAGAAGAAGGTAGTGAGACGTGTTTATCTTCCTTTCAAATCCATGGCAGGCCTTTGTGACACAAGCAGTAAGGTCTGACCCTGACAAGRCAGACAGGTGAGGGGGTGCAAAGGAGAGGACTGCAGTAACCTCTTCAGTAACCAAAATGAGCACATACCACAGACTGATGGCTGAATGCTGTCCCTGGCCTGAACCTGTGTTTCTTGGCCTGCTCTCAAAGTGTACTAACCTCTGTATTCTCTTATTTATCCTCTTCTCTGAGAATAATGAACATGAAACTGCTTTAATAATATGGTCTTGTTTCCCTTTTCCTAAGCCAAGGAAAAAATATTTCTCCACTACAGTTTTTTCCTCTGTTTCCTAGACATAGTTTTGTCATGTGTGCAGGTACTACTAAAAGTAAGTACACTTATTATTGTGTTTCATGTGAGTATTATTTAAAGAAAGGAATTTTACCTTTCACACACAGAAAGAACATTAAATATCTGGGATATAGTCTAGCACCCTGTTTTCACAGTACTTTTCCCTAACCCATGAGCAACAAAAAGCACAAGAAGTAAAATAAATTACTTTATCAGTCCAGTTRTCTGTTTTTCTGCTGTGTTATTATTTCTAGGTTCTGTTGTTTCAGCTTCCTCACAAGTGTATGAAGGCAGAAGTCATGCTCCTGACCCATTTGTGCACAAGTCTCTGTCCTGCCAAYGTCCTCAGCACAAACTCTCAAATCCAAAGCTATGACACTTGGATGTCTCTGAAAACTTGGGCCTTTTCCTTATGATCCTGTCATAAAACACTGCCAAAAGGACATCACTAGAAATCARCAGAGCTGGAGAAGACATAGCAAATATACTGCTACATCTGAAAGGTAGCATAACAGATTTGGAGAAAGTATTTTTATTGATGGCTAATGTCTGAGGAGGGACACAGTTAAGTCAGCGCCTCAGGCAAGATTAATTGCAGTGACTCCTGCTTGAGAAAAGATGGTGAAAATATTAAACACTTTAGAACTTTGCCTCCAGAAATTATGTCAATATAGAATGCATCTGTATTTGTAAYATACAAATTTGTTTGAAGATAGCTCCTGGTTTTAAGTTCTATATTTTGTGGTGTCTTACACTGGGAAGCTACTTCCCAGTTGCAGATGCAGTCCTTAAAATTTAGCAGACCAACAAGAAGGAAAGGATCAATTCTAGCTATGCATATGTACCTCTTGAGGTCTCCATAACATTTATGTTTGCTTTAGACACTGCCTGCTGAGCCTACAGAAAAATTCTCCTGGAGTCTGCTCTCTGTAAAGCTGTGATGTCTGGCTGGGTAGCAGCTAATAGAGCTATTGTTCTATTCTGGGAACTGCAGAGCTCTCTCCGAAGAAGTAATTTTGCTTCCTTACTGCATTCCCATTGRATGTCATATCAGGCTCCTTCCATCCATTCATAGGTCTGACAATTCACTGGCTCTTGGGCAATTGTTTCATTTGCAACAGATATTTAATGGCACTGGCAGACAGGCATGAGGTAAATGTTTATACAGTGGGGAAGCAACACTACATAAAAGAAATCAGAGCAAAAGGTTCATGCAATCTGCAGTCAAAATAACCCCTAAAGAATTAAACAAGTCAGAAGTTATTTTGAAAGAAGGGGTTGGAAATTACAATTAGCTCCTTTTTAGATGTCATATCCTGCACAAAGACAGACGAGTTTAGTCCCAGCCTATACTCATATTAAAGCTAAAACTCTCCTCAGCAGGTTTAAAAGAACGGTTTCAGTTATTGTATCTGACATTTAATGGGTAATTGCCTTGATTGTGCTGCTGAAAGACACTGAAAGGCAAAAGCACAAGTCAGAAGTAAACAAACACCCCCCTTCAATTAGAGAGAGAAGTTTTACTTACCCCTATGCAGAATGAACTATCCCTGAGTAACACCATGTTGAACACCCACACCTGACAGAACAGTTCCAACACATTCATTTCAGTTTGCATATTTCAAGTATGTGTRGTAATGCATAACTAATAATAATGCATAATTATGGAATAATGAAGGGATTAAGTAATAAACCAGTGTCATTAAGTCTCACACACRCCCACGCCAGGTTATGGCTCTGCCTGTGTAACAATTGAATAGATGTCAATGAGTTCACTTTGGGGTTTGATTTCCARATGCCACCTTATTTTCAAGTGCTATGGCTCTTTAATTCTCTTAACTGAAAACAGCCATTTTTGRTGCAAAACTGAAAGTGAGTCCCTGTTTGCAATTGATAATCACGGTCCTGGTGACAATATCTGCCTGAACTCCTGTGTATCCTGCTGTGGCTTTCACAGTTGTTAATAGCCATCATGCATCCAAAGCCAAAAAGTCAGGAAAGGCAGGTTCCTTTCACATCCTTAGCCTTTCTGACAAATCCACAAAGGGAAAAGGTTTTCACAAGCTCCTTTTCTACACCCACATGGGACATAGCCTTCAACATATGTCATCAYGCTTCTAACTACTGCACAAGGTGACCATTCAGTTTAGGACTCCCAAAAATCATCTTTCCACCTTAACAGAGGCACTACAAATTGCCAATAGGGAAAGTGCACAAATGTTTCAGATATGAGCCTTTAGGATACTGAGCAACTACAGAAAAATCCACTCAATTCTTGAGGTCCACAGGAAAGAGGCACATAAAGCTGCCCATGAAATAGCATGAAACAGCTTTAATCTGTAGGAAAAGCACAGTGCTGCTGGCTCATTACACTTGGTAGTTCCCAGGTTCACTTTTTCTCTGCTCTGTTGATTATGAGAAATCTGTCATTCCATCATGATTTTTTTAAAAAAATATCTGAAGAGGTTAGGGTAATTCTGATGAAAAACAAAGAAACAAAAGAACCAAAACTAAAAAATGTTTCTCTTTATTTTACTGAATAAATTAGCTGTGATTTTTCTTTCATATGTACCTCATAATTGTAACTGAGTAGCAACTGTTTCTCAGCAAGTGGTGAAAGATTGAGCATAGAAAGAGAGAGACCTCTCCCAAATATATTCCAAACAAATAGCAAATAACTAGATTTCTGCTCAATATCTAAAATGTATGTGAATCTCTCCACAAAAAATATTTGCAGATTAAGGACAACTTCGTTTGACTTGGAGATACTAACTCTAGTAAATGTACATACTTGGATTAATTTTTAAATTTCTGAATAGGATRTTTTAAATGTTTTAATTTAAATATTAATGTAAATGTTCTAGAATTTTTTAAACAACRTTTGTTTATATTTTTAGAAAGACACTCCATAGCAGTAAATCATACTGCCAATTATTTAACTATACTTAGCTAAATTATTGAATTAATGTTATATCTTGATTTGAGCAACTTTTTTTTTCAGGTTCTCTAAAATCTTAAGACCAAAATACCAACTTTTTTAGGTCAGACCAAAGGTCTGTCATCACATATGTTCTTCCAAGRTATGTCAAATACCATTGCTCTAGGGAATAAGACAAGAAGGACCTAATGAAAGTTGCTGATATTTTTTCACCAGCAAGACATTAAGGGACTTCTCAAGATTGTACAAGTACATGCATTTTTAATAGATTTTCTTCTATGAACATCAATAGTCACTCTTAATTTATACATCYTGCAGCAAGAGGCTCCACAACTTATTTATATGCTGTATCAAAAGTAACCTCCTTTTGTTTGTCTTGATCTATTTTCCTTTTCATTTAATTAAATGACATTTCAAATTAAAAACCCACATGTACACTTTATTATGTGTTTAATCAATGACCTTCTCTTCTAAAGGTCCCAGAATATCATTTTATTGACTCTAAAGTGAGTGTGGTGCTGAAAACACTTCCTTTTTTCTTAAGATTACCCTGTCTTTCAGGATTGCTGATTAAGTGGGGAGGAGTTCACACCACCTCTGCCTCACAAAGCCAAGACTGGTTATAATGGTGCTGCTTATTTTGTGAAATTGAATCTTGTCAGCACAGAATTGAACTAAAATCACTTCTTYAAATGGCCTTTAACAACTGATCTGACAAGACAGCAGCGTGGAACATGCTTTTGACAAATATCTTTTCAAAATATTATAGGATTGTTGTAAACATTTGCAGTTACTGAGCAGTTGATGTGAATGWGSAGGCATATAAATAGGAAAAGGTACWGCTGGATRACAGGAAACTGTTTGTAAAGATGGATTTCTGGAGTCCAGTCAAAGCTGCACTATGRCAATGGCAGAAGAAAAACAGCAAACTAACTACTGCTAGATCTTGATCTCAAAAACCATCAAAAACACAGAAAAACTGAGATAAATTTCAAAGAATCTGCATGAAATAAATGAAAATCACTAACTCATGGGTTACACAAGTTTATGGAGTTACAGAGAAAAAAGGAGTATGTTTTGGCAATAATTTCAGTAGCAACACAMTCTTGGTGTAACCTTTAGCAGCTAACCATCCATGGGCCAGAAATAAATGTGTTGCCTAACTTAAGAAATTACTCTCCCCAACATTTGTGCAACTAACCTACTTACTCAATTTACTTAAATGATGAACATTAGTAACAAACACACTCTGTTCTACTGTAGTTTGGTCTCCTTATTGCAACTAGGAGATGATTAGGGAAAAAAATGGCTGCAAAATTTCTAAGTATCTCAAGGACAATTTTAATTTTATGAATAATAACTAATGTAAATTGGTTAAATGAGAAACTATGCTGTCAAGGTTTTTCCACTTCTCTATTTACATGGCAGATGGTTCAGATTAACTATTAGCATATTAGTGGGAAGCTAGAAAGAAATAAAATTTAAATAGCTGTTAATCCCCAGAAGGAAGCAATAGCACCTTTCAAGAGGGTGATTTTTGAGAATTTATAAACTGAACTAAAAATTTATAATGCAAAGATCAATGGTATTTTCATCTACATTGAGGATRATTTTTATCAATTTCCAAACACATCTGAGGGATCTTTAAAGTACCAGGTAAATCAGCATTTCTGTAGGTGAAACCATACTTATCTTTCTGCTTAATTAAAGCTATCTATTCTTAGTCTAACACAAGTTTGTTGGGTTTTTTTTTAGTTCACTGATTAAATTGAAGAAAACTAAGAACAAAAAAAAGAACAAGAAAAAAATATGAACTAAAGATTTTATCCTTACAGTTCATGCAAGGAAATGCTAAGCTAGCAAGACTRAGTAGTACCAGTATGCAAAAATAACAATGAAATACTGTCAGTCACTAATACAAAGGCAATGTAAGAGCCAGTAGTAACACTRTTTTCCTTTCAGGCTTTGAAACATTTGAAGAAATCTCCTATCATTTCTAAACCTTGTGTTTAGGCAGTTCTGCTAGTGTTGATGAGAATAACAGAGGCCATAAGACTAAAATTCAGTGATCTAACTAATCACTTGGGATTAGTCTTTTGTGTTGATACCTGAACTTACTAGGAAAATATTGTGAAAAGAAAATTCAGTAAAACTTTGTAGTCCACAAGAACAAGAAATTTTAGGAAGTCGAATAGCCTAACTAAAAAAAAAAAAAGTTAATGAAAAGAATCTTATAAGTGAAAACATGCATTTATGTAACACCTTTATTTTCCATGTCATAACTTGTTTTTAAGCAAGTTTCCATCAGATCTCTAAAGTGATTTTAAAATGGTTTCTTGGTGCTTACATTACTTTCCAGAAATAGTAAATGACACAAATTAACGATGTTTGAACAGAAAATTCTAACCTGAGTTTATTGTAACTTAAGACAAAAAAATATGGTGAGGAGTATTTTGAGATAGAAAGAATGAGAATCCCTCAGTACTCATAATTTTTGCATACATCAGTGAAGGCATAATAATAAAAACYCMAWTYYWWTWAAAAAAAACAAACCAGTAACTTTTTTTAGAAAAGCATTTACTACAGAAAAAATAAATTGCTAAGTAAGATTACCCATTGTCCTTTTTTTGCCCATTTCCTGCTAATTTCATTTTCATATGTATTTATTATATAAAGCTATTTAGCATTCTCAAATATAATTTTAAAATATTTTTTTTTAAATCAGTAGATATATTGCTACTCTTTAAAAAAAAAATTAAAGAAATCTGGAAGCCTGGTAAACATACCTGTTCATTATTGTCAAATGCCAACTGATTACTTTGAAATAGTAAAGTCTTCCAAGCAGGCTTTCAGTATGAAAAGATACAAGCAATGAGAAAACACAGAACACCACCCCACCATTATGGATCCCAACAATGGAGAGATTATTATATATGCATGAATCATACTTAGAGAAGTGTTATTCATATTTCAGAAATTTAATTGATTATATTCCTGTCTTGCATGTGACTAGGTAAGAGCTTTGACATTCTCAGCAGGATTCCATATTTTTGTAAGAAATATAATTAAACTGGTAAATGGCSACAGCAAAAAAATATCATCTTGCCCTTGAGTATTAATAGCTCTTGCTAATATCCAAAGTAATTTTTCACAGTCTATTTCTGGGCTAAAAAAAAAGAGGAGGAGTGGGCGGGGTAGGAGGGGTTTGTCTGAGTAAGGAGTGCTCAATTAGTAAAAGACATCCTTTATATGCCTGAARAGAGCATCAACAACTGAAATATTTCCCTGAGCATTTGAGAATCACAGGAATTCTGTCTAGYTTACTAGAACTAGTAAACAAGCTCTCCTTTGTGCTTCAGTTATCCTTGGGAAGAAAATGAAACTTGCATAAAATAACAGAAAATATAATTAATATCTTYACAAAATGTTGGTGTATGCATTATRTCACTACTATACAYGTCCAGTTAGTGCAGAGATTATRGTGAAAATYAATATTATGTCCTAAACTTTTTGCTTATTTAATTTCGTTTGTAATATTTTTTCTTTTTTGTGGGCCTTCTACATGACTGATCAGACAGTTTATGTTCAAAGTAAGGTGCTTTAACTTCCTGAAGACTCAAGTTTTTTTAAGTCCTTCAGCCCCTCTTTGTCCTCCCCAGCCTTCTCCAGTTATCAAAGTTTTAATAATATTAATTAAAATTTGCATGTATTCTCTGTACTTCAGATGGGCAGTGAGTTACCTGAGATCACTATACAACTTCTCTAGTAGGTGGCCAGTGTCTGAGAGGTGATTGCTGGAGCAGGGATGTCTGGACCTATCACTGCACAAACAAATCAACATGAGGAGCCTTTGTGAAGACTGGGAAATGTCTACTGAGAGAAATCTTYAAAGTGGGCATCATTAAAAGAGTTGGATAAAAACAATGAGCTGAAGCTTAAGGTTAGGGATGAGTTCAAGATTTCACCAAGCTTTTGGAGAGACAGAAAGGTTGCAGTTGAAGTGGGCTAGAAAGGGGATGCCAAAGGGCTGTGAGCTGTAACATCTTTTCTCAGGAGAGTGCTTAGTTTTAGGGCTAAAGTTCAGAAAGACACAAGACTTAGGGTTGCACTGGACAGGGGCCACCAGATGAAGTGGAGGGCTGGATAGGGTTTCCTTCTCTGGAAACCTTGTTGCCAGGACCAAAGCTGTGACTATTGCCTAACACTTACCCAAGGCCCCAGGTTTAGGATTAGGGATAGTTGGAATGGAGCCAAAGTCTAGAGCTGGACCAAAAATGGAATTGGATAGAAGTGGTCAAGGGAAGAACTGGGCTGCAAAATATTGTCTGCCTTGAGAACTATTTCATGTGGATGGRCAACTCTCAGGTTATAGCTCTGCTGAAGGCACAGGATCTGGGTGAGTGTCAGGGCTGAGAAAAACAAAGCCTGGAATTTAAACTCTTTCAACAGAGTTTGAAAGGCACTGCCGAAAGGCAGAGCTGTTTGAAAAAAAGATTTTTCCCCTGARAAGAATTTCCTGCTTCTTGGTGGGYCACATATAAYACTCACTTGACAGTCATGGTTAGCTTSAGTGTTAAGAGCTTAGAGACAGACAAAGCCTTGTAATGGTGCTGAAAAGAAAATGAAAACCAAAAAAATGAAGTGATGGAGTGGTGGACTGGAAGTTTTACTCTAAAAGACATTTTCTAGTAATACTAAATATTTAAAAGAAAAATAATTTCAACTACTTTTTCTCATTKTTTTCTTCTCTATGCTTGTTCTAGGAAATGAGCTTGTTGTCAGCATTGCTTCCAGATCAATTGAGCTGAAACATATTAGCATGCAAAACTTCATTCTGCTAGTTTTGCTCATCTGGCTTAGCATACAATATACCAGAAGCRAAACAGCATGCATTTGGAACACACACACACAAAAAGCATAAGTAACAAAGACATATTGAACTAGGCATCATTTGTAGGAGTTACGGGCAAATAGTTTCACAAAGCTTAGAAAAATTGCCAGCTTAGAAAAATTGACAAATGGGAAAATAGAAAAAAGACACCTCACAAAATGCACGACAGGATGAATTATTCTCACAGTTATTTCAGTAGCTGGTGCAAGTGGGAAATAAAAAAAAAGCAGTGTTCACAATGCAGAATTAAATCAAGAGCTAACCACAAATGTTGTATGGTGGCACCTGAGCAGCTACAAGAACTTATGCATATTCAACAACTTTGCAATGCAAATTGTTGCTAAAGGGAATAATGCATTTATAGTGAACTCTATCTTGATTAAAACACTCTCCTTGCTTTCAGAGGGAGACAACATTCTCTGAATGGGTGGTCTGTTACAAGCAAGTTAGGCTTTACAACCATTAGAGCAAWGAAGTTGAAGGCAGCTTGCATGATATGAACCAGCTGCTACTCAGTCTGCCACATTCTGGCTCCTTATATGTAGTGTTTGGAAAGATGTAGTTGTGATGTTTATGGTAGACACTTGGCAGTGGGTACATTGCAAATGTATGGACTGGCAGTTCTCTACATGTGCAAATGGTCATGCTCAGGAAGGTGGGAAATAGCTGYTCTGACCTGCCTTCAATAGTTTTGCCAGGGAATATTTTATGATTTTCAGGGCAGTGTTCATCCTAAACTCAGTATTTTTGTCCAGGTATKTGATCAAGACCTGAAGAACATCAGCATATGAATAGAGGCAATCCAAGAGTMATTCTGTGACATGAAGATTGGGCTCCTCTGCAGCAAGAAATATTCCTCCTAATATGAACCTAGTGATTTTTGAACAATAAAGCAGGTAAACTCTTTCTACTGAAAAAAAMCACACAACATATATGCCATTTCTGTTTTTCCTTAACTCTTAGCTCTGCCATTTTGATTCCATCAGACAAGATATTAATTTGTATAAATTTCTCACAAGTAAACACCTCTAACAGATCTACAATCTTAATCCTAAATTTTCAATAACAGTTGTTTCTGAAAAAAGGCCTTTTAGTTTGTGACAAGGTTCTGGTATTTTTGCCTTTAAAAATTTACAATAAATAGCATGTGCTCCCCTAAAAAGAAGAACCTAAACCAGGCTAGTTCTAATTTAATACMAACAGTCATCCAAAAACCTAGGAACAAAAAAAGCCACAAGTCTTTGTGTTGGGAAGTTTGACATTGCCGTTTCTTGCTTTGTGAGCTGYAAACATTTCTGAGTCTTGCTACAGATCAAGTGTATGAATAATTTAAGATTAAAACACAACAGGCTCCCTGAACTACACCCAGACATCAACAGTTACTGAGCCATGCTGACAACACCCACAGCTTGATGCTCTATTTAGTCAGCATGASTACTAGGTCACCTATGTAGGTGGTGGCTGAGTGATTCAGACAAGGCATCATCTARGACTGCCAAAAACTGACTGTTCATTGTTGATACCCAGACATGARCTCAGAATCAAGAGATTTCAAGGACAGCTTCTGAGAAAGCAAGTTTTATAGTAACAGTACAAAAAGTATCTCATGTGAAACTGCAAATGTATGAAGAAAAATGTGTTACCAATTAAGCATAAAATTTTATATATGAAACAAATACATCTTTTGTTTGYACCTGAAGATAAGTGATCAAAAGATAATTCTACATTAGAAAWCACTAACAGATGGACACCTCTCTAGAGAGGAAGTCCAAAGTAGGTTACCTTTTCCAGAARAAAATAGTCAGATTTCAAAACATCTGCAGATAGGAACCTCCAAATGGAGACGAGTTGAGGAAAAGGAGCCCACCTCAGAGTACAACTACTTATTTAGTACCTTCTTGGTTGTTATAAACCTATAATTCAGAATRGGAAAACAGATAGACATGCAATCAAACTTACTTTCTCAGACATGCTCCTTGGGAGTCTCAGTTATGTTTGACTTTTTGTATTTCTCACTTTTGCATCACCTTGCTTTTCTGTTTACTAGTTGTTTCTTTCTATTTCCTTAGCCTAAAGGAATTAAAGATAAAACCCAGGGAGTTGTGGTTTCCTTATATTTTTAGAAGTCCATATCACTTTCAGACATTTCTACTGAGTTTTACAGTATCTTAAACATGGATGTCAAAGCCAAGGTTACAAACCAATCCCTGCTGCACAGCCAATGGACCACCTACTTCTGCTGTGGTTATTTAACATCAGCACCTTAGGCAGACTCTTTTTTAAACAGTGAACACTATTTTACTGCACAGTGAAGGAGCTTTGGACTTGACTCCTGTAATAAATCATAACTAATTATGATAATACATAGGGCATGAAATTAGCTGCTCWTCTCATGCCTGTGACATCTATTAATCTGTATGTTTGCTTATTATTTGCATTCTGATGTTTATGAAGACAAGACAGCTTTTCACTACAGTAGTACTGAACAGCTGTTCCTTAATTCCCAAAGTCAAATCTTCCAAACTCCTTTATCAAAAGACATTTTGGTGYCCCTCCAAAACTCCTGTGGGATATGACAGCAGATATCCCAGCCCAGGCAAGACGTTTAGTGGGTCAATGTTTAAACAGATCAAAATCAGACAGGATAGGTACTATATGGATTAAGTAACTTTGCCTCAAGACTTAGTGAACTACTCACTATCAGCTTAGAGCAAGCAACTATTGCACTCCTACAAACCTACATTTCTCAGTGTTGCTCTTTCCATGAATATATATTACACTTGTAGGATTCATTGTCATAAGTGACAAAAATTCCACAGCATGCACTGTCATCAAAAGCACTTGCATAATGGCACCAYCTCTCCCAGGTATCTTATTCACCACTTTTATCAGATTACGTTACCAGAATTCATACTATAAAACAATTAGACCAAAGTAGTAAGCAATTTTTAGAGCTGGTAGCATGCCAGTTATTAATGTATCTAAATTCTGCAGTAGTTATTGATGCTTTGGATGTMAAAAATTCCCATTTATATAATGTCYTGGAAAATAGTCAAGCTCCCTKAAAGAACTGRTGGCTGTAAATCAGCCATTCCTAYRCCTCCTGCAGCTGTGCCTCTGATTCCTCACTGTTTCATGACAGCTGAAGGGGCATGGGCAGAAGAGTCTTACCAGTCAGACACCCTGAAGGATGAAGACAGGGGGAGGAAGAGGAGAAAAAAGCCTCCTGGTAGGAGCCACTGTTAAAAAATCATGAAAACCTTCTCCACATGTTATGTATAATTTACAACATGACAAACTTCAAATGTGTTTTGTGACAGGGATTTATCACGATTAATCCCACATACTTTGAGTTAGCAAATGAATCAAGAATTTACTTCTGCAAAGCATCTTAGACTTTTTGTGGACTAAAAGCTGTTGAGAGCCGGGCTGCTCTGCTTGTACCTGCAATGTCTGAGGCATATTTCAGGACAGCAATATGGGCTGCAGGTGTGGCTGGGGAGAGGGCTGGGGGCTGTCCTGTGCTGGACACAGCTGGTTCCAGACAGTTCCAGCTGGCTCTAAAAGGCCCTCTGTAGTGCACAGCTGAGCCACTCAGCCAAGCTGGTGGCACCTCTGGGAGGAGGTCCATGGCACAGTGGTCCATGGCACAGATAATCTCTGTGGCCCATGGAGACCACAGAGATTGGAGCAGAGGAAAAGCATGAGGAAGGAGCTGCAGAGAGCAACCTCTGTCCTCTTGGCAACCCTGACAGCCCTTACCCATGTTGGTTGTTRCCTCACTGAAAGGAGTGTGACCTGTAGCAACAGCAATGGGCAAGGACAGTAGCCTGGAGTGAAGGAATGGGGTTTCACATGAGTTCTCCGGCTCCTGATCTTCCTTCATTTCCTGTCCCACTCCCTAGGGAGGAGGGGAGTAAGCTGAGAGAGTAAGCTTGGCAGCCACCTCAGGCCATCTCAGCACCTCTGCTCACAACTAACACTGCTGTTTCTAAAGCAGCCTCATTTGACCCAAGGGCAAGTTGGTCTCAGATTTACTGCTGCGGTGTGTATTCCTGCCCCTTTCCTTGGGCTGTGGCTATGGGTCACTGGRGACAGAGAGGTTCCAGCTGGCATCAGCTGGATCAGATGAGGTGGCAGGAAGGAAACAGTTTGAAAAGTTTATGCAAATGAAGGGTTGTGTTGAAGGGTCCCGTCTACTCCCCTTCCCTCCCGTTTCATCTCCTTTTTTCTAACTTAAATTTCTATTTACTTATTAAATATATACTCAATATTTAAAATTTAAAATTCATCAAATTTTATAAATATAATAAAGGAATTTTTCTATTTTTAAAATCTCCAAACACATGGAAAATGTGTTTTCTAGTAAATGTAGTAATGTAAAAGGCTTAATTAAGAAGTGTGGTTGAAATKGCAACATTTTCAAAGAATAAATGACATTTAATATCTGAGGAAATTTGTGTCACACAAATATTTTTCCTGACATTCCCGTGAATAAAAAAAAAAACATGTGTAAAATGAAAATGCAAATAAACATAGCTGAGAAAAACATTAGTGATAAATATGTAATACACATTATCTACAGTTGTYCTCCCACTACTTCAAATAAACGTTACAGTTCTCGTTCTGGTTTCCCCTATTATTCCCTGATCAAAGTAATAGAAATTCTGCTCATTTTGTAATTTCTTTGATGATTTTCTGTAGCCTTAAGCTGTTCACCAGAGGAGATCTCAACATGCAGGCCCAAGTCACTGGAGAATTTAAGAACATGTCTAATTTTATGAATTATCATATCACAACAGAGGAAGCTGCACACATGCTTAAAATTTCAAAAGCACTTTGCTTTTTCATTTCACCCAAACTATATCCAGAGAGGGTCGCTAAAATGAACGTAGCTTKCTCATTTTCTGCAAATTTCAGAAGCTTCTTATTTCTTGAGTRATTAAAACAAAAATAAAATTACAGTGTTTATAAACAACTGGTGCTCCTCAAGACATCAGTGCCACTTGCTAGTAGGAAAAAAGAGCAGAGACYATGGYCTTATATCTTGTCATATGGTTATCTATTCCCTTTGATATTAGCCACCAGATATTAGCCTAACATATTGCAGTGAAATCAATTTAATKTACTATGTAAAATAAATTTTTTCTGTTGATCTTCTGTACATTTTRCATTTTCCCTAACCTTTCAGTTCCAGTGGAGCATGAATGTTATTTTGCCTGTGTAATTGAGAGCTCTTATTCTAAGACAAAGTTCATTGAATTGGTACCCAAGTGTAACATAATTAGTAACACAACTATTAAAACAGCAAGAACATCTGTGCATAGCGCAAACGGCATTTATTGCATATTTTTTATGTTATATATACATAGATATAGCATATGTACTCTATAGTATACTGAAAATAAAGCACTTGGGAAGTTTTTCCATATGCTATTTTTAGTACATGAAATTATGTAAACTCAAGATATTTAATTGTTCTRTCCAATCAACACTAATTATATAACACAAAAATTACACAAAATTAAGTCTGTAAGGGCATCTCCAAATATTCTATTTTTTTTTTATTTGAAAATTTAGCAAGGAGGATTTTCTAATTTTAATTGTATTGTTTAAAATAAAGGAGATTCTGATGACTTTTTCATCTGTGAAGGTTTCCTCAGAAGATACTCTTTGCCTCATTAAGGCACAACCCAAAAAGATAAGGCTGAGAAATCATTTCACATCTGTTTCCCATGCAGGGCAGCAAACCATTAGATGATTTCTGCTGAAAAATACCCACAACGGCCTYTTTTAAGTCATTCAGATTAAAAGCATAAAATGTTGTTAATAGCAATAGGAAGTTAATAGCACAAGTTTTAATATTATACAATTCTTCCTTTCCTAATGATTAATAATTTAWTGTTTCATTATAAACACTGAGATTTCTTTGTTTACTTCATTACAAAATGAGAAAAGACATACCCCATTTCAAAACATTTTCCAAGGATAGTTAMGAGCAAAAAGTTCTGAAGTAATTGTAAATCTTCATAGGTTACAGCTTGTAACCTATTATGAAATTAAACAGYTAGTATTGTGTATTTATTATATTGCTCAATAAATTAAGCCACAAAGAAACTACCTGATTTCCTCATGGTTAAAAACCACTGAGTCMGTGGTCATAACCTCCAATTTTCTGTTTTCAGTTCATGTTTAAAAGTTACTCACAAATTTAAATCTGGTRAAAAATACCTCTGAAACATGAAAATTGTTTCAGCAAAGCAATGCATTTTGCCTATTTGTAAAAATAAAACCACCCCCAGTTCAGTCTTTTACCTTCAAATTCAGAATCTGAAAGTCGTTTTACTGATCCTCTGAGGAGAACAAACAGCAGGAAACACTTTTCCTGTCTCATAGTCTGACACAGAAGAGGCCAGCTCATGTTGTATATGARTTCAGAAGATGTTTGATGTTCTTCATGAGAGGTCACCAAAAATRTAAAATACTGGAAATTCCTGCACTGGTTCTAAAATAAAATTTATTCAAAAATCTTGACACAGAGGGTATTTTCTGTGCATGCTAAATAAACTGACCTGGCTGCAGTAGRCACAGCATTCTTTTCCAAACACTGATGAAGTCAGTTATTATAATATTAGATGCATGGAAAATATGATACACATTCATTTGTAAGTGATTGATATTTAGAAAATGGTTGGGCAGTTATGACATTGCATATCATTTTTATCATAAAAACCTCATCCCTTTATTTAAAARTATATTTTAACCTGAAGGTATTACTTCAATTTGACTGGAGATTTTTAGACATTTAGAAAAATTGATGACAGTTTTTATTACATTCAGAACTCGGTTTTTGGTTTGTTTTTTTTTTTGTCTGAAATGGGTTGTTCTGTTTAGTAATTCTACAAAACATATATCTGCCAAAAATAAACCTTTTGCATTCTCCAGGACACAATACCTGACACTTGTTATTAGAAGGTCTGATGCCTAAGGCTGATGAATTTTACAATTAATTTACCTATATGAATCTGATAGTATCTACACAACACAAATTCTGGCTAAACTGATGTAATCTTTTACTGATATCAAAATGTATAGGCAAAGGATCTGATATCCCCCTTTTATGAAGTTCACCCACTTTTTAATTCCTTCCTCTTGTGCCTTGCACACAGATGTAATAGAAAGATGCCCAGAGATCCTGTTCTGATTCTATGTTAAGGAATGAATCCCATCCTATGTGGAACAAAGTCTTATTTTGCAGTAAATTTTGCAGAATACTGAAAAACAGAGCTTGTTTACAGAATGTGAGAAAGAACATTCTGTGATTAGGGCGAGGCGGACATCTATTCAGCTGCTCTAATTCAGATGATTCATATATAAGAGAATTATAACAATATGAAATAAACAACGTTTTAGAGAGTAGAAAAACCAAACTGAAACTAAAAATGTTGATCAACATGGGTGAAATTTAACTTATTTTTTCCATGTTATAAGCTAAAATACCAGTTCTTTCTGATAGAAAGATGCTCTTTCTATCTCCTTACTGCTTAAGAATTATTGAGTTTAATGCCTCTAATATTTCCTAGTGCCAGYCTTTCTCTGAATTTTAATTCCTGAGAACTAGCAAAAGAAAAAAAGAATCTTAGTTTAAAATAAATTCATGTCCATCCATAAGCTGCTTAATGAATAAATTGAAGATTTACAAGTCCATAATCATTAGAATTCTCCTTTGGTTATTCTCAGCATGCTCCTGATAAAAATGATATAACTGCTATACTCCACCAATCATAACAAAATAGATATAGAGCCCTGTGCTGAAATGCTATCTGTCATTCTGTCACTTGTGGAAGGGATCATAATTATATGCTGCAGAAAATGAATTAATGGAATAAATGAAGTATGCAGATATCTGTCAGCCCTGACAAACAACTTKGCTGTTCAATTAGCATAGCTCCATCCTTTATTAAAGAACTGAGRTTACTCATCACAGTTAAATGCTTTATTTATTTAAGATGCTCATTTATAAAACAGATCTAGAGAAGTATCAATTTATTTTCCTGAAGCCTCTTAGTGACAGAAGATGTGTGGTTATGTACAGAAGACAGTTTGTACATGTTTTTAATACTGTGGGCCACATCACTAATCTATACTGTTTTGAGAGCTGCCTCTTCACCCATTTACACGATTTGACATTCCCATGGCAACTACTGTAACTGCCAACATGGAAAAATACTAGTGGCATATTTAATGCATTTTAACTTAGCAGTAAGCATATCATCTCTTTTGGGGGKGAAATGAAGACAAAGCAGCTAGAGCTTGCACTGAGGAGTCACAGAACAGCTCCTTCCTTCRTGGAAGGAGCAGACAGAACCACCTTGTGACTCCTCAAAGTCTCCAAACACACCAGCAGTTTTTCTGAGTATCTGTGCTACAAAGCTTTGTAAAATGCCACTGGCAGACAGTTCCTAGAAAGAAGAACTTGAGGATAATTACAAGCTTAGTGTCGGGTATTCACACGGGTTTTGGCCAGGGAGTGCTGCTGTCTGAGAGTGTGCRGAGAGCAGCTCACAGGAGAGGGCTCCACACATAGAAATTCTGCCCTGCCTGGAAGCCTCCTGTCTCTGCTGCTCTCCAAGGAAGCTACTTCACAYAAAAAAGATTTGAAGCACCAGCCCTCAAATAAAGGGCACACCAAATGGATATTTTACACTGAAGACTTGAGCAAGAGGAAAAAAAAAAAAAAAAAGTGAAAGGTAGAGATGAGATAAACATGGCCTTCTATAATTTAAGACTGAGAAGTTTTAAAGACTTCAGAGAAACCATTAAAATCTTGTCTCATTCCTGCTGTCCATTGGCTTATCTTCAGGTCTGTGTTTTGTGTCTCTCCCTGACAGTAGCAAACACAGTAGGGCAGAAAAAAACCAAACCAAAATAAAATGSCATAAGGTGATTTAAAATAGGGACATAAATGTACGCACACATTTCAAGATAGATGGCAAGGAAAAATTATTTCTATCCATATTAGAAAAGAATTGTTAGAATAAGTTTGCAAGAACTTATAATCATAAATCAAAACCACAAAACGAAGAGAAGATGGCGCTAATTCTTTAATACCAGAATAGCCCTCGAAGATCATCAGTTGCAAAATGTACTGGACCACTCCTACAATTTATCCTCTGCCGCCATCTGGTGGCCTTTKAATTCAAAAGTCTCGTAATAAACCGCTTTAGATGAATGATCTATGGAGAACCTGAAAAGTGGGGACCCTTAGGAAAAGATTGACAAAACAGACAATCTTGGGTGACGCAGCATGTTTTCAGGCAAGGGATACTGACAATAAGTTAGCACTCTGCAGTTTTTGTAAGTAAAGATTGTTTGCTTTCTTTGCATACGTGTGTAAACATGTGTTTCAAAGACAATAATCGTCAACAGAGGAACAGGTAAAAGTGTTCTTCCTGAAAGACAGAAAAATACTTCCACACATGGATTGAAGAGCCTTAGTTTGAACAAAATTATTCTGATAGAGAAAAGCTGGTGATCCTGTAAATAATGAGCTGAAAGTTCATTCAAGGGCAGCTTCTATCTTCACAGATCCAGCATGGAAAAAATTAACCAAAAAACAGGAAAATGAGAGGAGGTGCTAGAGAAACAGATAAGTATTTTATCCAGGAGAAAACTGGATGATTCCTGCAGAGCTAAAGATAGAAATAAAGAGACTTGTGACACCTTTGGGAAACTGGGTCAAAGCTCAAAAGCCTTAATCACACCATTATCCACCATTTATGATGGCAGCAGCAGAGGATGAAAAAAACAACCTATACTACAACAATTGTATGTAGTTTTGCACTATTCACATCTCCAACCACACCTTAAATGCAGCTGAGTTGGTTTCATTGTGATTWACTGACAAGAAGACAGTCTCTGAGTGACAGAAAACAAAACTGGTCTGGAGCATTGTACAAGACACAAGTCACTACAAGCTTGGATGATATGCTAAGGTTAATAGGAGATGATGTCTTAGGTGAGCATGATTACTCTGAATTCAAATTAATAAAAGAACACAGCAGGAAAATTGTTTTCATGATTTCCTAGCATTTTAACAGATGGATACAGAAGAATCCTGGTAGGAAATAGGAAACATGCCCACTCAGTCTTGGGTAAAAATTTAGGTTATTCTCTTTGCCCTTTAATTCTACTGCTAGCTGTACATAGGTGCTCCCTTTTCTTCTTCCCCRTGTTAACTGCTAATCTGCCCTCTGCTTTCTACTTTTGCCAATTATTTCCTTGTCACTTATTTTTCATGTTCAATTTGTAGCGGCACCATTTGTCTATCAAGGGACTTCCSCTCTCGTGCTGTGTAAGAGCAACCATCCTAATATCATTTAGGGAAACAAAGATTTAGCTTGGAGCTCCTCCAGAGTTTTYTTAGTAACGTTCTGAAAAAAATAACATCCAGTCTTGATGACCTTCTGTTCATCATGCTACTGCTAGGCACAGTTCTTTYGAGTGAACCTTAATAAAAACAATCTGCTTGCATGACTGATACATATTTGGATTAGGCTGAATTACTGTGATAAGACACATCATCTGCAAAACTGAAGTACTTGGGGCAGCTGTGAAGGCTGATGTGGAAAAAAATAGTCAGACTAATCGGTAAGAAAAGTTTTTCTTTGCACACCACTAGCTAAGGTTAATTTCTTCAACATATAAAAATATGTTAGTTTCTACAGATCACACAGGATAAAAAATACTTTTGCAATCTTGTTAGTGCAGAAACACAAATGTTAAATCTGGAAGAAATTTTTCTTCTTTTCTTCTTCTGGTGAGTTACTTGTTATTTTAAACATTTAGTTACTAGAACTTGATTCTATTTTTAACACTCTTAAATTATATAATAAGTTACCATACAGTGTTGTGAATCCTGATTTAGGATCCTGCTGACTATGCCAATTTGTCACGAACGAGTGATTTAGATTGYTCAAAGAATCATTGTCAAAGGTAAYAGCAAAAGTGGAGTTTTCTGGTGTCTTATGAGAATAAAATGTCTCAGCAGGTTAGCTGAATTTATATAACAGTGCCACAGATAATTTCTTCCAAGGAGCTTGTCACTTCTATACAAAGTAAGCACCCTTAAGACACAAAATGAGTATGTGAAGGATTTTTTTAAAGTAATATAATTCTTCATAAAAGTATATATATATAATATATATATCAAAAGAAATCACCACTGTGAAAAAAAATAAAAGAGAAAACTCCCTGTAAACTTGGCCCAACCTCTCCCCTTTGATTTGGTTTAGAATTTGCATTGTTGCCTTCAAAACCTGTGTGCATTAAAAATGTATTGTTTAACATGCAGGTAATCAATGTATACAATAATTTTCTGCAAGAAGTCATTTGATTTTGTGACATCATGCATTTAGTTTGTACAGTTGTCTTTACTGATATTCACAATATCTGCATGTCTCCTAATCCTTACATTGTTTGTATGCACAACTGAAAAGTAGGGAAATACTGGTTTTCAGGTTTTGCAGATGATGACAGAAGCAAACTGTAGTTACCCTGTTATCAGTCTTTCTTTTTTCTGTCACTACTCATCCTGTTGAATGTGCTGATTTTTCTGCTAACAATATATTACAAAAGGTATAAGGAGACTGAGTTGAGGTTCAAATTACTGATGCATTAATATGCTAATATAATTTTTTTGCTCATATGTATTCAGTTTAGGTAAAAGCATATTATTAAAGCTTCAGGGCACTGTGCAGTTAGTAAAAAGAGACTAAGTAGGCCAAAGGAGAATTAGTAAATATTTTTGAACTAATACATAGAAGTTTTAGTATAAATCTAGGAGAATAAAAACACAGGGATCTATCTCAGTACAGACGTCACTGATACCAACATTTTACAAAAATATYGTTTAAAAGTTAAAAAAATTCTGAAAAACATAAAAGATAACAGCATAGAGTAAAATTCAGCTTTTTTTTTAACTTCTACTGAAGGATCTACATCCTTTAAAAGGCAAGAAAAATTAGACTCTAGGGACCAGACATAGAACAGAACTGCAGCTGGGAATTTAAAATTAGTCTTGCATGGACTTTGCAACCTTCCACACTCAGCTGCTGTCTGGCCTAAGGGACTTTTTCTTCTCAAAGCATTTCAGTCCATTTATCTTCTCCAGAWTTCTTACAGTTGCACTTCAGTCTTCATAATGCTGAGCAGTTTCATGATTGCCTTATGGCTATACCAAGACAAGCTATCCCTCTTCCTTTATCAGCAGTACTTCTTCTGAGTGGCAATCTGAGCAAAACTTTGCCCTACAAATGTCTTTATGAAGGACAGCAGCCAGGAAGGCTGGCAGCTCTTTTCATTGRTGAGGTACTGCAACAGGCTGCCTGAAAAAGTGGTGGATACCCATTCCTGGAAGTATCCAAAAATAGGTCGGATGGGGCTCTGAGCAATCTGGTYCGCTGAAAGCTGTCCCTGCCCATGGAAGGAGGGGGTTAGAACTAGGTGATCTTTAAGGCTCCTTCCAACCCTCACCATTATTTAAATCTATGACCTTTTTAACTGCATCTCAGGTCTTTAGAGTATGACATTGGAAAAAATTCTCTCCATTGCCTGGAAGCAGCAACAGAAAGACAGCTTTCTGAATAGCCATGTGGYAGTTTGAGATTCCACTTTAAGGGACAATGGTCTACAACAATACTCAACCCTGCTGGGRGTAAATCTACACTTGAAGACTAGATCTCAAAAACGGATTTATCGAATAATTCAAAGTTACTCTTAATACAGACATTGAAAAGCACTTTCAAGCAAGATAAGCCTTGCAAATGTTTCTCTCCTACAATGTATTTTACAAAGGCTATAGGAGCACTTGCAAAAAATTCTCTCTGTTAGCACCCTTGCTGGGAAGGAAGGAACAGGCCTGACAGATGTGTCTGCTCCTATATCCTTCTGTTGGGCATAAAATACAGTCTTTGTTGTAAGTCAGCTCCTATTGAAGAGAAGTCCTTTGTTATCTTAAGGAAGGAAAACCACTCTTCTTCTCTCCACAATTAATAGCAAGAGGCTAAAAATATCAGTGTCATATATTCACTGTAAAATAATTCACTTCTTCAGGAACATCAATCACTGGCTGAGCAATCTGCAATTTCCCTGGAACCTCAAACAAAAATGGTCTGCTCTGCTGGAATGAGTGCAGCAAGCAGCTGGCTCATATTGATCTCCATTGTCTCAATATCTAACTAAGCACCTTACTTACTTACAGTGTGGTTTTTACTTCCTTGTACTTTGGGGCTGTTGCAGTAAAGCTACTGCTTAAACACACTTAGTGACAAAGATGCATTCAGATGGAAGACAGGAAATCAAAACAGTTTTGTGGTCTCCCTTGTAAGATRTGTTTAGTAAATTAAGTGTCTGAAGATCATCTCGCTCTAACTGCATTACATTACACAGGAGAGATAGGGTGATACAGAGAACATTTCATCCTCCAAAATAGGATCAGAACRGGATAAACTGGACCTGAATATGTAGACACATGATGAAATTATAGACATGCACTGAAAAAAAAAATGCCATGAGAGTAAAGGAACTCTCAAAACATTGTGATAGCTCCACTGCAGGTCTGCAGCCTAAATAGGACACTTTTTCCTGCAGTAAAACTCCAATTCTTCTGCTTTCAAAATTCCTATATAAAATCTAAGTAGGCTGCATGCAACAGTTTGGCTTTAAAAGACGGTTTTAAGGTTTCTYCACTGTTTGTTAGCTCTCCCAGTAATGCTTGGTTAAACAAGAATGAGTAAAACAAAGCAGAAAATAGCCATTTCATTTCAAAGGATATACACTTTATCAGAATGTGATGTGACACATTGCCGAGTTTCATTGGATGGACTGGCTGGAACATACTTTGCCTTGGGAGTTTCTAAAGTGAACAGAAAATACAGGTGTTTTCATCTGAAAAGAATTCATCCAGAATACATCATGTTTAGTAATTCCTTGAGAAGTAAGGTTGACAGCTCTCCTGAGAGGCAAACATCTGTAAAGGGGTGTCAGTCCTCATGATGTTTTGCTGGGTTTTCTTTTAATAATAATATATACTTTATTATTCCATTTATTTAAATGAGGGTGTGATATAYGCCCTGAAATAATTCRTGTTTCCTCTGCTGTATTAASTGTTATAATGTTTAATCATAAAAACTTAAAATCTTGCCACAATAAAAGTCGGGTCGGGGACCGCAGAATGTACACTTTGAGATTGTATCACAGCTGCCAGTAAGGCTGGAGACCAGGACTTGCAACAGAAAGACGGGCGGACTCACAAATCAGATCGGTATCGGACCCGTGATGAGAGCAGTTACTGAGACCATCAGCACCGATACTGAGGATAACATCTGAATGGGACTCCTTGGAAATCCATTCAAACACCCATCTCCVTCCGGAAAACTATTCAGCAGTCCAGCAACGCTGAAAGGATCTCCAGATGAATATGCGGCAAGGACTGGACACCGAATAGACTGTAGCAATATGGCCTCTGGGCAGAAAAACAGTGTAAGAACTGGCTGCTCCGAGCGGACTTTGTGAACGGGGGTTGCAGTGCGGCAGAGACTGCACCTACAGTTCACCCAGCGCCGATCCCAGGCTCGGCTCYGCCTTTTGTTGTGGCTTCCTGGCACTTTGTCAGTCGATTTCRCAATAAATTTATTTGATATATTTTAATTGGACGTTCAAATCYGTTTCATTTATAACAAGGGTGTTAAATTCCTGCAGAGGTCCATGCAGAGAAAGCTACGTTAAATACAAATTATAGGCCTTATGTGCTTCCAAACCTGATGGCTCTGGAACCATGTAAACACTGCAGTCAGTTTTGGTCTGTTAATACATTCTCCCCTGCAACCTCTTTTCACAGTCCAGTCCTGTGGTTTAGTTGCTACTGGTAATCCCAAGCTGTTCTGAGGATCTACTATRAGCACTTCATATCAATTTCTATAGCTCGGGGATGATGTGGCAGTAAACACAAGAAATTCAGGRTCCACACAGAACAACCTGGAGGGAGAAGAACACAAAATGCTGTCTTAACAGGCAAGCCCAGAAGAAATTGAAAAGCTGCAGAAACAGAAGTTTGCATGTGGTTTCATCATAGTCCAGTGTGCATTGCTGGAGTTCTCTGGTGCATCTTTGTCTCCTTGCAGTCAATATGGCTAAATAGTCAGTTATGCCTCACCTCACAGTGCTATTTTCTTTAACAAATGAGGAATGTCACTTCCTCTCACTTTTGCTCTTCCTCTGTGATATTTTTCATGTGTCAGTAGGTAAGCAGGAGACTAGAGACCTAAATGTTCTGTTGATCAGTAACAGGGTTGMCCTGCTCTTTTCTTGTGCTTTCAGGGTCCTCCTGCTCACCCTCCTTCAAAATCAGGACAACAGTCACCAGCTGCTGGTCAACTGAGACCTCTCTGGATTTCCAAAACCTTAAAAACTCACTCAAACGCTCAAAACTTACCTAGAGAGGTTTTGTGATCCCATCAGGCCCCAAGGATTTATAGGGATTCAGTTGRAGTAGCAGATCCCCCACAGTTTCAGGGTTGACTCGGAGTTGATTGTTCTCACAGTGATGGTGCTCCAGCTCAGGGCACCGAGCCCCCCTTGGTCTTTCTTCTCTGTTGAAGACAGGCAAAGAACGAGTAAAACACCTCTGTCTTTGCCATGTCCCTGTTTGTGAGGTGACCATTCTCATCCTCTAATGGGCTGGTGTTATTTTTACACTGCCTTTTGCCATTAATAGATTTMAAAATACTTTTTATTGTCCCACATATYTCWGATCAGTTTCAACTYCAGCTGAGCTTTGGCCACATGAACTTTCTCCCTACAGTGGCAAGCAGATTCTCTGTGTTCTTCCTATGTTTCCTGTCATTTCTTCCACTGGGCATAGACCTCCCTTTTTAGCCTTATTTTTAAGAGAAGACCCCTGTTCATCCAAGCCAACYTTCTGCCTTGTCTACTTGACTGCCAGTGTTTAGGAACTGGCTGCTCCTGTGCCCTTAGGAAGGTATGTATATACAGTGACCCAGTGCCTACAAAAGATGTTTTCCATGGGGACCTTACTCCCTAATTGCCTGAGCACCCTGAAATCTGCTCTCCTTATTTCCAGAGTTGAGGTTTTGCTGGCACCTCTCCTCCTGTCAACAGAGATTTTGAACTGAATTGCTTTATGATTGCTGTTGCCTAGATGGCTGCCAATCGTTACTTTGCTCATAAGATCCTCTCGTGACAAGCAGCAGATCAAGGAGGGCATCCTTCTGAGTTGGCTCCCTTAAAGCAAAGTTGTCATCCAAGTTTTTAAAGAATCTTCTGGCCTGGGCTCTGCCAGCTGTTTGATGGTCCCAGTTGATTTCTGGCAAGTTGAAGTCCCCCATAAAGACAAGAGCAGTTKACTTGGAAGCCTCTCTTAGGTCCTCAAAGAATAATTCCTCAACATCACCATCCTTGTCTAGAAGATCTACAGCAGACTCCCACAATGACATTCACATTATTTGTTTGTCTATTKATTCTTACCCACAGGCTCTCAACTGTGCCATTGCCAACTGTAAGCTCCACATATCTTTTTCCTACTCTGACAACTCATCCTTTAAATCAAAAAATGAAAAATGTCACTGGCTGATATTTTGAAAGTGAAAAGAAAGAGACACATGCAAAATAAAAATAAAAACCCACATTGTCAGAGCCCTTATGCTTCAACGTCTTACCCAATTTCAAATGACACACAATTACCAGAGACTAGCAGCAATGGTGGAGGTTGTGGGAACATAAATTGCAGAATAAATAGCTAAATACATGTATGTATCTATATATGCATATTAAAAAAATACAGAGGTGAAAGAAGATAGCAAGAAATAAAAATGAATACTTTCTTTAAAAGAGATATGCCAAACTTAATCAAAGACGAAATTTAATTTTGGAAGCATTCACAGCTGCTTGTTTATTTGTTTGGGGTTTTTTGTGAAGGGATTATGCCCTAAAACACTAAAACTAAATTTATTTTAATAAATTCTACAGATGTTAACAACTTGAAGGGAAATTTGCTTTTCCTCAATGTAACAAATACACTGCARATCAATTGTATTGCAGAAACTGGTTTTCATTATCAGAGGCTGATTATTTTAATAAAGTGAAAATTCCGTTATCATTTTTTATTTGCCTTCAACTAAGATCAAGTTCTTAAAACATTTCCAAACTGCTGCTTTAGGCCGTGAAATCTATCATACCTGGCCACCACAAACACAGGATTGCTTATAAGCAGGCTTTCTATGATCTATCCATACATATACCCATGTTAATTATTCTTTGCGGTGTATCATGTCTACGTGATGCACCTCAAAGAATGGTGCATGCTTGGTTCACTTCAGCAAAATGTCTCTGTCCTTTTCCAAGAAGACACAAAGTCTGCTTAAGTGACTTACCTAAAAACAGAGTAACATACATCTGTTATGTATGTTACTCTGTTTTACTACACCTGCTCTGTTACTCTGTTACTACACCTGCTCACATGACCGTATTCTCATGTGCCAGTTTTCTTTACTCTGTTAAATGTTTCAAAAAAAAAAATAAAAATTAAACCCCCTCTATTGACACTTCAAGGAAAATATGTCTTCAAAGAGGGTGTTGAATTCGCCCTGTTTTCCTACACAAATGTTATTTCCCCCTTATTTTAAAGATTTGTGTTGATAAACACGTTCTGTTGACCTGCATAAAGAACAAATAAGACTCCGACTGTTGGTTCTGCTTCTGCTGTGAGCTTGCCACCATGACAAACAGTGAGACTACCTTGCTGCCTTTTTAGCTCTGCAACCAAAGTTAAAGGAAGGTTCCTTGAGGCAAGAGTTAGAAGAGCTCTTTCAACTCAGTCCTGTTTTCACTTGAGAGTTATCCTTTCCTGATTTTCCTTGAGTTTGGGCTATTTATAGTTTTGGTTTTCCTTCTTGCCCTATCCATTCCTTTTTCCTGTTTCCCTTACAGTTTTTAAGAATTGCTGTGATGATACATCAAGAACTTGCAGAGACTCCATTCTCTTCTTCCAAAATACAACCCAACCTGAGGGTCAAATAATCAGGTAAATCAGATAATTCTCTTTCCTTCTGGAAACTCCTAGAAGCTCATGTTATTAGGTTACTAATTACCCACACTAGAACATCCACCAGACTGAGATTATACAGAGAATTAGTTCTCACCTTTTTAGCTRGATCAGAACAGTTTCTGTACAAAGCAGGTTTTCTACCTAAACTTTAGATTTCTAGAGACTTTTGTTAATTTTCAGYGTTATTTTCTGAAAGCTGAGCACTCAAGCAGGGCTTTTTTCTGTAGGTTCTGAAGCMATGTGCATTTTGGATACAGAGCTTTTACTCTGTGCAGATGGAACCATTACTTCAGATGTTTGTGTTTATAAATAAAGCTGAAAAAAAGAAACAATAAAACCCTTTGGAACAGGGCTTATTAGCATTTTGATGGCTTTTTATCCTGGGAATAGCCTTTTGCTTTTGRCTTTTTCCTTCCCATCTCCATCCTGAATCTGTCATCTTTCTCCAATAATTAGAATTTGTACTAAGTAATCAAGTTTAGGTTGTCAAGGCAAAAAACGAGTAAAAATTAATTATACCATGTTCTCCCTGTGGATAAGACTAGCATATATATGCTTTATAAATCATGTTTTAATATGTAAATTACCACGAACAACAGATTTTGAAGGGTGTATTAAAAGCTCAAAAATTTCATTTTTTCTAAAGCAATAAGTAATTTTCTATAGGAAGAGCACTAATGGCAGGAAGGGAATAAACTCCATTCGGCTATGTGAAATAACAACTAATAGCAGTGATTTATGACAGCAGCTAGACTTGCAAACTAGTGAGGCAGCATTCACCAAAACAAAACCATGGCAGGACTGCAACCAAATAAACAATTCTTGATTTCGAGTATGTGATATAAGCAATAGTGAATCTATGGMATCATTGGATTTGATGCAATAATATTTCTGCTATGATATAAATTAATCATGATAATGTGAAGTTTTTTGCTCCTTTTCAGTATCTTTAGGAGTAGTAACCAATATCATGTATTTTTCCCTCTCATTAGTCTATTTTATTCACTACAGTAAAAAATATTTTAAGGAATATCTTTAGACTTCTATGTKCTTCTTTAACAAAGGAAATATGTTTCTTTTAACAATTCAACATAGATTAGTAGGTGTTAGGGGCAGAATGAGTAGGGAAAATTAAAGTATTTTCAAACAAAAGTCAGGAAATCCAAAATCACCTCACATTTTAAAAAGGTGCAATTCTATGAGGAACAATACTAAAACTGAAACTTTCATTGTTGCATTTTTTAAGATTCCAAAGGCAGCTACTCTCTCACAGAGAGTATGGATGTAAAGCCTTGAATTTTCCCTCGTAGTATACTCCATATGGTTTCAAGTAACAGATGGCACTATGCTGAAAGTTAAAATAGCTAAAGCAGTGAAAAAGCAGCATAATTTCACACCACTTTGAAGCCCTACTCTCACACCTTGTTTCTGAATTTACTAATTCCTCAGATCCTCAGGTCTGGTGAACAGAGTAAAATAGATTTCCACAAAATACTAAGAAAACAAGTAAATATATTCTAGAAACAAATAAATGCATCCTGGAAACAAATAAATGTATCCTGGAAACAGATTAGAAATCTTAGTGCTCCTACCTATCTCTGCTACAACTCCAGGCAAGCAGGTTTGTCTTACAGAGCTTTGAGGAGCAGGGGAAGCCAAGGAAGATAGTGAAATACTGATTTTTACTACCTTACTTGTTCTTCTTAATGAAGATATTGATTGACTTGGTTCAGTGCTCCAAATCTGTGCTGTATCACACAGCATGTTTTTCTCTTAACAGAAGACAGTGGTTATGCTTAACCTTTCTTTTTCTTTCTTCTGTTAATTAACACAGCATTATTTTTCTTTTTTACATCTATCATAGCCACTATCACTTTGCTAAGGAAAATACTTTGCTGAAAGTTTAGCACTTTACAAAATAATATATACAAATATATACAAAAACATGACTGAAAAGAAATTAAAACCTCCAGAAAATCCAGAAAGAATTAGTCATGGAGCACTTTCTAACATTTACAACCAATCTTGATGGTGTATTTGGTTTTCTGATTCCAATATTTCCATGCCAAAAATGTTTTTTTTTTTTTTTTTAATGTATTATTTTATGCCAGGATCTAAAAATCTTTTTGTCTAAAAATTCTTATAACTAAGTGGATCCTTTTGACTTGGACAGCATGCATGGGGTCTGGACAGACAGAAACAATGTGGAACGTATATCGTTCCACATATATATATATATAAAATGTTATATATGTGTGTATATATATATATGTGGAACGATACGTTATATATGTGTATATAAATATATATATATACATATCGTATATATGTCTCTGTCTTCTGTCCATTTCTTGGCCTCTCAGTCACTATCTGCAACAAACAGCCTGAAACAGAGAACTTACACAACTTTCAAGTGCAGTCTTTATCTTCTGAGGAAAAACATAAGCAACAGACACTATGAAAAACATACATGAACTATGGAAATTCATTAAAAATTCCCAAAAAACAATGTTCAGGAAACGTGCTTTGGAAAGGATGAGAGAAGACAGAAGGCAGTGAGCAGCTGAAATGAGTAACTGCTGGAAGAGTGGGGGTTCTGGCGGTTGGTGTGGGAGCCCCAATGGGGAAGCAAAGAGACAGAGGAGACCAAAGCCCTTCCTTGCCATGCAGAATCACATTAATCTTCAGTGTTAGTTTTCAAATGACTAGTCTGTGTTTGGAGATTGAAGATGTATGGCTATCACTTAAATAACAAGGCTCTGTGATTAGTGCAGCATGTAATATATGCAACTACACAGAGATAAATCATGGGCTCTTGTTTCTGGGATACAGTCCCAATACAAACCCGAATATTTTCAGATGCACAAAACATCTGTGAGGATCAGTAAAGCTGACATGTTGTACCATGCTTACATTATTTATTAACACAAAATGAAAAGCCAAAGAAGCACGAAGCATTGAATATACTCTAAAAATTTAATTAGAGAATATAAAGAATAGATGCCAACCCGACCGAGAAATTAATTCTTCTCCAGTTCCCATACCTTATATTTATTAATTAAAAATCTTAACTGCTTATCCACATTGTCTKATTGTTATTTGATTTCAAGACATGCTCCTAAAGCAGAAGTTTTGTGCATATTGCAGTCTGACCACACACACAAAAAGGGGAAGATGCAAAATGAGTTCTACCCTCTATCTTTGTCATTTTGTGGACTACATTTTACCCTTGTGTATTCACTATGCCAGCCAATAATATGAAACATTGTGTTTGTGTGAGTTATTTTGTGCTTGAGTGATTGGGTTTGTTTTTTCCCCAAAAGAGAATCAACAATGTTCTGCATTTATTTCTGTTTTTAAAAATGATGAGTGGAATACTTAGGTTTAGCTTTTAAAAGGTCAGATTGTGAAGTAACATTTGTTTATATGAAGGCTGAATTGCAGACCAGATGCAAGGGTTGCTGACTGCACTACAGTCCCCTGGKAAGTGCTGGAATGCCTATGGGTGGTTGAGCACAGAGCCTGTTTCTATCCAGGCAGTTCACATCCAGGAACTGATGTTCCAGCCATGTCCTCTTGATAGAAAGATTGAAAGTATCATTTCCTCTATCTCTAAGTTTGCCTTTATTACAGCTGCTGGTGTTAGATCCCAATTCTTCCACCCTTTGCCTGGCTGTGCTATTCTTTGATTCTAGGGACTGTCTCCTCTAGCATTTTTCTACATTTCAACATTCTCTGAATTGCTGAAAGGGGCCATGGATGTCTTGTTCTGCCAAAAATCTTAATGGTGCTAAAAGGTGCAATTCACTTGCAAAATTATTTCCTAGTCAGTTGAGTCTAGCAAAATGAAAAACTAATGAGACATCTGCCCTGCTACATCTCCTACACAAAGTTATCCCATTATCACTGAGAGAAGAAAAAAACATGGAAAGATGCCACTGAAATATCCATCACTCGTCATTGTCTGTCCACAGGGCAGGACTTAGGAATGAAAATATTTTGCTGAATTTGGGACAGTTTTGAACACCAATAAAAGAATGGCAGGAAAATTAGGATTCATTATTTTTAAGACCAGACATTCTTGTTTTGTCCAACATGACCTAAAAAAAATCTGTGAAAAATTTATTTGTTCTTTGTGCACGATGTACAACCRAGTTCCACATCCAAACAGAGCTGATTTAGGGGGTAAATTTGTCATCCTGTTTTCACAAAAAACAATTTCTTCCTTTACAACTTTTATCTTGGGGAATATTAAAACTCTTGAAAGAGCCATTGCTTTATTCATAGTCTTTTGAAGATGTAGGAAAGCTTCGTATAAGTGTCTCAAAGGAATATGTTTTAAGGTAGCAGGTGTTCTGAGAACTAAACTTATTAGGTGATTTCTATTTGAATTAGACTGCAACAGTTTGAAGAGCCTTGCTACAGGTGTTTCCTGTTAAATTGAAATGTGCTAAGAAATTTAGGGAGTTGAGATCCTGAGTTGAAATTTAATTGAGCTGCTAAATTCAGAATGAAAGCCTTTTTTATTTTTAAAACTTTACTGTATGTGGGATGGTTACTTAAACAGATTTCCTTTGGTATCAGACATTTGAAGATGTTTCAGGTTATATTTCTGTAACTACTTACACTAGAATCTTCTCACATTGAGAAATATTTCATGTTTTCCTATTTATTTCATCCTACCTCAAAAATGTTCTTGCTATTGTAACAAGGAAAGAAGAAATATGATTAATACAAGCATCCAGAAAGGACAAGTAGATAGTAATGGAAAACTTTTTCCAAGTACTGGTGAAGTCAAAAAAACTAAGCCAGCTCCTTGATGATATGGACTGGGGTAGTTGCTGAACAACAAAAAAGATATTTTGTACAATTTTGTACCTGTCATGCATTTTTGTACCTGTCAAATATTAGGTCGTCTATTTCTTCAGTAAATAATTGTTTTTACTTGGACATTAGCTCACATAATGAGCTAATTTTCAAACAAAAATTTTGAATTTTTTTTCTAATGTGCAATTACAACTCAGTGTGAAATGAAACAAACAAACAAAAAAAGCCAGATGATTAAACAGAACCAAGCTGTTGCATATAATGCTTTGGAATTATGAATATCATCTGTCACTATATAAAAAATCTGTTATGAAAATATCTGCTCTCCTCATACTGTATGCTCTGAATAAACAAAAAGGATTAGAAGTTTATGAAAAAAACCCTAACATGATTAAAAATCATCTGTTATTGGTAGGAAGTTCATAGTGAAGTAAAGTAGGAACTCATTAAGTAATCTCTAGCATTGAAGAAAAGCAGGATTTGAATCTGTGATTTTCACTGAAGGATAGATTTCTAGCAGTACAATGAAATTCCATCAATCTATTCCAGGAGATCTCTACTTCCTGCAAAATAGTTACCCTTACAAATGTACTTAGTATTTTTTGTGCATTTTGCACTTGTGTTTCACCAGGGTACGATTCTACAGTCTGTCTATGTACCAAGTATTTAATCCATACAGAAGAGTTTTAAACCTGATGTTTTATAGAATTGGACATACTTTGAATACCGATGGAAACTGGAAGTTTCCTATTAATCATGTAGTTTCTCTCATAAATGGCTACATGATTTAGGTAGCTATTTTGATTATATTTAGATTCCATAATAATGGTTATATACATGTTAGAACATGCATTGGTAATGGGCATATTATTTATCTTGTTCAATTTTCTCCATGCTTTCTTTCCACCCACTGCCCCCACCCCTGGGTATTCTTTTCAGAATACCTGAGTTAAAAACCCAAATGGATGCAAGAAGAGACATGATGCAAAAGATGCAGAAATGGAGAAACAATGAAGTAGATGATGGAAGTGAGAGACTAAAGCAGAATTTCAGCTTTTGTAAAGGAAGTGGGCAAGACTGGCATTGATCCAGCTTATGGAAACAATGGGAAAAGCAACAAAACTTTGGGATACTAATAAAATATTAAGTGGATCATAGTCCTTTTCATGAAGTTACTGACTTAGGGGAGAAATGTGCACAGATCACATATTGGATTTGCTAGACAAATAAGATCTGAATTGTAAATAGGTCTTGGCAAGTTTGAATGTAAAACCTGAAATGGTGGATAATGATCAACCTCTTCCTAAGGACTGCAGCATGCCACCCTCCTGGTCTGCTGAGGAGCCTGAAAGACAAATGCAGCCTTTTGATCTGCCAGTTTCACTGACAAATTCTCTTCTACAGTTTCCATGGGACAACAAATCAGTGGTTTTTTACTATGGCTTTTATTCTCATAAAGAAAATATTTACTGATTTGAGTAAGATTTGCTTTGAGTTAGTAAAAATCCAAGGTTTTATTAATTTATTGTGCTAACCAAATTCAACTGCAATCATTGTCATTTCAAGAAGATGTAGAAGTTTCACCAAAAATCATCATAAACGCATGGTTCACCAGAACACTAACCTACAAGTCCTTTAGCCAAGTGACTGAGAATCTGTTGACAGTATGAAAAGCTCATGCTGAGATTTGTTTACTGCCTCAGTTGGAAAGAACTGAGATGGATGCATTATGAATGCGTTACAGCAAAGAATCAAAGACAGGTGTTTCATGCCTTGCCCACCAGGTTGAGGGTGGAGCAAACACTTCTGGAAGTTGATTTGAGGTTCATGACCCAAGAAGCTGCAGATTTATTTCAAAAGGACAGGTGTGTTGGGCTTGTAAACCTTTGATCTGACACAAAACAAGCGTGAAATCTAAAACTTTGCAAGTGGATCCTAACTGAAATTGTCATCCTCTGGCCAGATCCAACTGTTCAGCACTTCTTCCCTGATGGGCAGAAATTCAGGATGGGAAATTGAATACTCTAATCCCCAACTAACTCATTTTTTCCTACAAAGCCCTATTGCTACCTAACATCTCAGGAGATACCTGCCTATATGCCAGTGGCTTGGAATACATGAAAACGAAATGGCAAGACTGAAAASAGTGGTCATTCTGAACGCAAAACCACCCTCAAACAGCATAAAAACAATACTGCAGAGCCCAGTATCATATAATTGGATAATTTGGGATAGTATTTTTTAGACAAGAATTTCAAGAAATGCGAGAAGCAGAGATATTAGCAAGTACTCAGTGTTGGCTCAATCTTATTCCCATGAAGATTTATGTAATTTTTTCAGTAATATTAAAACAATTTAAGTGAATACTTTTAATATCTAACCAAAGTCCCTGCTGAGATGAAAGCAAGGAGGACTAGTATCTTCTTTTCAATGTGTTTGTATACTAAAGTGAATGACATTTTACTGATGTGGGCTTTTATTCAACATGTTTTATAATTTTTTCAGGAGAGTGAATTTTAGTGGTACTGTATATTTGCTTCGACTTTCATTTGTTGCTTGAGCATATACTGCTGAAGTTGAATTGTCAACAGGAAAACATGAACAATTTCCACAAATAATTTCAAACCCAAAGAACAGATGATATTGAGAACCAGCATCACACCCTGTTGCTCCCTGAGGCTTGATAAAGGACCTGTAGCTTTCCATGGAAAGCAATTTTATTTTGTTCACTTTATCCATTAGGCCTATAATTCTATATTCTTTAAAACCTGCCCAAGAGTTTAGTTAATTTCATTCAATCTTGAATATTCCTTACCCCGTGGTGTGAGTACTGGTCAAAGCTGGAAACCAGAGGCAAAAATCTCTACAAGTAATGGATAGTATTATTAACATTTTTTCTGGCATTAAAGGTTAATTCTTCATGTGCTGCTGTATCCTACAATAAGTCAATTCATTTATATATAGGATACCTACTACTATAATGTACAGCAACAATAGAAAATTCTGTACAACTGCCATTTTGAAATTATCAATGGAGAAACCTTACTCCAAATTCTTGGTTTACTTTACTGGAGATAGTGTGAAATATAGGAAAAACTGAGAAGAGGGATTTTATAAGCTGATTATCTGAATTTTACATCTCTTTCATAAACAGTGTCATCTGTTTTACTGAAATGAGGTGCTTATTCTTTTCTTCAAAAAATATAAAACCTAGGGGAGTGGTTAACTTCCACTTCAGAAGTCAGTGATGGAATGAGAATGCATTTTTCAGATTAACTTCCTTTAATTTCTCACAGCTGGCATAGAGATTAGCACCACACATCTATAGATTAGCTAACCTCTTATAATGTGCCTTTCTGTATGTATATGAAAGTAAAGTGAAATTATCATCAACATCTTTATAAGAGTAATTGTACCTTTGAGCACAASATCTGATACAAGAGCCATAGAAGGTATTTCATCTATTTTTATGAGTTTGGGAATTTTTAAGGTTTTGCTGGGTATATCAAAAACTTGAGAAAAATTCTTTCCAAATCCCCTGCTTTAAACATGATTATTTAAGCAATATCCCTAGCATTTCAGTAATTAAGGAAGGAAGCATTTATAGTGATTTTCAGTACAGCCTTTATGGATGAGGGAGCAGGAAAGCTATCTCTTTCTGTCACTTCTGTGCTGAGTCTTTAGTTTCATTCAATGCTTTCCATGAAATAGGTTTTAGAAATCAGCTGTAATTTCCCTGATGTACTATATCAGCTACCAGACAGAACTGCAAAGAATTGATCGGATGAAWGTAAATKAAAATTAARGGAGCTCGAGAACCCAGCTGGCATATATCTATTATTTCTCTTGCACAACAGAATCTGTTCCATGYTACTTTTTAATACATTTCTGGGACAGAAATTTCTGTAATATCAGACTGAATAGTGCAGACTTTCTCCAAGAACTTCAAAAAAAGAAAGGTCTTTTACATTCATCATTTATGAAACATGAACAGAATGTACAGATCACAATAGCCAAAAATAGTACATACTCTTGAAGAAATATGTAATTTTCATCCTACACATATGTCACTTTCAAACCAGAGAGAAAATCTTCATGAAAGAACACCAGATTGTTCCAACTGATGTCTTCTCAGAGTGCTGCACTTGAAGGGAAAACCTCAAACAACATTTACTTAACAACAACACCCTCGAYAGCTAACAAAACTTGCCTGCACTAAGGGAGAGCAACAAGAAATAGAGTCAGATCATTTTGAAATTACATGAATGCAAAACAGGGGGATAGTTACTTTAAAAGGAGCGTATGCTTTCCATATATTGGCTCTTTAACTTTCACTGGGAAAACAGATGGCCTATGTAACTRGTAGGAGGCAAAGGAAATGGAAAGCATATTGGAAAGGCTTGGAGAACAGCCAAAATAAAAATTGTAACTTTGATACCATAGAGTTGAAATGCAGTGTATATAGCAATCACTTTATAATATCTAGATGATGGCATGTCTTARCCCTAATTTCAAGACCTGGAACATTGTAAGCAATAGATCAAAATATATGCTTTTGATAAGAACAGTGGATGTGCACTTCAGGTGCAAGTTCAGGTGACTTTCACTTCCTGACCTCAGTATCCAGCCCACTGACTTTCACACCAAGGTGAAACATCTTGGCTTAGTGCAGAAGACACAACTTCTGAAATACAGTATTCTTCTGAAGATGTTAAATTTTGGTAGTAGTGTTGTGCAGATGGTCTTCAGAAAAGAAACAATGGATAATCAGCTGAGGTATTTATAATCTAGAGCAACCAATAAGATGACTCAGCAGCCCAGCTCACTGTGGCTCATTTTTGTTTCTTTTGCTTCTCATATTCTGTTTTGAAGTCTAATGAGTTTAAAAGGCATGCATTCCAAACAAAATACCCTTATCTAATAGGTACCTGTTCCAAAGATAGCCAGTCCACTGTATGCCTCCTATGGATGTGACACTGCTCAAGCTCTTTGTAGCTTTTCTGTTGACTGGGTAAAAAAAGTCTGTAGCTATCCGTGGATGGGTTGTCATTAGTACTTTATGACTTAAATAGGCTATAAAAAAATCAGTAAGCTCTGATCAAAAAAATTTGAGGATTTATAAAGCATGTTTTTCAATACTTCATCGAAATCCCTCTGCAATTTTAAGTCCAATACCACTAAGAAAATAAGAGAGTTATTTCTTCTTTTCTATTAGTCAATCTGTGGTTCTTCTCTAAATAATATTTGCTGGCTCTTAAAGGACAGTATTACTTGAAATGCCCACTTGCCTTTCTGTGGACCAGAAAGACTCTAGACTCTAGCAGTAATCATGCATTTACTCCAGAGATGATAAAGACTCAAATCCAGTAAACATGGTTCTTGCCRTTACCACCAGTCACATCTGTGAGGAAACAAATTATTTCACAAATATGTGAATGTCCCATAAAACAATTTTTTTCCAGGTATCAAAAGATGAAGTTCAATGAAGACTTACAAAATACACCCCCRATTCTAATCTATGTGCAATATCTTTATCCGAGACAGTTTAACAGTGCCTGAGGAAGACAGATAAACAGTACTCTGGGTTGGATACAATTATTAATTCTTTCTGATATTTATCTGAGTTATCATAAAGCAGCACAAACTCTTCAGCTTAATGCAGTTTTCTACTGTGAGATGTCATGACGTTTTGACAAAAAGTACCTGGAATGAAGGAGCAATGTGACACAGAAGGAAAATAATGCTGAGACACAAATAAATGGAGAAAATTATTGAGAAAGAAAATTGCAGGGGAAGAAGGCAATGAAGTTATAGAACAAAGGTGAGAAAAAGAGAACAGTTAATTTTTCATGGTGGCAGTTAGAAAGAAGGGAAATGCTGTCAGTTTGGAATTAAGAAGAGATTTAATCTGACAGCTCAATTCTCAGATAAAATACAACCACCACTGGAAAGCAGAATATTTGTTCAATGCACAAATTATTAAGTAGAGAAATACAAATGTTAAGTAGTTTCTGAAGTTTTTTTAATGAGCTTGAAGTTTTCAAGACATGTCATCTGTTTATTTGTTGCTAATGGTAACTGTGATTTTCATCTTGTGTTGAGTTTGATGTTTGTGAAGATATACTTTCAGAAGATTGCTRAAACACAAAAGTAAATCTAAGAGGCTAAAGTTTAAAATGGATTTTCCTTCCATCATTTTGCCAGCTGGTAGTGAATTTGCTTACTCTAAAATGTTTGCTAGTTTCTTCCACATCTTTCCCATTATGAATACAAGTAMCAGTCTGCTGGCAATATATAACTGCAAGCTGGAGCACATACAGCACAAAATCCGGACTGAGCCCCTGGGTGCCTTCTGGGGCCTATTTGGGACACTGTGTTTTAAGCAGAACAAAATACAGAAAATGTGCCTTTTTGGAGCATGGCATATGGCAAAAGACTTGGGTGCCTTGCCAGCATCCAGATTTCAGTTTGGATGTGGCCATTATGTTCTGAGGTGAAAGGATTTTATGTCTATGTAAAATAAATGGAGCAAGGACCATATCCAAGGATGTTAGCTGACGTGTGCTGAGGGGCCATCATCCCCTGAAAGGGAATGCTTACCCCTCAGACCTGTGTACTTTTTCTTCTGCTCAAGATGATGTATCACAAGGCAGCAGGGTCACACCTTTGCTAGGTTTTTTAGAACTGCCAGACAAGCAAAGGTACCTTTTGCAATACTTATCTAAAATAATTTAGAAACAAAAAAAAAATCCGAGAGGGCAAATGTAGTATCACTCTGTAATAAAGATGGGCAAAGTCTATAAAATTATCACTTAGTTTGACATCAATACTGGCAAAAGGAACAGACCAAATGAAAAGGCAATTAATCTGGAAACACAAGGCAGACAACTGCTAAATAAACAGCAACAGTATGGGCCTGTAAAGAGCAGGTTTTTCCTCATAAGCCTGAAGGACTCTGTTCACACCCTGGAAAGAGGGACCAAGCAAAGAGGTGATGCAAACCAGTCAGCAGAGATATGGATCAAACAGAAAGACCCAACAAAGACAGGCAATTAGATAATATACCAGCAGATTGCCAATATGTAAAAGTTCATGGAATTGTGTAGGGAAAGAATCAATTTCACCTGCACTCAMAAGATGGCTTTTGAGGTACAAGTACCTTGCTCTGTCACTGTGAACTCAGTAGACCCTAAGTTAACTTTAAAAAATCCAACTCCCAAAGTAAGGATTATTGAAYATATTCTGCTGCTACGCACAACAGCTATATTCAACATTTCTTCTTATTGTTCATTTATCYACACTCAACCTCATGAGCCGTTTCACTTTGATATAATAAATAGATTTTTTTACAATTAGAACAACTATTCACTGAATAACTCCCCCAGGGATGTGGTGGAGTCTCCATCAACAGAGATKCTCAAATGGACAGGGTGCTAGAAAATCATCTTGACTCTCTTACCCATAAATGTTGGAATGGATGATTTTTTGAGGTCTATTCAAACCTGGGTGTTTCATCATTCTAAGATCTTGCTACTCACATGCCTTTATTTAAATTTTATTTTAACTCAATTGTCTCTAGTGTAGGCAATGGTGTTTTCTGCTTAAAATTGTAATTTTTCCCCAACTTTTCCTAACATTTCAAAGTCTATTATAAGAGAAACTTTGGAATACGATCTTGTCAAAACAGACATCAACTGACTGTAACATATTTGACTTCAACCCCTGCSTTATTAATTTCTCCAGAAAATAATRGGGAATAATCCAGATACTCTCTATTTAAAATCAATCATCTCCTTGTCACCTCATTGAAAAGTCATTTCTTCAGAGTAATATCAATAATAACTTCTTCTGGGACTCCATGCTGTCACCTGAGCACAGGTCTCAAAAAATAGGCAGGACTTGCTTCTGGTAAGTGGGCAGGTTCTTCAGCCAACAGATCAGCATGACYACCCTTGCCATCTATTCCCTCTCCCCWTTCCCACCATTTATTGCTCACTCCAGAGCTGGCACAGAAGGCTGCCTTTCAGCAAGGACAAAAGCAGTCTGCCAGCACACTGAATAGTGCAATCCCTGCCATAGCTTTGGTGACCCTGTGCCCAGGGCTGGTGGGTGTTTTACAGCTCCCCAGCTCTGCCAAGGCCTGCTGCTGCCTGGGTCTGAAGTGAGGGCTTTTCCTCAGTCCCAAAACAAGGATAAGGCATCTATTTATTGTGTGCAAGCACAGCTGTGGAGAAGATGACACATTGATTGAGAGTGAGTTCAGTGTTAGCTTTACATCTTACTTGATCAAGTACAAAAATTTCTAATAGTTACATGAAGCTTACTGAGCTTTGTTGAGTTGCCTTTTCTCACTGTTTCCCTCTTAAAGTGTGTAGTGCTCTCCAATGAATTCCCCTGCTAATATCTATATCTAAAGTCACCTTCCAGGTACTGGGAGGGGTTGGCATGTTGTAGGAGGAGTTCAGGGAGCTCTTTATAGCTATGTCTGCAAAATAAATATTTAGACAGCATAAGATAGGCTGATCTGAGCCTTTCACTTTCTAAGTGCAGATAAACAAGATGCCATAATAGTTGTTATTACTTTGTCTGTAGGTGCAATTGTTTTACTTTATCTGTAGGTGCAATAAAAATATGGAGACCTGGAAAGCCTCGTAACTTACTGGAAGTTTGGGTAAACAATGAAAGAAAATAAAATCACTGGAAACATCACTTTTCMTTTACAGCTAGATCTTCTTTTGCAGCTTCTGTAGCTGCACAAGGAAGACTGTGGCTGAAAAGGGTTTCTGCTCAGCTGCATTAGCRACAACATCTTCTGGGTGCATGAGGAATGCCTGGGTAGCTCTGCACTGAGGACAGTAAAACATAAGTGTCACTACAAGCACAGCAAAGGGATTTTTAATGCCTTTTAATGTAGAAATACTAGAAAATATGGGTTTTATCTTAGATGGATTCAACTCTCTTTAGTCAAATCCTTCTTTTGACGCCTTACTAATCACATATACAATGTATACAAAGTATACAATGTCTTGTAAAATCTCTCTTCGTGGGTTTTCTATGAAGCAGTGAAAAATACGATGACTACAATATTAAAGCAAGTCTGTAACAGATATACTTGACCTCTTCTTTACTGGTGATGAATCAGTATGAGTGTTTAGGGCACAACTGCAGAATCAGACAGACCAAAATCTTTTTCCCAATTTCTAMCCAATGCCACCCTCAAAGCTACACACATAACAGCCCCTTTTTGAATTTGCTGACATCAGCCTCCCTGACAGATGGCTGTCTGGGCATATGGAGAGAAGATGATGGATACCCTATATTTCAAAAGGCAGTGATCAGTCTAGCAAAGAGCTCCATGCATCATCCAAGTTTTGCAGAAATGGCATAAATCCTTTTGTCCTCATTATAAGCAGGCTGATTATGTGTCAGAGATCAATGAAACGGTTCATTCAGGTAGTTTCACACTTCACAGTTTCTGGGACAATTCTGTTAGTTATTTGGAAATGGTGCCTTATGAAGGAGGAAAGAAGGAAGTCGGCATTAGAGGTAGTTGTCTGATGATACATTTCCATATGCTGCAATCTCTTGCCATACAGTGAGGAAGAGAATGTCTGTCTAGATGATCTTCTCAGAAGCATAAGCATTTTCAGATGAGCATTTTCAGATGAGCATTTTCAGATTTGTTTCTTCTGTTTATTGTTGGCAAAACTAAGACAAAAGGTGCTCTACAGACTGAAGATGGCATTCCTTTCCAGAAAAAATCCACATTTTTGTCAAGTGTCCATTTGGTTCCTCCAGAACTTTTTCTCTTTCTGAGAACAAGTATGRTTGTGCAGTTAATTCTCTAGTACTAAAAGAAATGTGTCAGCACTGTGAGCTGTCCTTGGTTGCAGGAAAGGTCTTAAGGAGTTTTGTTATAAATTCTTAAACAAGCAAGGTCATTCTCTCTTCCAGACACTGACCTGTCTCTTTCACAATCTGAACTGTGCCTCTGTGTACAGTTTCATGTGCCACCTTCTGAGYTGGTTAAGCTGTGATTCTTAGTTTTTCTCTAACCTTTTCTGTAGAAATGAATTAGCAGTGTCATYACTGTATGCAGTTGGTTTTTTGGGTTTTTTTTAAACTTTTTTTCAAGAAGACAATTATGACGCAGAAAGCTGATACTAAATAATCAGTAGCAAGGTTCCAAAACACTTTTAGAAAGCAGACAGCAGGTTGGTTTTTCAAGGGCAGAGCTACATTATCCACATTACCCCCATTCAGTCCAATACTCAGGAGAGATAAGAAGTTTCCCTTTTGGATGTGGCTGTGAGAGAGACTTGTGAATGCTCAGCCCTTGACAGCAAAATTAAGGGCACACCYATTTGCAGTAAAATCAGGTTAGGATGATCCTGAACTCACACATTTTCAGTCCTCCAGCAGTCATCCTTCTGTGAGGCATTCTGACTCACAAGCTCAGCTGCAATGTTAGTTGAGAAGTATTTATGCAGCATAAAACCAACCTTACAACTAATGATTTCTGTTTTCTGTTGGTTTTTCAGCATACAAGATATTCTAAAAAAACTGGAAGGGGCAATGTTCCCTCTTCACCTTGAGAATGCTGRTCAGGACTGGAATCCCAGCAGGGGTCACAAACTGCCTTACTAACTTCCCAGTGGTACACCCTGCTAATGCCCCATTTTTCCAGATTGTTGGCTCTCCTATGCTGGCAGACTGGATAAAAAGCCCAGGACTGCCAGGCARGCAACAGCTGAAATAAAGACAGATAAATACTGTACATCTGTATGTGACCTCATGGCAATTTCTGTATGGGTCTTCTAAGACTAATGATCTGGAGCAAACTGCCCCTTTACAATCCCAGAAAGCTGCAACTTTGAATTTCACCCAAACTATGTAATTATCCACATAAAAACAGGAACTTCAGGGTCTGGGGGTTGGTTGGCTTGTTTGTTTGTTTGTTTGTTTGTTTGAAAAAATTAACACAGTCACTCTAGCAATTCTCAGTTTATGTACTCTAATAGAATAGAGCAAAGAATACTGGACACCAAGCTGTCCATTGTTTTCATCTGTGATTTGGGAAAAAGCAGTAGAACCTCTATAATTTAAAATGTAACACAGGAAGAGTGTGAAATATTTTGGAATGGTTTGTCCTCTACAAAAAATCTTGAGAATTTTGCAATCTAAATACATCTTAATAGGATCAGACTAAGTGCAAGTTAATCTCCTTCCACTGCTTCAACCATCCCTTTTTTATTGTGGAAAGGTTAAATTATTTKCTGTAGAAAGCTGTTTTAAACCTTCAGTAATTTGATAGCAGGGATAACCTCCAAACTCTCTTGCTCTACAGAGACCAAGTTCTTACAATCCATTATCTGTCAAACAATTTCTAAGTGCTGCCAAGCAACYACTGTCTCGTTTTTTCTAGCCAACAGTCACAAACAGACACTGTGTGCATCTGTTCCAAGTACTGCATGAGACAGCATCAGCTTTGCTTAACTGTTGCCATTCGTAGGTGAACCAKATCATGTCACATCATTTATTCAAGCCATCACATTAAAAAAAAAAAAAAGTCATAGTTCTGTCTTGATAAATCAAATCCATTAAGTTGCAAATCCAGGAAGTGAATCAGTGGCATTGAATCTTAATGGCTCCCAAATGAAATGCTTCATTTTTCAGCGCCTCTAATGGGCATAGTAATTTCTTATTTTACAGGCTGTAGTAGATTTACCAGCTAAATTAAAAGTGCACATTGCTGGACTATGAATGACAATAAAAATATTGGCACTGAAAGACTAAGGAATGACATACTTTCTTCTTCTAGACAGCATCTGAACTCTTGCTCTAAACAACTGAACTGATACTCCAGATTGTTCATATACAACCAATCTAAGCAGGAGTGTAGATCTTGTATGAACATAAGAAAAAAAAAGAAGCCAGTTTTGCTTTTAAAACAATACATTATTAAAGGATATCAATTTCTAAACCATTTCTCTGTGGTGATCARTAATAAGCTAATCATTCACATGTATACCAGTGATAGAGAAAGCCCATTCAAGTCATTAGAACGAGCACTTACCAGATGTGCAGGGCTACCTACAGATACACCTACAGATTGCTTAGTCAAGTTCATTCTGAAACTAAGATGAAAGAGCATTACCCTATGCTCAAAATCAACAGCATAAATCAGTGCTTGACTCCCAGGAATTTTGAAAGTGACACAATGCAKGGAAGCAGGGATCCATTCTTTCCTGGAACATTCACATCTTGGTGGTGCAGGTTGAATTCCCAAAACACTCCCAGGTTCTCAAAAGTTCTTCTTCATGCTCACTCATGAGGGGAATAACTTATGTTTTATGACTTCTTAGATGACCCTTCCTTCACAGATTTGGCATGGTTTTAAATGATCTGATTTCTTTCCCTGCCAACTGGCATAACAACATGCCTGCTCAGTTTTAAGATGTATTATATTGATTAAAAAAAAAAATCCCAAAACTAATACCAGGATTAAAACTATCCAAAAAATAAGTACTTGTATCAAAATATAAAGGTGATAAAATTAGAAACAAGTCATTTTTTTGCACATATATACATATATACAAATATTCTAAAACTATTCCTAACTTTATATCCTAAAACTATATCCTAGCTTTATCAATACATACATTACATACATCACCAGGCCTTGAAAGTTTATATTGGTAATATTTCAATACTTAAGATTACATTGCTTAATAAATTAGATGTTCCACTCTCCCTTTGCATATCACACTTTTTCAGTCTTGAATTGCAAAGAACTAGACAGATGTGAACTGTCTAATTTTCCACACTGAAGTTCAGATACAAGTGCAGCTCTGGCTTGAGGGTGTCTACTGTAACGTGAGCATTTCT
>CADDXX010000498.1:0-15484 GCA_902810485.1 Alauda arvensis
GCCAGCCCCGGAGCCCACGAGAGGGAGCAAATTCCTGCTCCGCAAATTCTCCTCCAGCAGCAGCTCCTTTTGGCGATGATCACACGAATTTCCCTCCCAAAAACGCGGCCCTGGAGCTCCCGGGCTGGCAGGAGGGGACAGCGCGGCTCCCGAGGGTGGCAGTGCAGCGACCCCCGAGTCCTTGTGATGCTCCATCTGCCCGGCCACCAAACCCACTCTGAAAACTTCTCTTTTCCTGCTCATTCCCGGTGGTTTTGCTCCCTGAAGTCCGGGACTGGCTCGGGAAGGAGCCGCTCAGAGCCCCTGGAGCCGGGGACAAGCAGGACAAGGTTGTGCTGGGAGTTATTTTAAACCAGCCAGGGAGCAGGGAGTGCTCTCCCAGCAGGATAAATCCAGTGGCGGGGAGCTCCTGGTGTGCACAGGAACCCCCCAAAGCCATAGAGGGGCTCTCAGCAGTCGCTGCTGCAAAGGAGAAGCAATAGCTGGAGATGAATCTGGAGCAGAGGGAGGGGAGGGAAAAAAAAAAAAGAGATTTCTGCTTTCTGGCCATCTCTTGTGTTGAAGCAGCGCTTGCCTAACAAAAGTGGAATACTTGATTTCCGTGCTTTGAATGCAGCTCCTGTGTGCTTGATAAAATGAACCCATAAAATTGCAAATACGAGGCAATTTGACTACTGATGGCTAATGCATCATAAGGGCCCGGGGAATGGGAGCGTTTAAAAACACCCCATCTAAACATCGGGCACTGCCTCCTTGCCTTGCTCTGCAGCAGAATAAATAAACAATATGTGTCTATTACGGTGCTATTGTCCAAAGCCGAAAGAATGAGTGCACAATGTGTTACTTGCTTTTTATGGCTGATCCATTATGGCCAGAGACCAACGTGGGAATGAGAAAAGGGGGAGGAAAGGCTCGGAGGAAAGGAAAGGCTCCTGTTGTTTCATCCCCAGGGGAATTGTTGTTTCACATCCCCAGGGGAATGATTTTCCTCTGTTGCATCCAGCAGCAGGATCCTTCCCTGTTACCCAGCTGCTCCGGTTTTGGGGGGACAGCAGAGCCAGGGGAGAGGGGACAGAGCCAGGGCAGAGGGGACAGAGCCCACATCCCTCAAACACCCCCTGGAGTGCAGGGAAATAGCGAGGGAGCAGCTCGGTATTAGTGTAGATACCAGAGAGCCGGCAAGGAAGACAAAAAGAGACTTTTCACAGGGGTGGAGGGGCAGGACAAGGAGGAACGGCTTCAGAGAGCAGGGTTAGATGGGATTTGGGAAAGGGATCCTTCTCTGTGAGGGTGAGAAAGCCCTGGCACAGGGTGCCCAATCCCTGGCAGTGTCCAAGGCCAGGCTGGACGGGGTTTGGAACACCCTGGGACAGTGGGAGATGTCCCTGCCCATGGCAGAGGTGGAATGGGATGAGTTTTCACCTCCCAACCCAGTCCATTCTGGGATTCAAGGAGCAGAGGTGTGGGAGCAGGACCTGTGCCCTCCCCAGCCCCATTCCTGGTCTCATTTCTTCTCTTGCAAGGACTCCAAGGAGCTGATTCCAAACCACCCCGAGCTGGCAGAGTGGGAACATCCAGCTCGGGGGAATCCACACCAGCAAACCCCATAATCTCTTTTAAACTGTCTGAGAGTGGGAGGAATAAGAGGGAGTGAAAATTACACACACCCCCCCCTAGAGCTTTTGCTGGGCAATCTCAGAATTTATCGAGACAACTCCAGTGGGATGCTCCATCCATGTCACCCAGGGCTTGTGCATCCACTCTTCTGCTGCTGCTGCCCAGGGAAGAAAGATGAGAACGGGAGGGATAATGAAGCAGACATGTTCTCTCCAAATCAAACCCCTGCTCTCTTCAGCCGCGAGAAAAGGGTGAGGAGCTTCCCCTCCACGAGATTTTTCTCGGTAATGTGTTTTGACAATTTAATTTAGGAGTCATAGAGCAGCGAAGACAAAGTCACCCGGTGGGTGGACACCGGCGAGTTCAGTTGCCTTTGTGATGAATTGGTGATAGTCCAGAGATGACAAAACAACACAGGGGGACAAGAAGGAGGCTGGCAGCACTGTCGGCAGCATGCTCAGGATAAATTGAACGCTACACTTCATCCAGGAGCTTCAACGTTCCCAGGCATCCCGACGTAATTTATGAATTGCAATTAGCATTTTATTACGGCTCGTGCCCGAGCCGTGCCTATCACTTGGGTCCAGGTTTTGCAAGAGTTGCAGAGCAAAGTTTTCCTAAGTTTAAAGCACCTGTTTATTTAAATTAAGGTGATAAGTACTCCCGGGAGTTTGCTTTGCTGTTCTCCAGCTGCAGAGGTGGAGAGTGTGGGTTTCTCGTGGAGAGGTTTTGGGGCTCTGGCAGCCCACACATGATCTGCTTGTGATGGACAGGCTGTCCCAGGAATGCCGCGGGGTTGGTGTGGGATCAGCAGCAGAGCAGCCCTGGGGAGCAGCAGGACCAGTCTGTGCCCCACAGCCCCAATTTGGGGTCTCAGCTGTGCCCCTGCTCCCCACCGGGCTCTGAGCCTTCTCTGTGCAGCTCTCGCAGAGCCCCATCCCGATCGTTTGGGTCTGACGGCTCCCAGATTTATTTCTCCTTTTCCTGGGACGTGCAGACTTCTGTCTCTTGCCCTTTGGCGACTTCTCCAGCCGGCCGGCAGAGGAACAGCCGCTCCTCCTGCTCCCTTTTCCATCCCGGCTGGGGAGCAGCGCCCTTCTGCTTCCCCTGCCCGGCAAACAGAAAATCTCCTTACAAACCTCTCTGAAAAAGGGGTTTGAAGCTGGAAACTGGAGGGGTTTGTGGGCAGTGAGCACCAAATTGCCAGCACTGCTTCAGGAGCCACAGCACCCCAGGAGGGGACCCAGTCAGGGATCTCTCTGCCCACCCAGCTTTGCCCGGAGCCGATATCCCCACGCAGGGCCACGGATCTATTGTACAATTTAACTCCAGAGTCACTCTGAAAGGCCCCTGACTGTGTTCGAAACGACTCTGCAGGTTGTTATAAATATACAAAGCTTTTTGTGGGGATATTCATGAAATTCTATCACCACTTACCCTGGCTGGTAATGGCCTTGTTTATGTATGGGCTCTCCACCTGGCTTTGCAGCCTCTCCAAACACAATTCCATTATGGTGTTTAACTGCTCTATCAGTGTAGTACTTAGCTCTCTCTGCTTCCCAGCACAGCTCCTTAATGGCCAGGGAAGGTATTAGGCACTGCAGTTTGCGAGTATTCAAAAGAAAGTTCAAATCTCACGATGTCTTTATTTTAAAATTCATGGAATTTCTAAGTACCGGCTTGTAAGCCATGACCAAACAGTCATTTCTTTCTTAAACAGCTTTTTTTTTCCCCCACATCCCTTCTCTTTCTCCTCCATCAGTTAACTCGGTCTCACCACAGCTCTGCAGATGCCAGTCCCTCTTTGTCCCACTGCAATGTTCCCAACACTCTCGGGGTCACCACCAGCTCTTTCCTCTCCAAGAGCAGCCAGAGCCCTCCCAAAGCAGGGGACATGGCCCTGAGGGCACTGTGGGGTCACTTTTGGGGTTTGCAGGGGTTGTGGGGCAGGGAAGCAGCTGTGCCCTCCCCGAGGAGCGCAGGGGGGAGCGGATCAAGGGGGAAAGGAGGGCTGGGATTCAGGGGAATGTTTCTCACCTGTGTGAGAGGGGCGGCAGGATCAGGCCACTGCTGGAGCAGGGGACACAGCAGGGCTGGGAATTGTCCCTCGAGCCCTTCCTCAGCAGCAGCAGCTGTGGTGGGGTGACCCCAGCTGGGCTCCAAAGCTGCTCCATCACCACCATCCTCATAAACCCCCCACCCCCAAACCCCTGCCACACACACCCAGCGCATCCCCGTTCTCCTTTTTGGCACCGCACGGATCCAGTTCCCCAATTTCTCCCCCGAACTGAGAAGAAAAACCCTTTCAACTTCGTATCTGAAGTCCCAAAACCGCACTTGCCACAGAGAACGATGAACCCCCCCCTCCAGCAGCCACCGCCTCATCCATCAGGTGCCGCTTAACCTGCCGCTGTCACCCTGTCACCGTGGCACCCGGCTGGCAGGAGGCGGCTGCGAGGATTTGCCTCCCCTTCCCAGCTGATCGAGAGCGTTTTCTCGTTTCCTCGTGTGTTTTGGCAGAATGTCACAGTTTAATTGTTGGAAACAAGAGCAGGAAATATTAGCGGCACCGGCACAATAGGATTTTAATTTAGCTTCAGGACAGAAATGGGTCTCTAGCAGAGTGCCAGGCTCCAGGATTGCCTGTGAGTACGAGGAGCCTGGAGTTCGCCTAATAGTTTGCACAACTGGGGTAATTCTGCAGGGATGCGAGGGACTTAATTGGGCTCGTGCTTAAACACCCTCGTAATGCGAGGCGCACCGCGTGCTCCCAGCGTCGTTATTAAACAGCCCATTTCACTTTTTAATGATCATCTCGGATCACTGTAACAGCGATCAGCGAATAATCCCGGACAAATAAACATCTGTCTGCAGCCTTGCCGCAGCTGGGGCTGCTGGGTGAGGCTGGGAGGGAGGCACAGCAGTGCCCCCAGCCCCAAGGGACCCCAAATAATCCCTCTGTGCCCAGGCTGGGGGGCTCACGGCTTGGGGGGGGTCCTCACCACCGCTGCCTGCTCAGGCAGGAGGGGTCTCCCCTCCCGCCCTGACATTGAGGTAAAATATGGGGCACCACTGAATTATTCACTTGGCCGAGAGGGGCTCTCAGGATGGCGCGTTGCTCTTCTGCAGTGTAATTAATAGTCTTTAGATTAAATATGAAATCATTCCCGCTCATTAATAATTCAGCGGCAGCGTGGCGATCTTTGGAGAGCAGCAGCACTTCATATTCCTCTCGAGTCCGGTGCCTGCGACGCTTTTGGGGGGGGCAGCCGCCCTTTCATCCATCTCAATTACAGCTGCCGCCTGCTCCTTTCCTTCTCGCACGTCGTTTTGCCAAGGTGTGAAACTTTCCTGCTTCTCCAGCATCGGGAGGGGCCGGGGCTCTGCGTCCCCTCAGGTGCCACCTTCTGGTGCTTCCCGAGGTGTCCGTGGCAAACCTGGGCAATGCCGGGAGTTTTTGGGGTGCGTTGAGCTCCAACACCCCCTCACCTTCCTCTCCGTCGGCGTCTCAGTGTGCAGCCCAAATTCCAGAGGGAGATAAGAGGGATGGCAAAGACACCTGCACTGCCACTGCTGCCATCGTGCTGGTGGCCACGGCAAAATCAACCAGCACCGGTCCCGGCTCCACAAAAAGCTGGAATTCCCAGGAAACAGGAGCTGCCCCTCACCTCCAGCCCCCAGCCCGCTGCTGTGCTTTACCCGCAGGATGGGGATGCTGGTTTGTGCTAACGCTGACAACCGCTGTAATTCAGCTTCACACCAGCACTAAAACAGGAGGAAAAATTCATGTCCTGGGACATCTGTGACACAGTTGCTGCTGACGGAGGATTTATGGGCAGCCCCAGCAGCTCCCAGCATGAAAAGCACCCCGGTGCACACACGGGGAGGTGAAACAGCCCTGGGTTGACTCCAGTGGTGAAATCAGCTGTTCCTGTGGGGATAAATCCCTGCTGCACCTCATCCCAGCGTGGTCACTGGGCTAGGGGAGGGAGGAAAGGCAAATCCATGTCCGGGTGGTGTTGGTGGGCTCATTCCCGAGTGCTGGACCCTTCGGGCATCCCCATCCCTGCCGGGATACAGGAGCGCAGCAGGGCAGGCAGACGGATGGCTGAATCCCCCTGAAGATGGCACCTGGAGCAGCAGGAATATTTTTGGGATGCCGGGCTGTGGGGCTGTGCCAGCAGCAGCTCCGGAGGGTCCCTGTTTTTTTTTTTTGCGGAGTGCAGTAATTGCTGTTCCCGAGCAGCCAACAAATGTTTGACAGCTGCTGCAGGAAGATCTGAAATCACAGCCAAAGCCCCGGGGTGCAGCAGGCGGGAGGGGAGGAGGGCAGGATGAGGCTGATCCCAGCACAGGGCAGGGAACTGCAGCCCCTGGGCTCGGCTGGCTGATGGCAGAAGCTCCGGGGGTCGCGGCGAATCCCAAATTTAGCAGGCACCTAAATGTCACCTCTCCCAAGGAGCCCCGAGCATCCCCGCGGCTGCCGTAACCTTTGCGGAGCCCTCCCGCTTCCCCGCGAGCTGCTGCGGGAGGATCAACTTGTTTGCACACCTGGCTGGGTTTTAAATAGCTGTGATTCCTCCGTGCCTCCCCCCGGGGACTCAGGGACTCGGCAGCCGAACGCGCCCCGCTCCGAGCTGCCCCCGCAGCCGCTCCCACCGCGAGCATCCCCCCGGCAAGGCTGGGCACCCAAAATGCTGGGGATCGGCCCAAAGGGCCGGGGCTGAGCCCCAAATGCTGCGTTCTGTGCGGTGGGAGGGTGTGGGGTGGTGGGAGAGGAGGGGCAGAGAGAGGTCAGGGACATTTCAGGGGGTTAAAAAGCCTCCAGTGGAGTCCCGTGGGGTTGGGGTCTCCACAGATCCCGCTCTGCTGCATAACGGGATGCTCACATCCTGGGGGAGAGTGCTTGGGGTGATGTGGGATGGTTTTGGGGCCCCAAATCACCGCGAAGGCGCTGATGTCCCCAAACTGGCTGTGAGGGGACCCTGAGCATCCCGAGCTGCCCGAGGGGAGATCCCTCATTAAACCGGACACAAAATCAGGCAGCGATCACCGAGCAGATTTCCAAACCCTGCTCCTTCTGGAGACCCTTCTGCACGGCCCAGTGGGATAAAAAAAACCCCCCAGAACCACGAGGGAGCACGTTAATGAATATGGAAACCTTCTCTTCGGGTAGTGCATGCTCATAAATGAATCCACTTTATAGAGCCATAGCAGGGAGGAAATGACTATTCGCAGCCTGATTTATCTGCTCAAATGCTTTGTAGTACTTCAGATTAATAAAAATATTTAATAAAGAATCAAGTTGGTTTATGCAAAGAGAATCACATCCCCCTGTATTTTTATTACTGAAAAATTGGAAGCGGGAAGGAATAATGATATAAGCTACTGTATAAATGACAAAAATACCCATTCTAGTTATATGCATTGCTGTACAATCTTTTTCTATCCTATAAACATAATATATTCTTATGCCTATTCCAACTGATTCAGTAGTCATATGCTGCATTGTGCAGTTTAATACCACCCCGTCCTCAACAGCTCTGGCAAGTGATTAAATAAGAAATAAATTTTGCTGTCATCGCATTTAAAATCAAATCAAGGATCATTTGTTACCCCAAACGAAGCAGTTATCCTGCTCTGCTCGTAAGGAGGCTGCTGTTTGCCGAAGCATTTAGAAATGTATATATAGTAAACTCTTTGCATAATGGCTTGTACTGTAATATGATCTTTATGAGCCTCCCGCTCCGGAGACGCTCGGCAGCGCCAATAAACAGCGCATTGCTTTTTTAATTTAAACTTAGAGGTATGAGACACTCCGGATTCTCCCTCGTGCTCCTCCCAGCCTCGCTGGCTGTGCCCACGGAGATGGGGGCAGAGCTTTGTGTCCCCCCAGTGTCCCCCCAGTGCCCCCCAGTGTCCCCCAGTGCCCCCCAGTGTCCCCCAGTGTCCCCCACAGTGACAGCCCCCGCTGCTGGCGGCTCCTCCCCGGCCTCTCCACGGACAAACCCCGCAGTGCCAGACCCCCAAACACGCAGGGAATGTGCCCAGGAGGGAGAGACAAACTGTCCCACTCACCGAGTCCATTAAATTTAATGTCCCCGCCTCGTTAATGGCCCCTCGCGCTGTAATGTGTGACATAAACTCGCAAATTAATTGCGGTACCTCCGGAAGCTTCTTTAGCTGCTGCCAGAATGAAACCTGGCTAATAACCATCATTTCAAAGTCCGTTCTTGTTAGAGGATTGTGTCTGACCAGGCTCCTTTTGTCGGCTCGTTATTTTAATTCCTCTCCTCCCCAGGAATTGCTGGGTTTTTGTTTTTTTGGCCACCTGCACATCCTCACTGGGATTTACCTGAGAGCAGCTGAGATTTCCTCCACAGGTGAGCCTGAACTGGTGACCCAGTGCTCCAGGTGTGAGCAAAACCCCAGGAGGGAATTTCTCTTTCCTCAGAAAGAAAAATAATCAAAGAATTTACATCTTAAAAATGACCATTGTGAAGAAAAGGAGATTCCCTGTGTGGGTTTGGGCATCACCAGTGGCTCCCAGCCCTTCCCCACCAGCCACAAACCCACCACGGACCCCTCCAAACCCACTGGGTAAATTATTTGTTGCGAATTATTTGCTCAGCTTTAATTATCAAGTTTTGGCAGCCATTAGTTAAACCGGTTAATTTTATTACGGGGAGAACAACAAATCACACGGCTGGCAATAATGAGGATGAACAGGCATTTAATTATCCCTGTTCTAGACAGAACAATTATTAATTTTAAATTGGAAAAACTCCTTTGGAAAGTTTGGAGTCTGGGGGATGAGGGTGGGGATGGATTTTGCTGCGGGAGGCCTTGAAAGAGCCAGGAGCTGCAGGAAATCAATTCCTGCACCAGCCTCTTCCTCCCCCCTTGGAAAGGGCAGGAATTAAACCAATAAATTCTGTGTGTGGGGTTGTTAAAAGGGATTTAGGGTCTCTCTTTCACCCACTGCTGGGTCTGGAAGGGGTTGGGGTCTCCCTCTGCACTCCCCAGGACACAGCAAGGAGGATCCTCCTGAATTTGGGACCCTCACACCCTTCCTCAAATCACCCTGGAGGCTCAAGGAGAAGCCAAAAACACCCAGTAATAAAAGTTTGGGGTGGGGGGATGAACCTGAAGAGGGAAGAAACAACTGGAATCTCATCACTCATCCCCAGTGGTCAGTGGCACAGATAACATTTTTCAAAGTGTAATTGCAGTCAATTGTACTTTTCCCCCCAGTGCCCGTCAGCTCAGCTGGGGTGATAAATGTTGGCTTTTAAGCAAGAATGGATTGATTATTAATAGCTTAGATACCAGTTACAGGAACTGCAATAAAACTAGATTTTAATTTCCCTCTCTATTAAGGGATCTCATGTTTCATTCAACGTCGGGAGAAAATCGGGGGTTTTGCGAAGATATTGGATTTACTGCCACTGTAAAAGATCATTGATGCGCCCAGCTCTGGGCTGTATTTGACTGATTTTTCAACAAAAGGCAGCTCAGTGGGTCTCTGAGTCTCTCTGTGCCCAGCCCTGGCATCAGGGAGCACAGGATTAAATGGAAACCCAGAGTGGTTTGGGTGGAAGGGAGCTTAAAGCTCATCCAGTGCCACCCCTGCCATGGGCAGGGACAGCTCTCACTGTCCCAGGCTGCTCCAAACCCTGTCCTTGGACACTKCCAGGGGCAGCCACAGCTTCTCTGGGCAACATTCCCACATCTCCACTCTTCCTGATCTCCCAGCCTCCCTCCTGTGCACTCCTGCTCCCCGTTAAACCCAAAATCCCAGCAGAAAATCACTTAATCRGGGCAGGGATGTTTTGGCTGTGATTTGTGTCTAAGTCAGGAGCAAAAGCATAAAAGCTGCCTTGACTGAAGAACAGAGTTGTGCATTTTAATCTCTTATAACTTACTTTTATGATGTAATTCTGAATTATGTTATTGCATTTGTATTTAGAGAGCACACCAGATGGTGCATGCAGTAACACTTTAAATTAGGGTTTCCCAAATACACATTAAATTTAGATTTAATAAGACAGTTATCACATGGGAATTAAATACCAATTGATTATTTAGAAGGTGCCACAGCTCAGCAGAGCAGTGCAGCTCCTTGCACTGGCAGCTGGCACAGGGGGGGCACCTGCAGGGAGCACCCAGGGGCCCTGCCCTGGCTGGGGACATGGGACAGCTCTGTCCTGGCACTGTCCCAGCACAAGGAATGGGGATCCAGCCCTGTTTCCAYGTGGGAATTGATCACAGCTCAGTCACTGCCAGGTCCTTAAAAACATTTAAGACACTTTGCTGCTGATGATTTATTTATTTATTATTATTACTATTATTATTATTATTCCAAGCCATCCTACAATGTGCTGCTCATAGACTGCGGGTAATTTACTTTCCTAATCAAATTGATTTCCATTCAAATGAATTCTCTTGTCCATCTCCATTCCAGTAATGTTATTTTAAGCGTGAGCTCTGCCTTGGTACAAATGTCTAATCAAACGTGGAGATGCAGAGGGCAGCCTGGTGTGTCCTGGTGAATCACTCACAAGTGAAATTAGAGATGCTTTTAGGTGCAATAATTTATGTATTGTAACTCCTGGTGAGGCCTGGTGAGTGAGATTACATTGCCCTGCTGGATTTATCTGCCTTGGTTTGTGGCTTGGCATTTCTGCCTTTGTTTTYCCCTCCCCTTTTTGTCCTGTCACTGAACTGGGCTGATCCAGTTCAGTGACAGGACAATTCCCTCTCCCAGAGCCCCAGAGGGAAGAGGTTTGGTCCCACAGGAACCTGGCAGGGACCAGACCCACCAGGAGGGATTTGGGTACCAAAACACCAGCCCTGCCTCATCCCAGCCCCAGCTCAGACAGCCAAAAAATCAAATTCCTGCCTCACCTGAGCAATCCCTCATTACCCCCATGCTAGGGGCAGCTTTCCTGTCTGAGTGTCTGCATTGTCACCGTGCCAYTCCTGTCACCACCCCAGGGACGTGGCCATCACTCCAACTCACCCCTCGCCATCCCTCCACCATGGAATCATCATTCCTATCATCATTACCCTCCAACACCACCCCCAAGTCCCCCTGCAGCCGTGCCTGCAGCTGATGGATGCGCTGGTGGCACCGCGGATCCTCCCGGAGCACGGCGGGGATGATGCAGTTCCCACTGCTCACCCTCTATTTGTATTTCGTGTCCTGCACCATCCATCTGAGCCGTGGCTGGCGCTGGAGTGCAGCTCCACAGCCGATTATAAAGCGGCTCAGTGCAGAAGATGCATAGAAATAAGAGCAGCCCCGGAGCGCTCCGGAGCGGGGCTGTGATTTATGGCAGCTGCCCCGGGGCCTGGCTGGCATCAATCCCTCACTGCCCTCACACGGATGGGGCAGGAGGGGCAGTGCTGGCACCCTGGGCTCTGCAGGGAAGGGGGATGAGTGTGATGGAGCCAGCCCTACGTGGGGGCTTGGCTTTTCTCCCCTTTGTTGGAATCCCCGGCTGCAGGGACAGGGACCAGCAACTCCTGCAGGGGCCAAGGACTGCAGGGGCCAAGGGCTGCAATGGCCAAAGCCACCTCTAATGGCCAAATCCTGCAATGGCCAAAGCCAGCCACCTGCAATGGCCAAATCCTGTAATGGCCAATGTCTGCAATGGCCAATGTTTGCAATGGGCAAATCCTGCAATGGGCAAATCCTGTAATGGCCAAATCCTGTAATGACCAAAGCCACCTGCAATGGCCAATGTCTGCAATGGCCAACCTTTGTAATGGCCAACCCCTGCAATGACCAACCCCTGCAATGGCCAGGATCTGCAGTGGCCAACCCCTGCAATGGCCAAAGCCACCTGCAATRGCCAATCCCTGCAATGCCCAACACCTTCAGCAATGATCAACATCTGCAATGGCCAACAGCTCCTGCAGTGACCACTCCCTGTGATGCCCAGAGTCTTCTGTCCCTGAGCTGGTGATCCCTGATCCCAGTATCCCTCCAGTTTTGTCCCTGGAAGGCCACAATGGGGACAACCTGCACCTCTAACACCCAGCTGTGCAGGTGGAAATGGAGAGCTGCATTCAGAGAGCTGGAGCAGCTGCAGTGCTCCAACACCCATCCCTCTGGAGCAGATCCCAAGGAAATGAAGGCAGGTTCAGTCCTAAGCACACACCAATCCCCCATGGGTGTCCCATCACCTCCCTCAGCCACCTCCCCCTCCTTTTGGCACTGCCAAAATCACCACCCCGCCCCTGGCAGGGGAGGAAAAACCACCTGTTTTATAACAATAACAATAAAAACAAAAACATGAATGCCAAGAAAAACCCCCTTCCCATTGGGAAGGGTCCCTCCCACGCCTGCTCCATGAGCTCCCCTCGAGCCGCTGCCGCAATCCCGGGGCCAGCCCCTCCCTCCCCTGCTCCTTTTCCCTCAGCACATTTCTACAGCAACGTCGTTTACTTGGTTAAATAACTCATTTGTCTTTTTATACTCTCTGCAGATCATAATACACCCACTCTGACAATACTGCACACCAAAGGCCTAATTTTAGCGCTGGTGTTTAGAAGTAATCAGTTTGAAATATTGGAGCGGGCCCTACCACGGGCTTGGGCTTGCTTGGTTTGGTTTTTATTTTTTTTTTTCCTCCCCTCCCTTCTGAAATCCTGACGTTTGCAAGAAAGCTGCTCATAAGGAAAATTCTGATTATAAGAACTCATTTGGAATAAATCAGTTTGGAATGGTTTATGTAACGCGGCGGAACGCGCCAGGCATCCCGCTTTTCTGTGTTCTTCCTTTGCAGGGAGATGAGATTAAATGAAACCCCGAATGCAAGTGGTTTTTTGGGCACTTGTGTTTTGCTAAGCTGAGGAAATGCAGCTTCTCAGCAATTTTATGGCCGATTGGGTTGGGGGGGGAAAAAAAAGAGGAAAAAAAAAAAGGCAAAAATGACAGAGAGGAGAATCAGCACCCTCAGAGCCCTCCGTGGGACCCTGCTCCAGCTCAGCCCCTCTGCCTTTGACACCTTTTCCCCCTCCTGATCCTAAAGAGAAGAACAACGCCACGCCAGCCCCATCCCGGGCAGAGCCAGGAGTCCCGGGATGCYGCTTGGAGCTCCCGGAGCATCTCCCTGCCGGTGCCCCGGTACCTCCCCTGGAGCGGGGCTGGCGCCGCTGCCGCATCCCCCGGAGCATCCCCGCTCTGCCCCGGGGCCCTGAGCCCCCTCCGAGACCTGGAAAACTCGTCACAGTGTCCCTGGGTGGGCGGCAGGAGCCCTCCTGCCCCTTTTGGGAGCCTGGGTAAGGTTTTTTCCCGGGATGGAGAGGAGGGAAGCTCCCAGCGGAGCAGGGCAGTGGAGGATTTCGGCTGCTGCTGCATCCTCCGGTCTCAGCCCCACTCTCTGGAAAAGCCCCAGATTAACGCGGGAGTGCTGCAAATTCAGTTTTAAATAACGGTAATAATAACAGCAAATACCAGTTTTGATAAGCAGTAAGTGTGCAGGGAGGGAGGGAGTGAGTGTGTGCTGTGTCCAGGTAAAAAAGCCAAAAATGTCCAAACCACATCAGGTGAGGTGGGGGGAGAGCCCAGGGCAGTGCAGGGAACTCCAAAACCCCAAAATTTGGGCAAAACCCTTCCATTGGCCAAATCTGGGGGTTGTTTCATACCTTGAAGTGGCGCCTGAGCCATCAGAGCCCCCTCAGCATCTTTTAACAGCCCCCTGCTGAACCCTRCCCACCCCCAGAAACACAGCAAACAGAGCAAAGGAAACCTCGTAATTTAATTTACTTTATTATTTTGTAAATGTGAATTTTACAAAGCGTTTTACAATTAATGATCACATTGGGTTGGTTTTTTTTTTTTTATTTTTGCTTTTTGTTTTTTTTTAAATGGGTTTTTTTTTTTTGTTTCATCATATGAAAACAGCTATGAGCACAGTTCCAGCTCGGGGTGGGGAGGGGGGTCTTCATCTTTTCTCTCTCTTTTTTGTTTTTTTTAGTTACTGATATATCGTGTCAGCCATGGCTACAAAATAACAGTCTGAACTATACAGAGTAAGAGCACATAAATACTAGTGAATAATGCAGCATAAAAAATAAAATAAAATAAAAAAAAAAAAAGAAGCTAGCATCGTTCGTGGCTGAGACAGTTGAGGAACATAATTCAGTGGTACTGTGAGATCTCCTTACAGCACAGAAAGTATTTTTTAACAGTCATGAATTACAGTACTACTTAATACCCTATGAAGACGCTTTAAAAACAACCTTGTACTTGAAGTCCTTTTTTTTTCCCCCCAAACATTCTGTCCAAAGGATTAATGTTCTATTTGAATCAAGTGCCATCCAAATGTTCAAGTCAAAAATATTTATACATTTATACTCAGTTGTTTCTATTATTCATTAATTCTTTTATTTGTTTACTTTTCTTTATTCTTGCCTGCTAAAAATAGTATTGCAAGTTTTGGCTTTTTTTTTTCCTTTTTTTTTTTCTTTTTAACCTCGACATAAAAATCACGATTTTTTTTCKTTTWAATTTTTTCGTGTGTGTGCAAAACGCTTTTTTTTTTTTTAAATTTTTTTTTATTTTTTAACCAGTGGAAGAAACTCGAGGAGGAGTTGGGAGGGGGGTTCCGATGTGAGCGTGTCCCCCTCGCTCGCTCCCAGCACGGTTTGGAGCAGGAACACTTGGAACAGCAGCTGAATCCCGGGATGGCTGCGGACCGGCCATGGGCAGGGGACAGCTGGGGACACTGGGGACACTCCGGGGACACTTTGGGGACACTCCGGGGCTCATCCCGGCTTCCCACGGGTCCTTCTCCATTCGCAGCGAGCGATTTCCATTAAAAAATAAAAAACCAAAAAAAACCCCCGAGGGGATCTGAGCACAACCCCCGCAGGGAGGGAGGAGGGCTGGGGACACCCCTGGGCTGGGGACACCCCTGGGTGACACCGCGGGGGGACTCGGGGCTCTCCGCCCCCCAAACACCGGCGGCACTTCCAGTTTTTGGGGCGCTGGGTGGGCTCGCACCCCTCGGAGCTGCTCCCAGCCCGAATTTTCCAGAGAGGGGGAAAAAACTCCCAGCTCCGAGGATGCCCCGGCGTGGGATGGAGCCGCTGCCCGGAGCGCCGGGGGGAGGTCGGGAATTGTCACCGTGTCACCGGCCCGTGGGACAGCGGGGAGGTGGCGGAGGGGTCATGCAGCCCCCTCGGCGAAGCGGTGTTTAATTAGCGCTAACGAGGAGGAGAGGAGCTGGTCCTACGCTACGGCAGCTGCGGGGAACTTCGGGTGCTTTTTGTTTTTRTTTTTACACTCTGCGCTCGTTAAAGGTGCTTGGTATAACTTCAGATATAGAATATACAGGTAATATTGCTAATAGTCAAGCATTAAGAATAAAGGTGCAGACATACCATAAATACTGATTTTACACTGTCAGACCTAGATGAATGCAGTTTCCTATTCACATTAGAAAGCAGCCCCAAAATTCTAGAATCGAAAATAGTGTCGTAAACAAAGAGGAGGAAGGAGTCGGTTATGATCTGATCTTCTTAATTCTGTTTTCCTTGGAAAAAAAATGATCAAAAAATTCTAAGGCACTCAGGAAAGCCGCATACAATCGATGGACTGCTCTGTTCTCACCTTACATTCAGTTTTAAGGGGTTATATTTTTTTTTTGCTTTTTTTGTTGTTTTTCTTTTTTTCTCGGAAGAATACAATCATTAACCATATAACAATTTTTCAAACATATCATTAATCCTCCACACACAGGAAACATTAGTGCAAAATGCTTGCCCTCATCTACCAGACAAGGAAAAAACCCAACGCCCTTCACATTTGAGAAAGTTTGCCTTCCTAATAATAATAACAACAATAATTAATAAA
>CADDXX010000498.1:15492-31182 GCA_902810485.1 Alauda arvensis
AAAAAGAAAGAAAAAAAAAAAACCAAACCCCAAAATATACAGGAAGTTGTGCTAGGTATAAAAATATATATTTTCACTGTGCAACTTGACTCTCTGCAGACTCTCTGTCCTAAGCCATTCAAGTACTTTGCTGCTGCCCCCCTGATGGCCCCGCTGGCTGTGGGAACAGGTTTGGTCCAGAACGAATCCCTSCAGCCAAGTGCAGCCCCTGGCCAGGGGGCTCAGCCTGCTCCCCACCCCAGCAAGTGCCCAAAAAGGAGGAGGGAGAATCCTCTGCTATATCTCTTCTCTCTATATTTATATTTATATATAAGCACACAGACACACACACAAGGGACGACTTCTGATCTCCGGCACCCGGAGCCGCTCCCAGCTTGCCTCAAACTTTTGGCAAAAAAAAACCAAAAAAACCCCAAAGATTCGGGGATCAGGAGGGTCCTCAGCCAAATGTGAGCCCGAGCTGCCCTCCAGCAGCTGCCCCTGGGGGCATGGGGACATTCCAGGGCCARGGAATTGCTCAGTGTCCCCAGGGATGGCTGGGGACAAAGCCCCACCCCGAGCTCAGCCCGTGGTCCCCGGGTTTTTTTTTTAGTGATGTGGGTAAAGTGCAAATAGAGCCGTGCCCATTCCCACTTCTCCAAAGCATCCCACACCTCTGCACCTGCAGCAGCCCCCCCAAAACCTGGTCTGGGGCGTCACAGTCCCCCCCCAAATAAAAAAAGCTGTGCCAAAACCAGACRTAGGGCAGGATCCCCCATCACCAATTTGTCGTGTCAGGAGCAGTGGCACAGGCTGGGCAGCCTCGTTATTTACTATGCAAAAAACTGCTTCAAGTATCAAAGAAAAAAAAAAAAACCAAAACAAATGGCCAGAAGTTGAGTTATCCTCTCCCCGCTCCCCCTTTCCCAGTGGAAATACAAAGAAGGAAGAAAACCCTGAGCAAAGCGCTGTCTGGATTAGGGAAYCTAAGCAGGAAAGAAAAGAGGAGCACAGCCACAGCAGCCAAAAAGTGACTCTTGGTGCACCTTGTTCCTAGTCCCAAACGTGTTAAAGAACAAGCTGCAAGTGTCATTAAAGCAGGTCGTTAAGTCACAGTAAAAAATAATCATCATTAAAAAAGGAAAGGGAAAAAAAAAAAAGAAAAAGCCAAATGTGGCTTTCACATCACTGTCCCCATCCCCTGGGGACACCCCAGCAGTGCCATCCCCCGTGGGACCCCCAGCACTCCTGGGGAAGCTGCAGGGTCCTGCGGGGTCTGTGGGGTTCTGGTCACTCTGGGGTTTGCAAAGGCCAGGGACAGAGCAGGTACCTGCTGCCCATCAGGCTCCAGGGACACCCACAGGTGCCATCCCGAGGCCACCAAAGCCAGCACAGCCTGGGGACATCAGCCTGCAACAACAAAAACAAAGACAAATAACTGCACATTGGGTTTTCCCCGGAAGGGGCAGCGGGAGGGTGAGCAGGAGGCAAAGCGCTTCCTCCTCCCCAAAACCTCTTCACAGAAGGGCACAGAGCTCTTTTTTTTTCTTTTAATTTTTGCATCCAATCCACTCCAAATTTTTTAAGAAGCGAGAGCCTGGTTGGCCTGGGGAGGAGGGAGGGGGCAGAGGGTGAGCCCTGCACACACTGAGCTCTGCCTCCGGTGCGGATGCTGCCAGGAGCCAGCACCCAGAGCTCCTCACTCCGTGCCCTTTGGAGAAAGAAAAACGTGCTCTCCACGCTCAGATTGCTCCCTAAATCCCTTCCCAGGCTGAGGAGGGGCTCCTCCCCTCCCAGGAGGTGCCCTGGGGTGCACAGGGGTGACAGAGCCCGGCCCCCAGGAGTGGGGATGTGAAGGTGCAAACTCGGAGAAGCGAAGGAAGGGGAGCGGCTGGGAGGGAGGGAGGGAGGGAGGGAAGAGAGAAACCAAAACCCAAACCCAGCAGTATCGGGCAAAAACACCAGCCCACAGCCACAACGGCGGCCAGGCTCTCCACCTGCATCCCTCCTGAACGCGCCAGCCTGAACCATCCCTGCCCCGGGGAATTCCCGGGGACAGCAGCACCCACGGCCAGGGCTGTCCCCTGCCTCCGCAGGGACCCGGCCACCATCGCTGTCACCACTTCCCCCGGCTCGAGCCCTTCCCCAGACAAACACGGCCAGTCACAGCACCTGCACCCCAACACACCTCGCTTTCCTGTCCAGTGACAAAACTCTYCTTCAGAGGACAAAGGTTATCGATGGCTTTACTTCTGAGCTGAGTGATGGATGGGGTGATGACGGGGTGGTGGGTGGGGGGGTGGGGGGTGGCTAGCTTTTCTCCTCCCCTTCTTAAAACAAACAAACAAAACAAAACAAAAAAATAAAAAAAAATAAAAAAAAAGGAAAGGAAAAAAAAATTAAAGGAAAAAGCTACAATCTTATAGACTAACCTCAGGAATATCAAAAAAGGAGCCCAATATTTTTTTAAGTAGGTCGCCACAGACCTAGTCGTTTACAGTATAACGAATGCGATTATTTCCTTCATAAATTTTAAATACAAGCAGAATAAAAATCACATTTTTTTCAGGCAACAGTAGCAGTTCAGTAGGTAAGTGGCTTGATCACATTTTTTTTTTTTTGTTTGTTTGTTTGTTTCGTATTAGTAACGCATGCAAGCAGCTTTAGTATTACAGATCCCTTATAGGTGATGAAATGTTTCTCTCTCTCTCTCTCTCTCTCTCTTTTATAAAGTCCCTCCGTAAGTACCCTCCTGTCTCCTGGCGGGGCTGCCGGGCCGGCTGGAGGAGGAGCCCGAACCTTGCTCGAAAGGCTGCGGAGTGCTTTGGCTTTCTGTGGCCAGCCCATCCGTGGCTGCTGCCTCCTGGATGACGGAGCCGGCGCCCTCGGCGTCCTGGCCCTGCTCGAAGGCTTGGCTGGCTCCGTTGCTGAGCTCCACGTTCACCGTGTTAGTTCTCAAGGCTACGATAGTCCCCGAGTCTCCCCTCCTCTCTGCATAGATGCGCTGCTCGAAGGCCTGGGAGGCTGTGGCRGGCTGGAATTCGGGCTCCAGGGGGACAGTGCTTGTGGCAGAGGAGCCCATGACGCTGCGGTACATCTCCACGCCCTCGGGCAGCATGGATTTGATCTTGGGCAGCCAGCGCTTGCGGACGCGCCGCGCGTTGGTGCACATGTCGGCCGCGATCACGTTCATCTCGCTCTCCTTAAAGCTGGGGGCGAAGTTCTGGCAGTACACTGCAAAAAAAAAACAGGGCAAAGGGAGGCAGGGATGATGCTGAGCAGCACAAAGGTGAGCCAGGAGTCCCAGGTGGGACGGGAGCTTCAACCCCACGYGCCTGAGCTCTGCCGGAGTGGTGAGCGGGAAGGGATGGGAGCRGGAGGGAAAAACAGCCCAGGCTGGCACAGGGAGGGGGGTGGAGAAGGGCTTCTCACTCCATGGGGAACCCCAGAGCTGGCACAGAGTGTGGGGATGGCCAAACCAGAACACGGACACAGCAAAGACCCCACAAACTCCCCAGCAGCAGCTCCGTCCTCCACCAATGGCTCCCAAACCCACAGCGCTGTGGGGAATGTCAGAGCTGAGGGGCTGCCCAAGGGATTGTCCTGGGCCTGTCCCTCTCCTCCTGCCACCCCTGCGTGGCCCAGCAGCTCCAAAATCCCTCTGCTTCCACTCCACTGGGAGCCAGCAGGAGCCCTGCAGCCCCTCCTGTCCTGCTCCCCTGCAGGAGCCAACCCCTGATGTTACAGAGCAGCACCCAGGGAACTGCCACGGTGAGGAACTGTGAGCTCCAGGTGCTGCTCAGGGACAAATCCAGGTAGTGGGAACCCATCCCATATCCTGGCACACAACTCTTCCAGCCCTCCTCAGGAAGGACCATGGCAGGGAAGTGCAGAGTTGGGACTCTCCAGGATAAAACTGCTAACAGAGCTGACTGCACCATGTTTAACCACATTACTGAACATCTGCCCTCTCATCCCTTTTCCCCACATCTCCCAGGGCAGCTGGAAGGCCCCTGGACTTGACAATCTTAAAAACTAAATTTTAAAAAACTGCTTTTTTCAGTTTTGTTTTCCAGCACAGTAATATTTACACAAAGATTTACTCCTCAGAATTCAGCCAGAGTGAAAGAACACAGTGATTTCCACTGCACATGAAGCCCATGGCAAACACAGATTTTTCTGCACCCCCCAGGATTTCCTCCAGCCTTCAGCTCCTCCGTCTCCACACCTCCTGTCCCAATACACTGCCCAGGTGACTGCAGGGGAAGTGGCTGCTGGAGAGCAGATCCCACCCACAGCTTCTCYGGGAAATCAAAAAAAAACGATGCAAACTAAAAAATAAATCGATTTTCCTACAACCTAATTGCCCCATGATCACACAACAGAGTGGCCTCCCCTGCCCAGGGGCTTGGCCATGCTGCTCCAGCCCTGCAGCAGAACTTCCCTCTCCTTACATTTGACTGCATTGAGGACCCTGCTGTCCAAGGGCTTCCTGCTGGGATCGCTGGTGGAGGAGCGGATTCCAGTTCCACAGCTGTTGGCGAGGGTGTTCCTGCGGGGGAGGCAAAGGGACAGCCTTGGAGAGGGGCTCAGGGCACAGCCACCGCCCTGCCCTCCTCCCTCCAGGCTCAAACCAGCATTTGAAAGGCGAGRAATTGGGAAATGTGCCTGGAAATGAAGTTTTTCCAGCATCGTTCAGAGAACGCACAGAGCTGAGWGCAGAGGGTGGAGCACTCGTTAAACCCCTGGGAGAGGAAGGGGATGAATCCCCTGGGAGAGCAGCAGGAGGGGACATACCGATCGAAGAAGGTGGCCAGGAGACGCCTGAGCAGGACCTTGTGTTTGACACCAGCACACAAATGGCAATTCATCAGCTGCCCCCGGGTGATGTAAACGCCTGAGCCTGCAAGGGGGGAGAGGGAGAGCCCAAAATGAACCCCTGACACAGCCACAGAGCCACCCCTGAGCCCCTGACACAGCCACAGAGCCACCCCTGAGCCCCTGACACAGCCACAGAGCCACCCCTGRGCCMCCAGCAGCYCCTCCTGGCTGGTGGGGGRCTGTTCTTCACCTGCTGCCACAAGGACAAGGGGATTTCTGGCAAGTCCCAGGCAGTACCARCTCCTAATTTTATCAGTACAGACAGGAAGTCTATGGGAATCAAATGAAAGGATTCTTATTTTCTCACCCATGCACACAGTGCAGGGCTCACACTGTGATTTGATATGAACACATCTGATTATTTATTCTTTCTGAAGCGAGAAAACCCCACTCCATTTGGCCTTTTCTTTTTTTTTTTCTCTCCAGTGCAAGACTGTAGAACACAGAGCTGGAAATGAAAGGAAAAAAAAACCCATCTAGCCCAGAAAGAGGTACTTGGTTACAGATCTAACTGCTTCCAAAACCCCAGCCCATCACCTCTTGATACCTCTGGTGAGCAGGGAATTTTCCTTCTAATGCACAGCAACTGCTGCCTTTGAACATGCTGCCTTTAAGGGTGTTTTCTGGAAGAAAAAGGAACCCTCTGCAAAGCAGCTGGACACATCCAGAGGTCTGGCAGTGCTTTACAGCAGGTTTTATATCAAATCTTTTTACTCTGCTCACAGACTGAACTGCTCCTGCCTCAGCATTGCTTGCAGGGAGAGGTGATCCCAWTTTTCAAGCATTCTGTTCCATGAGAGGGTTTTGGTATTTGCTTTTAATTAAGATGAAATAATGGGTCATAGCYGGATCCAGAATGCACTCTGCTCTCAAGATCTGCTGGAGAAGCAGCCTCTCCTCCTGGATTTCCAGGGAAGATGATTGTGCCTGACCTGGATGGAGCTGGAGCTCAGGGCAGCCCCTGAGCCTGGACCCTCTGCCCTCAGGCCACTCATCCTGSCCCAGGATCCAGCTCCACTCTGGATCCCTGAGCCACATCCCACCAGGAATTTTCCTTGTATTCCCTTCCATCTAATGAATTTTTCTGATTGTTTTTTTCAGTAGCAGCCTCAGTCCCTCCCTCAGATGTGCTGTGCTGACTGCAAGCTTTGTTAAAGACCCTTTTTCAGAGTGGGCTGCTCAAATGTGCTGAACCAATTGTGGCATGAAAAGCCAGAAACAAAAGGAAAACACTCCCCAACTTTTGGAGAGCTGAGGAGAACTTTCTCAGCAGGATCAAGCCCCTTCTCCAGGTCTGGGACAGGAATTAGGGGAGTTCATTTTGTATTTTAGGAGATAAGGCATCAGAGCAAACACCAGCCACCACTGAGGGGAACTTCACTTTAATAAAYGAAAAATAACCAGGCAGCCACTATCAGTTAGTGATATTAATCTACTTCTTTTCCAGATTGAAAAATGTAAATCAAGCAGAGCTGCCTCAAGCCAATTTGCAGCTCTCACTGTGAAAATAACCTGCACCACTTGATGGCTTTAAGAAGTCTCACATTAAATGGAAATGGGTACAAAATGAATATTCCAGATACAAAATGAACACTTGTGGTTGGAGGCTGTGCCTGTGCCTTCCATCAAAGTCCTGTCCTCCATCAGCTGCAAACCTTTGTGGGCACCCCCTGAAATCCTGACTCCTTCTACACACTGGAAATGAAATCCTGCTCCTCACCAAGAGGGAAATGACTGGAAGGGAAGAGGAAAAACTGATTTGGATGGACTGTGCTGCCACATGTCCTTTTTGGACCAAGGGATTAATTAAATCTCCCCACCTGGGCAGGTCTGGGATGTCCTGCCCAGTTCATCCCCACACAGCCACAGCCAAGGGAAAAACCCACAGCCAGGCCACTGCAAAGTAAAGCTGGGGGGAACTTCTAAAAGCACAACATGATKATTTCCACTGGAATTGGAGCTGGTCACTGCAGTTAAACACTTTCTGTGCAGTGCTGGGGGTGCCTGGGTGGCACAGCCACTCTCCATCCAGCTCTACACTGTCTGAACAGCACCATCTTCCACCTCACACTGACCAGAAATCTTTTATAGAGAAGGAGTAAATTCTCTCAGTATTGTAAATCCTCCCCCAAATGAAAATAAAGACAGAAGAAAGGACCAAACCAAATTCCTTCTCCTCCTTGCTGCAGCCTTTGACCACTTAGTAAATTTATAAAGAAACTTCTACAGGTTTTTCAAAGCTTGTTCATTGACACAAATTTTATCTCTTTTGCTTTGTAAATCTTATAATGTGGTAATTTTCTGGGGGGGTTGTTAGATCTGTGATGAAAACACACTCGCTGCAGCCACACCGAGCAGGAAGAACACAAGCTGCAGAATTCAATTAAAATGCTAAATTAATTCAATTGAATAAATCCTGTTAATGACACATTTTTCCATCAGCAAATTAAAGGCAAACTCAGAACTTTTCCAAAAGACGACTGGYGACGAAAAATCCAGAAAGACACAGCAAGGGCACAGGGGAGATGCACGACTCCAGCAGGATGGAGAGCACACTTCCAGCAGGAAAACAGCAGCAAGCCAGAGGCATTGTGAACCAAAGTTACCTGCAACAAGCTCGAGCTTTTCCCCAGGGTCTCCCTCGGAGTAGAGCTTGGGGTGGCAGCGGTAGCCGATCTGGCTGATGAGGCTGGCAGGGAGAGCCACCAGGTCCCGGCGGATCAGGACACAGGAGCGGTTCTCCAGAGGGATCTGCTCTGCCTTCTCCTGGGCAACTTCAAAATCAAAAGGGAAAAGCGTTTCAAATAACTCATCAAGCAGGCAGAAGGTCAGGCTTGGACTTCTTGGAAATGTTCCCTCCTCTGGATGTCCAGGTGCCACCTGAGAGCCTGGAAAAATCCCCCATCCAAGGCAGCCTCCGGTTCTGCAAGAGGGATTCTTAGAATCTAATTAGGCTTTAACTTCTCCTGAGTTAATCATTAGTGGGAATGGACAGCTCTGCACAGCTGGCATCGCTCTGCAAGCGCAGCACACGGAGCTGCTGCCCCAAACTCCCCAAAGGGTGSCAGGAGCTTCACCAGGGGGTTCTGAACAGGCAGGAAATTGCCCCAGTTTGATGAACACCTGCAGCAGTTCCACCATTCCTTCTCCTGATGGTTTTTCCTGCTGAAGTTAAAATGCAGCCCCTGCAGACACCTCTCACCAGAGCCTCTCCTGAGATGCACCCAGCAGCCACCTGCAGCCCAYCTTCTCTTCCTCTGCCTTCTGCAGGCCAGCTTTTCCTCTCAGTAACAAGAGAAGCCCCCACCACTAAGGCAAAAAAATGTTATTAAGATGTAACTTCAAAACTAAAACACCAGATTTCCCCAACTCGCTCTGATGCACCAGAGCCCACCACTGCCCAGGAGCAACCAGGAACATGGGAAAACTGGGAACACTGGGCTGTCCTGCCAGCACCTCCAAATCTGGGTATGGTGGGCACACAGAGCATTGGTTTCTAAAACACATTTACAGCTCAAGACCACCAGATTGCTTAAAATGACAATTTTTGAGGGCTGACCATGCTCATCAACTTCAGGACATGGTGGGAACAGTTCCAGGGCTGAACTGCAGCCCAGCTCTACCTTTTTTCCCCCAAAACTGTTTGATAACGTGGCAAATGCCACGTACAGACCCAAACCCAGCTCTGAGAGAAGCAGAAACCCCAGCAAGGAGCGCTTCTGAACTCAAAATGCCTCCTGCTCCAGAGGTGTCCTTTCCTGTGATTATCCCGCAGTTCTGGGGGCCACTTCTCCTCCCTGCAGATAAAATAACAAGTTTTGCAGACTTGTTGCTGCAGTAACCGCGGGCGATGGCCGGGGGACAAAGGGAGCAGTGTTCTAAGTAGGACATGGCCTSGGTGCCGTGCTGGGCCGTGGCATCCTATGGCAGCTCTGGGAGCATCCCCACCCTCAGGGTCCCTGTGCCCCTCAGGAATGCCAGCAGGGAGTCTGGAATGCCAGGAGGGATTCTGGGGGACAAGGAGGGTGGCCCTTGCTCAGGGAGCCAGGGCCCAACAGCAGCAGAACAGCTCAGGGGGTGTTTTTAAACTCCGTGTGCCAACGGGGCCTCGTGAGCTGTGCAAAATCTGTGCCAGTGGCATTCCCTGCTGCAGTATTCCCTGCACTCCCTACTGCAATATCCCCAGCATTCCCAACTACAGTATTCCCTGCAGTATTCCCTGCATTCCCTCCTGCAGTATTCCCTGCATTTCCTACTGCAGTATTCCCTGCATTCCCTACTGCAGTATTCCCTGCATTCCCTAGTGCAATATTCCCAGCATTCCCAGATGCAGTATTCCCTGCATTCCCTACTGCAGTATTCCCTGCATTCCATCTGCAGTATTCCCTGCATTCCCAAGCATCCAGATGCAAGATCCTGTATCCATCAGCACTCAAAAGCCAGTGGAGCAGCTGAAGGGAAGCAGAATCCTGCATGGACTCTCAGATTAGAGGCCTCCAGGTATTTTTTTAAGTGCCATAAAGGCTGCAGGTTTCCAGGGAATGCAGGTGCCATCCAATGAGACAGAGTTCAGAGCAGCCTGTGRTGGGAAGAGGAAACCCCAGCCTTGAAACCTCCTCTGCTTTTCATCAAGACTCTTCCTCAAGACTGCTGTCTTTGGAGGAATTAAACACCCAGAACATCCAGGTGGAAACAGCTCCAGTGGACAAGGACAAACCCACCTGCTCTGCCACCTTCCACAGGCAAACATTCCACAAAACCCTAAATCTGGGGACCAGAGGGACCCTACAGTAGCACAAACGAGGCAGGGAAGAGAAAGATCAGCATTTGTTCTCTCTCCCTGAAGAATTTTTGCAGGATTTGGTGTCAAACCTCTTTCCTGAAAGAACAGCAGCTTTTTAGGACAGGTTGGGCTCAGTCCTGGCTCGAAGAAATTCTTGGATTCTGAAGACATTTCACTTTCTACACAAGAAGACAGGGAGAAGTTTCCATTCCTTCCTGTGAAACCAAATACTTCATAAACCAAACTAAAACTCAGCTAAAAAGACCAAGTGCAACTCAACCCACTGCTGGATTTTGTTTACATCTGTCCTGTTGGCTCCCTGTCTATAAATCTCTTATTAAACACAACCAYGAATCATTTTTGAGGGGATTTTGTTTCCATTCAAGCATTAGCACAAAATCAACCAGACGAAAAAAGAGGTTTGGGGCTTTCAGTGGCACCTCRGCTGAGCAGATAGCAATCAGTTATGTAAAGGAGCAGGACACAAGAGCCACTYTGGTCCCAAGTTTCCAAAGAAAGCCACTCTGTTTGGCCTTTCTGCTCCGGAGAACAGGAGAGTATTTGCTTCTAATTAATTTGTATCTTCAGAGGGCAGCGGCTCCTTCCCTTTGAATGAGAGGGCAAACAATGGCAAGTATTGTTAAATACAGTTTTGTTCCTGAATAAAATAAAAAAAAAGGAGCTCCCAGCCAGCAGAGAGGGGCAGGAAATCATTACAGAGGAAGCCACGAGAGCTGCCAGCCAAACACTGGAATATTTTGTTTATTTGGATGTATGCTTTTATCCCAAACTTAGCTGGGTGCTGCAGCTGCAACAGGTGGTGCAGAATGGGAAAGAAGCATTTTCCTGGATTTTTTTGGTTTTTTTGGCTAAAGGAACAGCCTCAGACTAACTCAGTGGTGCATGCTCCATGGCTCCAGGCTCAGCATGATGCTGGGGCACGTGTCCCCTTTATCCCTGAAACACCCTGCCCACTCCAGAGGTCCCTTACAGAGCCTCAGTGCTGAGCCCATGATGGTTTGGTGACATTGGGATTTCTGCATGTCCCACCTGAGGTGTCTGGGGCCAGATTTGGCTGCTCAGGTGAGTGCCTGGACACACACCTGGCCCCAGCACTCACTTATGTCCTTAGTTCCTGACAATCCCAACAGCAGGGCTTCAAAATGAGCCATGAACCCCCAGCTCCCAGCATTTTGGGTTCTCCAAACTGCACAGAAACATCAAGGCTCTCCTGTGGGTAAGAAACAACCGCTTCTAGTTCAGGATTTGGAGATACAGAAAGATCAGAGTGATGGGGCCTCACCCAAAAATTGATGCTTACAGGGTCCCAAYGTGCAACCACACATCCCAAGGCCTGAGGAAAAGGCTTGAGAACCCATCTCCACCTGCTCCACCATGGATGCAAACACGTGGGCAGCTCTTCCCTGCTCCCTACACGGCCACAAGTCTCTTTTCAAACAGCAAGATTTTAACAACATTTCTCTCCCATCAGCCCATTTTCCACTTGGCACTGGGACCACCCCAAAAATATCCTCCCTCCCCACAGGCTCAGTATCAGCAGCATCTGCTGCAGATGTAAACCTGCAGCAGAGGACACACGCAAGCACCACGGGATAGATCCATCACAGAGTCCCAAAGGGGAGAGTTTACATTTCCCAAATAGCACATTTATACCAGCGTGCTGAAACGCAGCCGTTTGATTTGTGACCTATTTATACAGGGAGGTAATCTGGAATTAGTATAGGAAAAATATTACTGGTTTATAAATACCCCTATCTCGCCTTCGCCTCAGATCTCAGCCAGGAGTGAAACATCTGCCAGCCTAAAATTAAACATCTGTGGTTCAGGGTGAGGAAAACGGGGCTGGGAGTTTAATGCCAAAAAAGGGCAGAGGCTGAGTGCCCCTGGTGTGGGGCTGAGCATTCCCCCCCTCAGCTGGGGATGGGGCAGTGCCACCACAGAGCCACCCAGGCTGGAAAAACCCCTCCAACACCATCACCTCCAATCTGTGACCAATCCCCACCTTGTCACACACACACACAGCTTGCCTTTGGCTCTGCAGCAGCTCCCAGGTGTCTGAACCCCTCTGCAAAAACCCAAAGCGCCCTGGTGGATAACCCATGACCGCTTCATTGCCTACAGATCCACCAGCTCTTTCTGCTGCTGAGCATCCTCCCCTGTGCACAGGCTGGCCTCCACAGGGAGCAGTGGGACGCTGCAGGGCCACGTCCCTGTCCCTGCAGTGGCAGGCAGCTGCTCCATCCCCCTGCAATGACCCGGCGTCGCGGGCGTGATTTACGTCGCTGCAGCGCGCCGTGCCCGGCCTCCGCTGCACGGGCWGCATCACTGGGGATTCTGGGYTSTTYCTTGCCCTCTTTCCTTGCTGTCAGRAATCAGAGGCCAGGAGAGAAAACTATATTCTCTCAGCTAATTACCACAACTCTTCTATAATGGCTATTTTAGATGAATTTTTAATGGAGCGCGCTCTCGTCCGTTCAGGATTCCGTAACTTTCAAGCCCAGCCTTTCCACTCCAGCCATTTGCTGTGCTGAGATTTCTCCTTTCTCCCTGCGAGCCGGTGGCAGCAGGAGCAGGGGAGGGGGAAGGACCCTCGCACAACTTGGCTGGTGCCTGTCAAAATTAAATTAACTGCATCTGCTCAGCAGAGAGCTGACTGACAGGAACGCGGCTCRGCGCAGAAAAGCGCCGAGCATCTGCAAGTCCTGCAGAAACCCACTTCAGCTCGGGCCCACGACGCTGTAATTAACGGGGGATAAAAATACTTTTGCTTTTGTTTAATATTTTTTTTTTCTGGAGTTGCGCGTTCCTTCAGATCAGATGCTGGAAAAACCTCATTAAGTCTCGCTCGTGTCCTCGAGGCCCACATGTTCTCCACAGCCAGACCTAGTTCTGGAGTCAGGAGCCATTTTACCGCAGTGCCGGCGCGGCACCGGGGACACCACGGCCACCAAACACRGCCAGGGGCTTGGGGGGAAACTGAGGCAGCTTTTCCTACCTCCCTCCTAAGCCAGCACCTAAGCCTGRCCCTTCTGTGTTTAATTCTGGCCTCATCCTGCTGCTCCTTCTGTGGGTCCAACGCTTGTCCTGGCTTTTCACACCACTGCAGGTGGCATCAGCCTCTTCTCCTCCTGGAGGAAAGGGCTCAAGGCTGTTCTCCTCCAAAGAGGAAACAGCCTCAAGCTGTGCCAGAGAAGGTTCAGGTTGGACATCAGGAGGGATTTCATCATGGAAAAAGTGTTCAGGCTCCTGCCCAGGGAGGTGCTGGAGTCCCCATCCCTGGAGGTGCCCAAGGAACGACTGGAAGTGGCACTCAGTGCTCTTGGTGGTGTTTGGTCAAAGTTTGATCTTGTCCAACATTAAGGATTCTATAATCTGAGGAGATGTGGCTCTGATCCAGCTTTGGAGAATCAGAATGGTTCTGACTACAGAAAGGGGCGAAGAAAAGAAATTAAAACCCCCCAGCCTTGGGGCAAGAAGAGGATTGGTGACCCCTCCAAGGGTGGTGGGTGATGCTGAAGGCAGGTGAAGAGCATCAGCCACCAGTGTCCCACCACTCCCTCAMCAGCACCAACACTTCAGGTGGGGARCAAAARAGCAGAKAAAAAGAAGGAAAATAAAAAAATCCAGCAAACCTCTCTGAAATTCAGAGCTTCGTCTGCTCTGCTCCTCTTTGGCTTTGCTTTTGTTTTCACAAACAGGGCTCTTGGAAACCTTGGCAATCCCTRTTTTAAAGGGCTGCCCCCTCCCCCAGGGCCTTTGTGAGGCTGTAGGGATCTCCATGCCAGGAGCAGGATTAGCTGCCTTCTCTCTTCCATCTTATGCTCTCATTATTCCGCACCTTTTGAGAGGGTACAGTTTATCCTGAGTAATTAAAACACAGTTAGCTCTGCAAGTCCAGCCCATAATGGAACAGCTTAGGTTTTACTTTTTGTAATCTCTTTTTTTTTTTCCTGCAAGCTCTCTTTCCCAGGAAGGCTGATACCTATAGCTGGCTTATTCCAAACAGGAAAACTCCCCTGAAAGGTGCGGGTGTGGGAGAGGAATTTCAGCACAAGTGTGGGATATTTAGAGCCTCACAACCTGCCTCTTCCCTGCATGGCATCACCACCTGGTTCTCCCTACAGAAAACAAGCAGGAAARCTTGGCTGTGGGATGCCCAGCTCTGGCACAAGGGCTGCAACATCTCCACTGACACCTGAGAAAGCTGCTGGGATTTTCACTCTTCCAACTGGGATGACAAGGATTAGGGACAAACCTCAGAGCTGCTGCCTGCACCATCCCCAGGCTGGTCCTGTCCTTGCCTTCTGAATTGGTTCTGTTGTGTTTCTGCAGGAACTGGCCCCGTGACAGGGATGGAAAACACAGTCCAAGGGCATCATCCCACTGCTCCCAGGAATAATGCTGAAGGCAAACCCACATTACTCACCACAGGCTCTACAGCAGGGAAAAGCAAAATAAACCCAAAACAAGTGRGCAACAGCACAGTTCCTGCTCAGTCTGGCTCTAACAGCAGCCATGGAGGAGACCCTGACCTTGTCCCACTCCTCTCCTGCCCCATCCCAACCACKGGGACCTGAAGCAGGGCAGGGAGAAGCACTCAGGCTTCTGAGGCTCATTTCCTACAGCTGCTTTTCCACTTTTCCTAGCAAATATTTCTAATATTAAAATAGTAACTTTGCCATGTTTCCCCCCTTTTTCATATGGCTTGGTGGGAAAAAAAAAACTCAGAAAATAACTGCTTATCTGCTGCAGGGGAACGTGCCAAGAGGTGCTGAGCTCCTGTTCCTGGGATGGGATGGGATGGGATGAGACAGTGTATGGGGTGAGCCCATTCTCACACTAAGGAAGGTAACAAAAATTGTCCTATTTGCCAAATTTGCTAAATTTTGTTCCTTGGTAAAGATTAAAATCAAATGGCATTGAGGAAAGCTCATCAATGAACCAGAGTTAAAACATTTGCAACATGAGTGCAGCAATTGCAGGAGCCAGAGCAGGGCAGGGGATGCTGCGTGCGGCCGGAGCCGGAGGGAGGATGTCCCTCCCTGGGGAGCTCCTGAGGATCAAAGCTGCTGCCACAAACACCTGCAGCTCCCATGGGGAGGCCACTGYGAGGCTGAGCTTCCATGTGGGACGCTGCCAGCTCCATCTGTGTGGGGTGCTGGGAGCTGCTGCCATGCAGGATGCACACAGGACAGTGCCCAGCGGGAATTTCCCCTCTGGAACTGAGCCCCTGGATCTGCACCCCTCCTGTCCTGAGCCCTGCAAGGTGCCCAGGGAAAGGGGCTGTGTGTCCAAGGAAGAGGGAGGGAAAGGACCCTCTCGTGTCCCTGTGCCCACCTTGGGGCTGAGCAGCAGCTCCCAGCCAAGCACCACCAAAGKGAAGCTGCCTCCTCTGTCTGAGGCCCATCAAAGGATTTGCACTCATCCCTTAATCCCAAATTCTGGAAGGGCTGGAGAGGGATTTTACTTCGTTCTGGGCACYATGTTTCTAATGGGGAAATAAAAGAAYATCAAGCCCCCAAACTGCTTTTTCYTYTCTGACAGTGATGTGWGGGACAAGGCTGGCAAAGGAGAAAGGGGAGTGRGGAGAAAAGTCCATCTTTCCTCGCTCTTGAAGATATTCCTAATTAACTTCTATACCAATGATTTAGTTGGTGTTCTTCTCCTTTCCTCCAAATATCACACTCATCATTTTTTTGGAAACTCTTATTCTAAGAGGCCAGGACAGAAGACAACTCCCAAAGTGACCACCTCGCCCTGGGCCAGAAGGGCTGGTGCTTCCCTTGCCATGGATGGCCCATGGCAGGTGAGCCCAGCCATCACCTTGGGATGGATGTCACCACCACAGGGCTCATGCAACCACCAGGCTCCTCAGCCAAAAAGCAAAGGGCTGAGCTGACCCTGGTGGRTGAYRSAGCCTCTCMTCTAAAGCATCTCCCAGWYAGGGAGTGACAGCAYRRGGGGGACCTGGACACCAGCACCACRTGGGCAAAAACCAACAAATGAAAYCCCYMAARRMCMAAWYC
>CADDXX010000498.1:52597-65195 GCA_902810485.1 Alauda arvensis
TCATACTAAACCAAAATACCCTCAACCTCAAGCTGGATTTTTAATTAAAACTTTTATGTCCTACAAGATTCTTCAAGGTTATAATATCTGCTCCCACATCATGAAGGCAGCAYCACGCTCGCACAAGGGCGAGCCCGTCATCCACGTTAGAACAACCTGTGCTCTGCATGGCTATAACTTATTTCCAGGACATCCACKCACCAATTAAACCAGGCTGGAATGCTATTTCCTCCCTGCCCCATCATTTCCATAACCACYTGGCAATTCTCACTGGGTTGGGAAGAGTTTCCCTGCAGCAGGSAAGAGGCAGGGGATGGTCACACCAMCCTCTGCTTTGGTTCTGTTAATGCCTGGTGGTAAAAACACAGCTGAGTGAGGCAGGTGGGCATGGAAAACCTGCAGAGGGTAAAAGCCACAGCTGATGCTGCCTAAAATGAGGTTGATTGGGAAAAGGGGGGAAAACAAAGGGGGGATCACAGAATGCTGGAGTGGTTTGGGATGGAAGGGACTTTAAAGCCCATCCAGTGCCACCCCCTGCCACGGGCAGGGACACCTCCCACTGTCCCAGGCTGCTCCAAGCCCTGTCCAACCTGGCCCTGGACACTTCCAGGGAAGTGTCAACCACACAGGAAGGAGGCTACAGCTGCTCTGGAAGGAGCAAAATGAACATTGCAAATGCTCCTCTAAGAAATACAACAAAACCAAAAAAACCCCACAATGCAGTCATAAAGAAGCATCCTTCACAGCAAGAAAGTTTTGAGCGAAATACTTGATTTGATTTTGGCAGCATCACCCTTTTCCAGAGGCCACCAGAAAGAGATTTGCAGGAATGTGCTTAACACCACYGCAAGTCCGTGCCACAAAACATTCCGGAAACAAAGAAACCCAGGAGATAAAAAAGATTCCTTTCCGCCAAACTGGAATAAAACACCTCTCTGCTTTGATTCAGCCTTTCTTGCAGTGTTTAAAAAACCAAAAAAGTCAGCCTTTCCCTGTAAGTCACCCAGTGGATCCCCAGGCTCAAGCAGCAGCTCCCACCCTGCTCCTGCATCCCAGGAGATGCCAGGGAAGGAGAGGGCACAGAGAACTCAGGTAACCCCTCACTGATCTTCACCCCACAACCACACCTGGGGCCACTTTCGGGCTGCTGGAAGTTCCCCTGTGCCATCCAAAGGAAGGATTTTGGTGTCGGTGGAAGGTGTGAAGGGTGGAATTCACATCGCAGCCGCCCCAGGGCACCCAGGGCTCCTTTTCAGATAAACCCATTTCTCTGCAGCGGGGAATAAACAAGGATTAGTATTCACCCGTTGGTAACAGGGAAACCCTGCAGCTAGAGGTGGAGCCAGGCAGGGCTGGAACATCCAGCCTAAGTTGCTTGACGAATGCTAACTATGACTTCCAGCTTATTTATCTAATTTGGGTTGATTTTTAAATATTGATTTCTCTAACCAGACGCAGAAAGAGAGCCTGAAAATTTCCCCTGTTAGAGAAAACTCTCCCTGTTGCTGTAATTCAATCTACATGTCTGAATATTACTGACTTTTCTCAATCACATTTGTATTGAGAAATGCCTAAAAAAATAAAAAATTCAGGGCCTCCTTTTYTCAAAATGGTGTTTAGTGCCTGGAAAACGGGGTTCTGCAGCAAATGAGCCTCTCCAAAGCTGACTGTGATGCACAGCTTGCAAGTATTTTAGTCATTTACAATATTTATCAGGCTCTATTTTTGTCAATCAATCCATAACAAGAGCAGAACAGCCAGGAGCTATRAAACAATCCCCTTGGTTTCACCACAGTCTGGTTTCTGTGTGAGAAAGGGGCAGCTCTGAACTGACAGAACCCAGTTTGTAACACACAAAAAAATACAAGGAGGAGGGATGAAGCCAGTGGCAAAATCCTCAGTGGCTCCAGCTGGGCCAGGATTACCTGCAGGAACAGGGWGAAACACAAGGAAGATGCCAAGGCTGGAGAAAAGGAGGCTCAGGGAAGATCTTACTGCTCTCCAAACCCACCTGACAGGAGGGAGCTGTGCCAGGGGAGGYTCAGSTTGGACACCAGCAGGAATTTCTCCRTGGAAAGGGTGGCCAGGCACAGGAAGGGGCTGTGTCCATCCCTGCAGGTGYCCAAKGGATGTGGCACTCAGTGCCCTGGGCTGGCTGGGGATGGGTCACWGGTTGGGTTTGATGATGCCCAGAGGTTTTTTCCAGCCTCAGTGAYSCTGTGACTYTGTGAAGGCTGCAGGGGCAGGACCACCCATCCCAACACCAACATCTGGGGCCCTGCAGTGCCCCCCATTCTTACTGGTCCCAGTGATCCAGAGGCTGAAACTGGTGCTGCTGGACACCTGGGGAGCCTGTCCCTGTGAAATCCATCCCAGTCCTGCTCCTTGGCACTGCTGCTTGTGCTGAGGGTGATGCTGAGCATCCCCACCCGTGGAATGAGGCACCACCCCATCCTTTCACACAGCTGAGGCCATCAGAGCCTGCAATCACCATCAGGATGGATTTGAAACCACGATCGAAGCACAAAAAAAAACCCCTCCCTGACCATCCCTGAACCCACGAGGTACAATGCACTCCCCCCCAGTCCCAGCCCTGGTTTTAAAATTCAGCCTTTATCAGCTTGAGTTGAGCAAATCCAGTCAAAAGGCAGAAACGGATTGTGCTAGTAAGCAGAAAAACTGTTACATCTTCTGAATGTAATTTTGCCAAAAGCCTCTGCACAATTTTTTTTGTCACGCTTTGCATTATGAAGGAAATTTCTTTTTAGAAGAACAGGAGAATGATTTGCATAATATTCTTTGCAAGTTAATATCAGCCTCTGATAATGATCTCTGCATAATGCAAAAACGTTTGAGAAGACTGTTACAACACTAAGTAATCATATTTTAAATTATGTTTCCCTTTATAGAAAGGTGTTGCAAAAACACACAGACATGAAATCTGTCTGTTGAAGTCCCAAGAACCACCTGACCATCTTCCCACTATTCTACTGTTACAGATTGCAACACTGCCTTTCAAAAAAAATCTTACAAAACAAATTACGCTGCAACAGTCTGGCTTCACAGAAGGCAGAGCTTTTTCCTGTGCTGCTGCTCCAGCACATTACATTTCACAAGAGCCTCTGATGCWCTGCACGGGTTAAGCAAGGGCCCAGGAATGGAGCTGGAACACAATCAGGTGGATTTTCCCAGGCAGAGGTGGCAGCACCAGGAGCAGGGGACWCTGGTTGAGCTGGGTGATTCCTGCTTTGGCTCATTGGGAATTCAGAGTGTGACACCACTGCCACAACCCCATGGGGCCAGCTGTCCCTTCCTGCAGCAGGGATCTCCCCAAATTCCCTGTGAGGGATGCAGCCACGAGATCTGCACTCACACCATCACTCATGGCTAATGAGTCAGGAACTGAACACAAAAGCAGAGGTGCAGGAGGAAGCCATTTGTCCAGCTCTGCAGGGCAGCATCCTGCGGGATGTGGGTGATTTCCCTCAGCCCATCTCCGAGGGGGGATGTGGGTGGGAAGCTAATGCACTTGGATATTAAATACTTCATATGTCACTACGGCTTAACAGCCACAGGCAAGTGGTTTAAACCTGAGCTAACCTTCCCTGAAGTACGAGGAACACAGGGAGGTTTCCAGGACAGGCAGGAGATGGAGTCAGGAGTGGTGCCAGGAGCAAAGAAAGGCACTTTGGGACCAATCATACAAATGATATAACTCAGATTTGGGGTGGAGCAGGGTCTACAGGGTGGGCTGTGCTYCCAAGGGCAGTGCCAGCACCAGAGTGTGTCCCCAGAGAGCCACTGTCCCCAGCAGCAGTGCCACCCACGCCTGTGACACAGGGCAGCATTCAGCCTGCATGGTGGGTGGTTCTGGTCCCACCTACCAAAATGAGACTAAAATTCAAGTGCCAGATCTGAGCAGGCAAGGCAAGGAGGAAAGAGTCTCTGGGGATGTCAGAGTATGAACTCTGGGTACCTGAGTATGAAACCTGGTATGAAACCATGCCAGGCTCATGAGATCACTCCTTCCCTCAACAGCTTCTGGTAACTTCGAGAGTTTGTCCAACTGCGTCCAGTGATGGGCAGAACAATCCCCCAGCCCACCCCATCTCCCCTTTCCATACCTTTTGAAACAAGTTCCAAGCAGCTCCTGGCTACACCTCACCCCAGGCTTCCTCAAATGGATTTTCAAGCATTGGCAAGTTGGGTTTTTCTTCAAAAGCTGCCAGCAAACCTCTCCCTTTTTCTTCTCCACACCGACAYATCCATCCATACTGGTGGGTGGCACCACCAGGCACAACTCCTAAGCTCCCAGGCCACCTCCTGTCACCTGGCCAGCTGTCACCTGGACACCAGCGGGGAAAACTTCTCCCACGTCCCAGCAAACACCACAGCCACACGTGCGCCAGGGTGTGGCACCCACCTGAACCAGGTATTTCCATGGCTAATGATGCACCTTGGGTCTTACACAGCATTCCTGAGGCACACGGGAGAGGTCAGGRGCGGGCTGCAGGGCGGGGAGGGGACACCAAAACACCCAAACAGCACAAAGCCCTGAGGCACAGCCAGGGGAGGCTGCAGCACTTCATAAACACACTGCCATTGAAGTGCTGCAAGGATTTTGGGGGGAAACACCACTTGGGAGGTGTGAAAAAGAGCCAGGAAATCATGACTGTCACTTTGTRGAACCTTACAGAAGAGCAGTGAAAGCCACTGGAATGTTTTTGTTCAAAATCACTTGCAACACTTCGCACCGTGGACATCACCAAGGTGCCACTGGAGCTCTCTGTGTTTTGAGGATGGTCAAGCAAAAGAAAATGAAGCTCAAAGCTCTGCCAAGCTGTGCTGGGGTGACAGACACACACAGGCTGCAGGTTCTCTTGGCTTYTCCACCCCCTCCAAGCTGTGCTGCCCTCCTGTCCCCCTGCAAAGAGTTAAGTCCTCCCTCCTGCATCGTTCCTCCTGCCAAATGCAGATTAGTCAGCAACTACTGCAGGATACACCTCTCCTAAGGCACTCACAAACAMAGCAACAGCCAGTCTGGGATCTTAAAGGGAAGGTAAATGAGGAAACTTCCTAAACTTGRCTGCAAAAATATTCATGAAGGTTCCCCGTGGCTCGGGTGCCTCCAGCTGCTCTGCTGATGCTCCCACTGGCTCCCAGGGGAATGCAGAGGTGTGATGGACACTAAATCAGTGCTGCAAGCTGGAATTAGAACCCACCAGTGGATGTGAAAAGCACCCAGAGCCCCAATCTGGTGACACAGCCCCAGCCCYCAGTGCCTGAGCCCAGAGCAAACCTTGGCATGGAGGCTCCCAGTGCCAAACCAAAGCACTGCAAGCACCCTGGGCTCAATCTGCATTTTTACAGTCGCACAAAGAAACCAAACACCCAGCAGCCATCTGAAAGGCCAGTTATTAGATCACTTGAAACGAGCTGAAATGAAATTCCCACAGGTTTTATTGGACTATTGAGATATTGATTCTGTGTGTGTGCTCCTCGCTCAGCCTGCAGCACAGAAATTCACCCTGCCAGGAATCCCACCTGTGTGCTGGGCCAGGAGGTTCACTGGGAGTGCCCAGGGTTGCTTTTCCTTGCTCCCTCTTCCTGGGCCTGGAACTTTGCCTTCCCTGCAGGACATTTAACCTGACTGGCCCAAACGCTGCTGGTTTCACCCAGAGGCACAAACCACCCACCCTGTGCCAGAACACACCCCCAGTTCATCTGACCAGCTGAGCTGGGACAAGGATGGGTCACCCTCTGCCAAAGCCTCCCCTTTTCCTGCCATCATTTGACAACTTTGGATCCCCATCCCCGAATCTCTCAGGTTACAAATCCACGCGATGCCTCCGCACAAATCAACACCCCTATAAATTACTATTATTATTATTTTTTTGTTAGACCCACATTAAAAGGGAGCAAAACAATGAAACCCCAGGCTGTGCTGTGTGTGCACAGGCACTGCAGAGCTCCAAGGAAGCCCTTGCAGGGGCTGCCCGAGGTGCCTGTGATGCGGTGCCAGCAGCACGCTCTGTGCTTCACGCCTCGCTGCCCACGGCATGAACCCAGCCCCAGGAAAGTGCCAGCCCGTTCTCCAGAGCCCTGCAGATGTTTCAGCTCCAGTGGGCTCCCTGGCCAGCCCACCACCACCCATCCCTCCTTCTCCTGCCTGCCTTGTAATGCTGGGAGCGGGGAGAGCCTGGGAGGAGGCAGCTCTGCACAGATCCATCCAGATTTTTTCACTCTTTAAAAATATATAAATAAAAATTCATGCTTGCAACATAAACACAAGCTGGGCTGGTACTCCACTCCTCCCTCAGAGGGATGTGCTCATCCCTTGACTTGCAGCTCAGCCAGTGCTGAGGTGCATCACTGCCTGGACAGCAGCACACCCACCCTCCCAAAAACCCCAAACCCATCCCCATGCTGGCAAGGACAGTGCTCTTCCCTAAAGGACCTGCCCTTCCCCCTCCCAACATCCCAAAGAGGTGCAAAGTTCTTGGGAGAAGGTGTCCAGGGGTGTGCAAGGCTCTGAGTGAGCAGCACAGAGTGTTCTGGATGGGCTGGAGCCTTGGCAGGGCTGCAGGGGCTGAGCACAGCCCATGGCCCTGATGCAGCCATGGCATGGATCCTGGGAGCTGTGTGGTGAGTCAAGAAATCCTGATGTTGGATTCACTACACAGCCTGAGAGTTAGTCAATCCTCCTCTTTGGCCTGGGGAGGGGGCCTGGTCCCAATTCAAACATTGTGTAAGCTGCAAAAGAGCCTCTCATAAAAAATACAAACAGATAAAAATGCAGAAATACTATTTTGGAGGAACTGGGGGAAGCTGAAGCAATAATGCCAAACGATTCCTYGCTGCTGTCCCATTCCCTTCCTCCCAGAGCCCTAAAAAGGCTTCTCACCATCGTGCTCCAGCCCTGCTCACGTTACACCGGGATCAACCAGAGCCCAGCCCGGTGCTCGTGTCCTGCCCAAGGTCACAGTGACAGCCAGAGCACAGGGACAGCCCRGCCTGGGGCTCCCCAGGGCTCTGCCCCAGCCTCTGACCTCGGCATCCCCACATTTCCAGCCTTCACCTGGGGGCAACACACACCACTGGGGAGGGATGGAGCAGCAGGGCTGGGATTTGTTGGGTTCATTCCCATGGACACCAGGCAGAAAGTGAAGRCAACCTTCCCAACTTCCCCATTTTTTTTTTATTTTTTTCCAAAGGCTTTTCCCTCTCCCTCCTTTTCTTCTCCCCCCAGTTCTTAAAATCCAATTATAGCACGACTCTCTCAGCAGGGGTCAGTGTGGAATAAGAATCGCCCGAGTTAATGGACATGAGACCAAGAAAGATTAATGCCTAAATGGTTTCAAAAGTTGTATGATGCCGATTTCATTAACATTTTAATTGTAATGTATCTTTTTAATCTTCTTTCACACTAATGGTTTTTATATGCTTCAAAAAAAGAAAAAAAAAACAAACCAAAAAAACTGCTGACAACAAAAATATCAACATACCAAAATTAACAGACGGAACTGAGTGCTGTAATGGGAGCTGAATGAAATGCAGAAAACCATGTTAATGATGCATTAAGAGCAGAAACTGTGCTCAGACAAGAGTCAAAAATTCAGCCCTACACTTGCATGCCCTGCCTTTGAACCAGGGGCACCTTTCTCCAGGTGTTTAACACAACCCCAGGTTGTGTSTGTCAGGGGGGATGAGCTGGAGCAACAACCCCAGCAGCTTTACCAAAGGCAGAGGTTTATCCAAAAAAGAGAAAAAAAGCTGCTGGAAATTAATCGAATTTAACCAGGGTGGCAGAGAGGAGCAGCAGGTTCAAGGGAGGAGGTGTCCACCCCCTGCTCCATGGCATGGCCCTGCTGTGGTTGTCACCACCCCCKGGGCTCAGGTACCTCAAGCACAGCAGAATTCCCAGACAGGAAAGATGCTGTTGCAACCGCCCCTGCAAAATTTTATTTTGCTTAATTAAAAGACAATTAAACCTAAGCAATAATGTTTCATTAAGCATGGGCATGTATTGATGATGTTAGCAGGGATAAAGGGAGGCACAGAAGGAGCAGATAATTGGGGAGCAGACAGATGAAGTTTTAAACAACTTTGGTTTGTAATAATGAGTGAGAGATACGGTTCTGCCACCTGCCCTGAGGCCAAGCTGCAGCTGCAAAGGGTGATGCAAAARCCACAAAGTTCTCCTTCCCAGGCCATCAGAACTTCTTAGAAGGGAGAAAATCCAGTCAGRGGGATTCAAAGCCCATTAGGAAATCATAATCCCTAAATTTGCCATGGGATTCCAGCCACAACAGGACAAMCAAAATGCACATTTATCCTACTCAGGTTTAGTGCTTTAAGGTTGCTGCAGCTGCTGAGGTGCTGAGGGAGGTTCYCAGGGAAGGGGCACCTGTGGAGAGAGGCTACTCCTGCCTGTGGGAATTCCATCCCACAGGGTCTCAGCCATGGAGCAGTGCCTCTGCCAGGAGGGGTCTGTGCTCCCCAGCCAGGCTCATGCACCTCACTGAACTCTCCCAGCAAGCCCCATCTGCCTCTTCCCTGGGAAATCAAATCCTTTTATCCACCTTCAAATGTATAAATCCTCACTCCCCATCTCCTTTGGGCACCTGGCCATTGCCTTCTGCACAGCACACCATCAAACACCAACCCTTTATTTATGTCTTGTGTTAAACCTCTGTGGAGCATAACCCCATCAAGCYCAGGAGGGCCAAAACATCATCACCCCTTCTGCCCTGTCACCACTGCCCAGCTTTCCCTGCAAAGGATTGATGTTCTCTCCTGCTTCCCTAATGCTCCACATAATCCCAGAGTAAATGTTTGTCCTATGACAGGGAGAACTGGCATGTAAAACATGTCCCCCCACACAAAATGTATATTTATATATATATATATCCCAGGCTGCCATATGCTCCCCAGTGGATACCACAGCGTGGAGCACAGCCAGCACTGGCACCCACACCCAGACCCTCCTCCACCTCCAAACCTCAGCCCCTCTGAACTCCCAGCTCCTTGCAGAGGCTGAAACCCAGGGATGAAAAACCCCTGGCAGCTCTCCCCCAGCCCATGGGTGCAGAGGAGCCCTGAGATGCTGAGGTGTGGGGGGAGCAAAAGCGGAATTTTCTCCTGTTGTTTCCYCAAAGGATGAACAGCCCCTGATAACAGCTTTGTGGGGATGGCACCGGGGAGGTGAAGGCTTTAATCTCGTCCCAGTGACTATATTTGGGCACTGTGATGGAGCCACCTCCCTCTGCTCACGCTCTGCTGCCCTTGGCTCCTGGCACTGGGCTCCTCAGCAAACTGGCAGGGCCTGGGCACGGCGCCGGCGCCACAAGTCAGCAGACTCCCCACGTTCCTCTGCTCTCTCTCTCTCTCCCCCTTTCCCAATTTTTTTTTATGGCTTGTAAAAATCTTTTTATCAGTTCAAAAAAAAAAAAAAAAAAAAAAACAGAGAGAATGCGTAAATACTCAAGGAGTATTTAACCTTAAAATATTTTAAGAGTGCTTTAAAGGGAGAAAAAAAAAAACCNAAGGAGTATTTAACCTTAAAATATTTTAAGAGTGCTTTAAAGGGAAAAAAAAAACCAACACAACCTGTCAAGTTACTTATGCTTAAATGTACATTTCATGTTTAGAAGTTTTATGGAAAAAAATCTTTTGGTGGAAAGTGTATCAATSTATTCAGCCCACGCAGGTTTGTTAAGAGTTTGTGGCTGTGATTTCTGCCCCTCCATCCACCCACCCGCCCATCCAGGGGGGAAAAAAACCACACTGAAATATTTGTCTTCATAGGAAACGCACCAGCAAAAAATGCACTTGACATGCAAAAACCCCGTGAAAAGTCTGACGTGAGGACCTCTGCAAAGCCCGAGGCCAAACTGCGAGGGGAACACACACAGCACAAACCCTGTGCCAAGGGCTGTTTATCTTCATTTTATCCCTYTGAGCCTTTCAGGGAGGGTCTTGGTCACCACTGTCCCAGCAGCATCCCCCATCCCTCCTGCCCTCCCGCACCGGGCTGCGCCTCCCCAAGCAGGGAGGAGGAAGCTGCACACGCTGCTTTTCCAGCCTGTGTCCCAGCAGTGCGATTTTTATTACCTCCGTCCCCATTTAGGAGTAACCACATGACAAAGCCCAGCGCAATCCCGCCCGGGATTGCCTCTCCCTCGCCGGCAACACGGCTTTTTAGCAAGTTTTCCCTTCGCAGCAAGCGTTTGTGGCTAGAAAGAATGTCAGATTTAATCTATTTTCTTTTTTACGCATTCCTGTTCTGCCTCCAAAATCCGCTCAAAAACAAGTTGAACTTAAAAAAAAAAAAAAACCCAAAAAAAAAAACCCCAACAAAAAATAAACCGCTAATGAATCACAGTTCCTAGCAAATGAGCAATTGCAGTTGACACAATGAATTATGCCTGAAGCAAGCTGGGAAACATATTTTGCAAATGATCTCATCCACAGGCAAACCTGGCATGACACTTGATTTGCTAAAAAAGACACAAAGCCTGTCAAAATTCCTGTCACTCCGCAAATAAAGTCAGGTAGAGAAAACCAACAGCCTCACCCTCTTTTAAGCACGCTTCACCTATTTCTCAATTGCTCCACGGGCTTGATTTAATAAAATTTAAAAAGCCCCACACGCCCTCCTGTAGGTGTGCCCATCCCAGAGGGTGCTGAGGGCCATGGGATCCGCTGCCACTTCCCTGCATGAGGAATAAATGGGCTGGAAGCTGCTCTTAGGATGCCAAACACAGGCTCAGCTCGATTTGAAGCCTAATTGCAGCAAGATCCGATGCTTGCTCTGGCCATTAGGTATGGCAGGGAACTCACAATTCCCTTTAATTTCCTCCAGCTGAATGCCTGGGTTTTATTTCTTTCATTACATTCAAATAAACTCAAAGACAGGTTAGAAAAGAGAAGGAGGGGGAGAAGCCACTCAAGTGCAGCCCCCCCTGCTCCTCAGCATCCCTGGAGCTGCCTCRGAGCAGTTCCCTTTGGCCCAGCACATCCCACCCTATTTCCCCACCTGAAAATCTGCTGGCTCAGAAAACCTGGAAAAATTCAAAGCCACGGCTGAATCCTCCTTCTAACCCCATTTTGTCAGGCTCGAGTATTTTTAAACGCAGAGCAGAAGCAGGAGCYGAGTCCCAGCACTCTTCCCCAGGTTGTTCCACCGTGTTTGTCCCCAATCCACGTCACCCCAGCGCYGCTGTGCCAGCTCTGATCCCATCCCTGCTGATCCCACAGCCCTCCAGGAGGCCTGGCAGGGACAGCACAAGCAACAAGACAGCCTGAAATAAATATTTCCATTCCAAGGTGAGCTGGGTTGTGTCCCCACACGGTCTGGAGGTTTCTCCCAAGCCAGCCCAGAGCTCCCCGGGTGGATCAGGCTCTGGCAGGAGCTCTGTTGGTGTTTCTTCCCTGGCCAGCAATGCTGCAAAGTGGCCTGGCTCCTCCTGACACCTCCAGCTGGGATCTGAGCCAAAGCCCAGTCCAGAGGGACTCACCTGGAGGATGCTCCAGCCAGGCTCAAGTTCAAGGAGAAGGGATTTTTCTTGCCTGGACTCACAAGCAGTGAGGATGCTCCGTGTCCCCCCTGACTGCCCTGTCACTGGCACCAGGCTGAGAGGAGCCAAAATCTGCCTCCAGCTCCAGCAGGCTCCCTCAGGAAAGCAGAGTCATGGCTGGGGGAGCTAAAAGGCTTTTACATTGCCAGAGGGCTCCAAAAATATCACATCCAAAGTGATCCAGCATCAACGCACGCATCCTGGCTAATGGCATCCACCTCTCAGGACAAAGGGGGGCTCTGGGAAAAGCTTGGGGAGCCCAGGACAGTGTTTTGGGAACACTGCCCTGCACAGCCACAGCCCAACCAATGCACAAACCACAGCCCTGGCCCCACTGGGACCCCCTGCTCCTGCCCYGATGCCTGGCTCTACTCCTCTCTCTGCAGTTCCAGCCACCTTGGGAGGCTTTTATTTTTGGACAAATTTTAAGTTTCAGAAATCCATCCCCACTCTCCAGTGTCCCAATACAACAGCTTTTACCCAGTGAAGCCTTAATTAAAAGGCCTCAGCAGGAGGAAAAACCCCAAAACACAGCAGTTACAGCCACAGGAGGACATTTACTCTCAGGAGGGACAGGATGAGCCCCCTCATTTTTTTTTACACTTGCCACTTACTTCAAATCCAAGCACTATCACCTCCATCACCCTCACCCTGGGGTCACAGCTGGGCAAACCAAGTCAGGCCATGAGGAACAGCTCAGCTTTGCCCTTTTCAGTTCAAAGCTCTCAGAATTTCAGAGCAGGCTGTGAGCCTGGCAGCAAATTTGGGGTGAGGCGCGCTGGGGATGCTGCACTTTGGAGCAGCCCCGGCTCTCCCGAGGACCCCTCTGGCAGTGTCCCCACGGAGCAGCAGCAGCAGCAGCAGCAATAATCATCCCGGTTTGTTTACCGATGCCAGCTTCTCCTGCTGTTTAATATTTCAGCCGGAGAAGGTGAGYCGGGCACGCCAGCCCCTCAATTACGCCGGGCGAAGAGGCAAACACTTGGCAGGCAGCGAGCACATCAAGCTGCCCGCAAAGC
>CADDXX010000498.1:66964-258943 GCA_902810485.1 Alauda arvensis
ATTTTTTATTTTTCACTTCATTAAATATTTTTCCCATCAATCTCATTCCTGTCATTTATCATTATTTACCTTTCTTACCTTAATTATTTCATGATATGATGAGCTTCCATCCCCAGGAAAGCCCACTGGAGTTTTGGTCTTTATCCCAGCCCAGGGCTGCCCCTCTTCCACCCCCTCCTCCTGCAGAAAAACCCTTTAAAGCACCACAAAAAGCAGAGTAATCAGAGGTGGGACTGCTCCATTTCCATTCCAAATTTCATCCTGTAGCCTAAAAAAAAAAAAAATTAAAAAGTCCTTTTGCTTTGTTGCCTCCCTAAGCTCAAAATATTAAAATCAGCGAATTTGCATGATGAAAGTGTGCRGCGTTGGCCCCACGTCTGCTAAAGGAATTTCAAAGGAGTAACAAAAAACCTCTTTAAAGCAGGAGCCTCTTGCTGTCTGCTTTGCATGCGAGATTATGTCAGGACTTCTCTGGATCTGGAAGTTTCTTTTCCTCTCACACTCGTGAACATTCATCATTTCCAGGCTGCCTCAAAATCTGCGGCAAAATATCCCCATATTTTAAAAATCAGCACTGAGTGCCTAGAGCTGCTCAAGGCTGAGGAATTTCATTAGCACTTGACACTTTAAAAAACAGTGTCAGGTCAGGACAAACACATTTCTGCTTCTCTGCTCAAGATAAATTCGGGGGTTTTAGGATTTTTTTTTTTTTTTTAGAAATGATGCATGAGAAATCTGTCCCCAAACCTCACTCCGAGGCAACAGAATGCACAGCCCTTCCTGAGGGATGATCCCAGCTCCCCTTCCTTGGGTTTCATTGAAGCATCCCAACATCAGCTCATYGGGAARAAGGGATGGGRAAAGGGGGAAYGGCTTCCAGCTGAGAGAGGGCAGGGTGGGAAGGGATTTTGGGAAGAAATCCTTCCCTGGGRGGGTGGGSAGGCCYTGGCACAGGGTGCCCAGAGAAGCTGTGGCTGCCCCTGGATCCCTGGAARTGTCCCAGGSCAGGYTGGATGGAGCTTGGAGCCACCTGGGATAGGGAAAGGTGAAATAAGAGAAATATCTCCTGCAGGAACTTCCCAAAYGTGCCCAAATCAGCTCCTGGGGCTACAGCYCTGCTCCTTGGGGGCAAACATCCCTGTGGGGTGGGCACCAGTGTCCCCCTGTCCCTCTCTGGGCACCACAGCCCACATCAGAGCATCCCAGAGATGTGGGGCCACCACTTAGGGAGCTCCTGTTGTCCCAAGGTGCCTCACTGAGCAGCTCCCTGCTCTGGCTCAGCACAGGGATGTGGGGTTTGGAAGCCCCCAGCACCTCCCTGAGGGTCTCCCAAAATCCAGCCCCATCCACGGGGAGCTGCAGAGCTGGAAAAGCRCTGTTTTCYYCCTCCAACAGGAGAGAAAATCGCAGCTCTGAGGGACAGCAGAGCCTGTAAATGCTGCAGTCCAGGAGCATCCTCCCTCCCTTCAGCCAGGGACGTTTTCAAAACGTTCTGTGATGGAGAAAGAAACGTTCCTTAAGTACCATTTGATGTCTCAGAATGGCTCCGGGGCTGGAGAAAACATGTTTATTTACTACTCTGCTGATTTTAATGCGAAAGATTGGTTCAGTGAGTAGAGGAAACAAACCAGGCAACATTTTCCATAATGTCTGCAAAGTGTTCTTGGGCTGCGGAAATATTTTCTTTCTTTCTCTCTCTCTCTCTCTCTTGCCTGGGTTTTTTTTTTTTTTCAATCTAGCATTTCAAATTGAAGAATGGCTTGAGGGCTGAAGAAATCACTTGATAAAATACCCAACATTTACATTCTTGCAGGAGAAAAGCTAACTTTTCTATTTTTTTTCTCTGAGCAGTGGTTTGGTGAAGCAGAAGAAACAATCCTGCAGCACCCCACGTGCCTTTAACCCTTTCTGGTGGCAGCTCTTCAGCTGAACTTYTGCTGTTCACTGCAAAGCTTGAGGGATTTTGCTCCTCCTCCAAATCCTGGGCTCTAAGGCCACTGAAGGTGGCTGAAATGCACTTGGCAGTTTGATTTCCAGGTGTATTTCTGGATGTCTGGGTGCGGGAGCCAGCCTGGCTGGGGACCAGCCCATGGCAAAGCATCGATGGCTGCACCAATCTCTGAGTTATTTTGTGCAGGGACGTGACTTTACAGCAAACTTGGTCATGAACGAGACACTCAAGGTCTTTCCAACCTTCCTGCCCCCAGAGCTGCTGTGGGAACACCCCTGGGCACGGCTGGGAGTGATTCCCAGCACTTTGGGGTGGTGGGGATCACCCTGAACACCCTGGAAGGTGGAAGGATGCTGGAAGACCTGCAAAAACTCAGGGGTCTGCCAGGAGGCTCCTTCTTCTGCAGCAATCTGAAGCCTTATCCTTCAGAGGACTTTGCAAAGCACATCAGCTGTCAGATCAGGAAGGATTTTTGTCGTTTGCTTTGTAGGTAGAAGAAGTTTTATCTCCCCAGCCCAACGCATGGCCGATGTTTGTGCTGGGCTGTGAAGCACCAGGCCCCGTGGTAGGTGSAGGAAATCTCCAGAAAGTTTCCCTTTGAGGGCCCTTTCAGTCACCACTCCAGCACAACTGATACTCACCGAGGGAGGAGAGGACACGGCAGCTCTGTCCCAGCAGAGTTCATCGGGATTAACGTTAACACGGTGAATGGTGGCAAATAACAACACCCAAAATGTGCCAGAGCCCCTCGCTGATGTGCTTTAGTTATTCCTGCCAGAGGGATCTGCCCTTCCCTCTCCCGTTCCCAGCTGAGTGAGCTCGGCCGGGTGATGAGCTCTGCTCGTTGTTGCAGGAATAGAGACGATCTTTAAAATGAAATTACAGCACTGACAACGCCGTGAGTGAGGGGGGAGCGGGTCCCGTGGGGATTTGTGGCACCCAGCAGGGCAGAGCCCCTGGCCATGGGGAGCAGAGATTCTCCAGGTACATCCCTCCCAGCCTCCAGGCTCAAACCGGGGCTCAGGGCAGCTCTTACCGCGCCTTCCCTCCTGGAAAATGGACATAAAGAGCTTTGATGACAACGTGTGGCCGTCCTGGGACTCCTTCATCCGCCGGCCCTGCCTCCCGTGCTGYGGTGTCTCCCTCTCCCTGCCCGCTCCAGGATTTCTCCCTGCTCCCATCAGGGGATTGCACTGGGAAAGCTCTWACCCAGCTGCAGTAAATCTCTCCTGGGTCACCGGGGGGATCTCATTCCAGCCCAGCAATGTTTTCATGTCAGCCCCCAGAGCTCCCCCGGGGCTCAGCATTGGCATTTTGATGGTTTGAGCTCTCTGAACCCGGCTGTGACCCTGCGAGGTCTCAGCCCTCTGGTGACAGGAGCCGCTGCAGTTGGGACAGGGAACATCCCCCACAGCCCCCAGAGCCATTCGTGGCAGGAGAAATGGGGTGCTAACAACACAATTTGGGAGCCCCTGAAATCTTTGCTCAGCTCTCAGGGAGATGATTCCCYACCCAAGAAAGCCTTTTGTCTGCTKTCTTTGGTGGCTGTTCAGCTCTGTTATTTTTCCTCTGTGATGGCTCCAGCTCTCCCAACCCTCCATCCACTTCTTCATTTCTTCCCAAAATCCCTTCTAACCCTTCTGATCCCTTCATCAGCACCATGAAGTCACTCACAGGGCAGTGGGATGGAATCAGGTGTTCATGGAATTCCAGAATGATTTGGAAGGGACYTTAAAGACCTYCTCAGCCCAAGGCAGCGACACCTTCCACTATCCCAGGTGGCTCCAAGCCCTTTCCAACCTGGCCTTGGRCACTTCCAGGGATGGGGTGAAGTTAAAATTGTTATTTTTTTATGAATAACATGAATAAATCTCTGAGTTCCTCACATGAAGCCTCCACACAAGGCTCAAGCATCTCCCTGTGCCACGCAGCTGACACGGTGCAGATGTGGATCACTTTGACTCCAGCCAGGCTTATTTGGTTTACACTCAAATRATTAGGAATAAGTTAAAACAAACAGAAATGCGATGTCTCCAAGGCAGCTGCATTGTCCTGACCAAACTGGCACAAGGCTGTGTGTAAAAAGGCTTTGCTTGTTAGTAAATAGAGAAATCCTTCAGATCCTGCCGGGAGAATTGCTCCAGAAGCTCAAGGCACTGCTTGTTTCCAGCTGGGTCCCCCGAGGTGAGAGCAGGACAACAACAGAAAGCCATGTATCATTGGCCTGTTTTAGTAATTATTTATTATATAATGGTGTGTAGGAAGAGAAAGCCCAGCCCTGGGAGGCGTTTTCTGGCTGTGTTAATTTGTGGCAGGTACTCCCAGCCTGGCCCAGCTGAGGCTGCCAGCCTGGGAGCTCTGACCTCCCTGGACACAGCCTGCACACTGCTCTCCCTGGAGCAGCATTAAAAYAAATTTCCATAAAAGTATCTGCTTTCATCTTAAAGACTCAACGTGCTGGTGGATGGAACCTCGTCTGGGAAATGATGCTGGTATTTAATTGCCTCTGAAGCTCAGAAATGGTGTTTAAGCYGAGCTGGTGCAATTCACAGCACAGCACCAGCCTTGCTCTGGCTGCCTGCTCTCTYCCTGAGCTCTGCCCGTGGTTTCTGCTCCCCAGATGAACCATCTGACACTTGGCTGTGGGAGCAGACGTCCCGTTGGTGCCGGCTCCAAGAGCCCTGGGAGGCTGTGGCAGCTCTCCAAGGAACTTGCTCCTGCTGCAGCTTTGCTCTGGGGTCAGGGTTTGCTCTCAAGTGTCTGGAAAATTGGAAAAGGAGCTTCTCTTTTGGGTGTGGCAGAGGGGGTGAAGCTGTCCCTGGGCACCTCTGTAATGTGGAGGGGTGTGTGTGGCCAGCCTGGGGRATTTGGGGACACCACCAACACCTGATGATGCATCTCAACCCAAACTCCCTGCAGGCTCTCTCAGGCCTCTCACGGAGTGTGGCTCATTGCTTTGACACAACCATCACTTTTCCAAAGTCTTTCTTGGTTCATAATTTTAATTCATTTCAAGCTGACCACTCAACTGACCATGGAGCCAATAAATGGTGCTCAGGCTCTCCCTCTCACACCCCTCACTATTTCTGATGAAACACAAGCAAGATGCCTTTAAATCAAGATGCTCAGGTCACCCTTGGAGGGCAAATAACTCTGGCCAGGTGGAAAGGGGAGGAGGTGGCCACGTGTCTGCTCTGCAGGAGATGCTGATTCCCTGGATGAGAGCGTGAAACTGCCAGAGACACAGCCAGGCATCTGATTTTCCTGAGCTAAGCATGTAAATGAGCCTGGCATAATCGGTCTGTGTTTCCCCTTCCTTTCTGTAGAGGAATATTTTGGGTTGAAGTGTCTGTGATGTGACTGATGCAGCAAGTCAGCGCTGTCAGAGCCTGATTCACGAGTCGGTGCTGCAGTGCCGGGGGTGGGAGCAGGTAACCTTGGCTCCTGCTCCTCCTCCTCGGGGAGCTGGGATCCGGTGTCACCGCCAGGTGCTGCCGGGAGCGGCTCTGGCCCCGCTGGAAAGGGGCTGACACCCYCAGGGAGGGCTTTCCTTGCTCGTGGGCAGCCAAATCAGCAAAGCTGGGCTCCTGTCTCGGTCACAATGAACCAGACAGGGGTAAGGGGCAGCCCAGGTCTCCTGGAATATTGCTGCTGGACACGAGATGCTCTGGGYTTTTCTTGTGAGGGATGGGGAGACTCCTGGTGCTGAAGTGAAGCCAAATTTCTCCACATTTCCCACAGAACTCGAGTGTGATCTTATCAGGGGAGCTGCAGTGGGGCCTGTGCATTGGCACAGCTCCTCTGCTATTGTTGAGAAAGCCTTGGTCTGAGAAAGTTTAGAGGAATAATGACCCCTCCTGAAGTGCATTGTTACTCTTTATTCTGGGTTTGCCCYGGGAGCTGCACCTTTAAAGCAGAGAGGGCACCCCAAGCACAGCCACAGCTTCAGCCCACCCAGGACAGCACTCAGAGAGGGCAGAGAGCTTTGCCAGCCAAAGATCTATTAGAAAAAAAGCCTTCAGCTGATGAATTTTTCAGGTTTCCCACAATTATTTTGTTTCCCATTGTTATAAGAGCAATTTCTGAGCCACCCTTCAAGAGGAGCTGGGCAGGGATGGGATGTCCTGGGCAGCCCCCAGCCCCATCCCTCCCTGGGGGATGTCTCCCACCTCCCCGAGGTGCTGCTGCTCCTGCTGGGGCTGGGCTGGGCTCCTGGCACCGGGCAGGAGGAGGAACTGGAGCACCAGTGACTGCACACAAAAGCATGGGAAAAAAAAAAAACCTGCTGTGATTTACCCACACGGAGTTCAATAAACATTAGATCTGATGGCATTCATCGTTTTTTCATAGCATGCTCGATTACTGCTTCAGTTATTGCTCAAATGACATCATTCCTGGCAAAGGAATTGATTGATTTTTTAATGAATATTCATATGGCATTTCAGCCAGGAGTAGGCATTAATATTCTAAGAAAGAAGAATGAAACGTACATCCTAATTTAATGAATGATTGTAAATATGGATCTGATGGATAATGCGACGACGAGCATTCAAAAAGGCATCCACAGTCACCTCGGGGGCTTTTTTTGGGGGGGGGAACAAAGGGACAAGCAGGGTGCAGGCAAGGCAAAGGGCTGAGGGCTGGGCTGATCCCAGCACGGATCTCCTGTCACTCCCCTCGGCACTCTGTGACACCCTGAGATAAATCAAACGTTGATAACACTTGCTGATCCCAGGCCGTGCTGGGGCTGTGACGCGGAAAACAGCGCTGAGAGCTGAGATGTGAAGCTGCTAAAAAGAGACAGGAGGGACAGGAGAGAGCCCCCATTCCCCTCTCCGCCCCTGTCCCACCCCGGAATGCCGGGGGCTGGCTGGAGGCAGGTAAAGCATCGCCTCCATCCCCCCGTGCGGCTCTGTCATGTTCAATTCCCTTCACCGGGTCACGGCGGCGRGGCTGGCGGTCCCCGAACGTACATAGATTTGTCAGACATTCTTAAGATGTCTCCCCGTTCCGAGCGCTGATCCTTTGTGAAAGGCAACAGTTGTAGCGCTCAGACAGCGACGGCAGCCTCGGTTCTCCCCTTGTGCCATCCCAGCTTTGGAAAACGCTAAAACACCCGGCCGGGGCTCAGAGCCTCTTAAAACAGGCGTTTAATTTAAACGCGGTCCCGTGGGGGGAGAGCGCACACCTGAAGCATCCTCTGGCAGCGGGGATAAATCAGGGCATGGCCATTAAATCCACCGAGGTGACAGCACGAGAGGCTATTTATACCCAGCGGCGATCTATTGTGCAAGGGAGAGAGCAGGGAGAGAGCAGGGAGAGAGCAGGGAGAGAGCAGGCCCTTCTGCTGACACAGCACAATCCCGCGTGGAATGCACAAACCATCCCCGAAATTCCCTGCCAGGCTGCGGAGCCGGGAGCTGCCCCGACACTGAGGAGCAGGGAATTTCACAGGAACAGAGCTGCTTTTTTTTTCTCCCCGCTTCTCCCATCAAAGCGCTCCTCCCGGAGCCGGCAGGGAGGAGGGATGAGCTCTGGAGGGATAACTGTGGCTGCGGGAGGGGCTGGGCTCTGCCCCGCAGCCGCGGCTCCCGTTTGCACATCCCCGTGCGTGGGACCGAGTTTGCCGATAAAAATACAGCCCGAGTTATGCTTGGTATGGAACAAGCAGGCAGTAGCTGCCGAAGACTTCACAACATCCCGCTGCTGGCCGGCCTCCAAAGCACCAAAACAAAACAAAACAAAAAAAAAAATCGGTTGGCATCTCGGCGGGCTGAAGCGAGTTTTTCTCTCCCTGCAGCAATTGCTGAACAAACGTTTCGATGCTTGTGCCGCCGCCCCCGGCCCTGCTTTCTCCCCCGAATCATGTGCTGCAAGGATGCAGAAAGATGTTCAAGGTCATGGGCATGCTGTGAACAGAATGACAGAATCCCAGAAGCACCGAGGCTTGGGAAAACCCTTCCCAGCCCATCGAGTCCAAGCTGGGACTGATTCTCACCTGGTCACCCAGCCCAGAGTGCTGAGTGCCACCTGCAGCCCTTCCTKGGACACCTGCAGGGGTGGGGACACCYCCACCACCCCCTYCCAGYGYCTCACCACCCTTTCTGTGAAGGAATTCTCCCTGGACAAAGCTGTTCATTGCCCATCTCTGTGCCCAGYGTCCTCACTGCTCTGTCACCAGTGTGGAGCTCAGGCCATGGCCCAGCAGGAGCTGCAGGGGTGGGGTTCTGTCTCCAAACCCCTCTCTGATCATGCTGGGGGCTTTTGGACCCCCAGRGAGGTGCAGCTTGTACACCTGGGCTGAATTCAACCCCCTTCACGTTGGAAAAGCAAATTCACCCTCYTCCCATCCACGGGCTGCTCCCTGGCACCAGAAAGGAGCAGCAGCCCAGGAATTACAGCAGAATCAGCCTGAGAAAAACCCCACAGCTCTGGCCTGAAATGAGGGAATTCAGGTTTTGGCCTCGTATTTCTTAGGTGACACAGGACACAAAAAATGCACATCTTCTGTAGGTTTGAGTGTTGCATCTTGACCTTCTGGGCTTTGCTCTCAGCTGGTTTATTTATTTCCCCAAGAAGAGGCAGGCTTGTTTGAGAGGAAACAAGGTGAAACCCTGACCTTGCTGAAAGTGCTGAGAGTTTGCCATTGATTGCAGCAGAAYCAGACATTTACACAGAGTTATAACCAGGGGTCCAGGTCTTGCTTCCTTGGTGCTTGATGCTTTAAAGGAGGAGACCAAAAAGCCTCCATCCCCTCCCTGCATGCCCAGCACTCCCAGCAGCACCAGCCCTCTCCTGCCCTCTCTGGAAGCAGCCACAGTCCTTGAAGCAGGACGTTTTYCTGTCCTTACTGTGGCACATCGCTATCACGCCGTCAGTGATCAGAAGAATTATCCCGTGTTTTCTCTGCTCCCCGCCCTTTCCGAGGGCGTTCACGATGTGCGAGCACGRCTGGAACAATCAATCTCTGTGAAAACCACCCCCCCCTTTGCTCTTGCAAAGAGCAGTCAGCGCACTCCCCTGGCTCTGGGCWGCCAGAGTGCAGGAATGCATCGATTTGGGGGATTTTGGACCTGCAAATCCCCCGCCTCAAACGCTGCAATAGCGACTTTGCAACCCAGACTCCCCACGCACCCAGAGGAGCTCTTTGTACAGTGTCTTAATCAGTACATAAAATGCTCTCAGTGAAATGCTGCCTTCTTCTGTCTATTTGTCACAAGTGATGCTCTGGTGAACAGTAAATAGGAAATTTGTTGGCGGATCAGCTCGGTTTGCAGGGAGAGGCTGGAGCACAGAGCTCTGGGCAAGTCCCCGTTGTGCCCCGTGCTGGACCCTCGGTCCTTGAGGCTCAGCAAAGGCACATCAATCTCTCCTCAACAACCCAGCAAAGTGCAGACAGCGCGTGGTTATGTAACTCGCAGCACTCCCGATGTGATGAAAAGGGCTGATTAAAGCAATGTATGCACAAGAATCCCCCGTCAGTTTTGCCGGGAAAGCTCCGCATTGCAAATCCCGGCCCTTTTGCACCGCCTGTGCCGCTGCTCCCCCCGCCTCCCTCCCCTCAKCCCCGGCCCCGTTGCACAACGCTGGGTTCATGTTTGCCACCAGACAGTCTGCAGTCAGCCTCACATGGAAAAGAAGGAAGTCACAGTGCCTACATTGCACAGAACTGCGAGCAAACGCCTTTCCAAGAAACTATTAAGCAGTGCTCACTTGAAGTTTAAACGAAGGAAAAAAAAAAAAAAAAAGACAAACTTGGAAGGATTTTTTTTTTTCTTGGCTCGGAGCTTTTGATGAAATTCAGATTTGCAGTGAAACGTGGCCAGGCAGCAGCAGAGGGGCAGCACGGGCAGAGTGCAGGCAGGGATGCGCTGGCACATCCGAGCTCTTTCCAGTGCCACCCCTTGCCTGGAGCCTGCCCCATTCCAGAGGGGCTGCAGTGACCCTGGGGCACCCCACACCTCCCCTCTGCTGCTCCTGCCCTGCCCCAGTGCCCAGCTGCCCCCCWGCTCCATCCCCGCTGCYCCCCAAGCCCCYGGCGCTGCCCGGGGTTGGTTTTGGCCGCAGAGCCCGGGGCTGGCCGGGGGCCCGGGGCTGCGTGGGTCCCTGTGCCCAGGGATGCTGGCAGGGCACCCAGCGGGCCAGGGCGCTGGGAAAATGCCCCTTTGTGCCGCACACAGCAGCAATTGTTCCTCGGGAGCTTTGCATGGAGCGGGCTGCTGTCCCCGCGGCGGCTTCACACACCCTCCGTGGCAGAATAAACGGGAGGGCAGCGTTAAAGGAACGGCCTTGGGCTTCTCAAATTTACATCGCTGGGATTTGAGCAATGAAGAGGATGAAGAAAATTTATTTCTTTAACCGTTGCTCATTTTTCCAGGCAGGGAGATAAGACTCCTTTGGAAGAAAAAAAAAAAAAAAGAAAACCAGCCCCCAAAAAAATCTCTTTGCCCATCTAAATTCTCCCCATTACCGAGCAAATGGTTTGCAACAACAAATTTANCCATCTAAATTCTCCCCATTACCGAGCAAATGGTTTGCAACAACAAATTTATTCCACAGCGTCTCCTGTGCTCTTTTTTGTTTGAAAAAGCCACAAACAGATTGTGATTTTCTCTAACAGATTCACCATCTGGGAAATTTTTCATGCAACTCCTTTCCTCACTGGGAGCAAGTTACTCAGAGGGGAATTCCCAGCAGAGAGCAGGCTCTGAAGGGATGGGTCGTTCATTTAATTAGCATGCATAATCTGGATGTCCTTACTCAGGCAAAACTCTCACCAGGGCCAATGGGAGATTTATTTCTTTTTTTTCAAGAACCAGCTAAGGACTTTGGTATTTGTCTCTTGGTGTTACATCCAGTGTTTTCCTTGCAGGGAAAAGCTGGCTTTTGGCTGCATTGGAGGCTCTGATTTACTACAGCCTTGTGCATCCAAGGTCAGGATGTGGCCCTGTCACAAGGCTGAGCCCTGGCAGGAGCAGCTCCCTTTCACACACTTCCCCAGCCCAGGGAACATCCCACGTTTTGGGAGGCTGCTCCTGCAGCCAGGGCAGTGTGGGGTGGAGGTCAGCAGGGCAAGAGGCTCTGCAGACCCCAAAACCCATCAACAGAAGTGTCCCATTCCTTCAGCCCCTGTGCAAGGGATGGGGTGGGTYTTTCTGGTTTTTCTTCCCCTCAGCAGATGAATTCATCACTTGGGAAGCTGCAGGAAGCACAGGGGATGCTCCTTTCATTCCCTCAAAGCTGCTCCTGTGGGACCCCAGCCCTGATTGCAGCCCCCTGAGCAGAGAGCTCTGATCAGCCCCCAGTGCCCAGCTCTGCTCCCASCTCAGCACAGCTCTGAGGGCTGCACAAGGAGATCTCACACCAAACAATTTTCACTGGCTCATTACTGGACAAAACTTCTCTTTGAACTGACGTTTTCTGGGCACAACGAGTGCTTTGAAGCAGGGAGACAAAATTAGTGCAGAGAGTTGGCAGGTGAAGAAATGACAGGGTGGTTTTTTTTTCTTTCTTTCTTTCCCCCAGCAGCAGAGCTGTCCAGGAGCTATGGAAACCTTGTTTGGCTAAATAAAAACGCAGAAAGATAACAAGGCTTCATATTTTCCAGCAACGTGTTGGCTGGAACAGCGTTCTATCTGTGTGTGCTGGAGGCTCCAGAACAGCCAAAGCTGTTCCTGAAGGGAAATGTGCTGTGCTGTTCTCCACAACTGGAAGTAAAACTGTCTCCTACCTCCCCAGGAGSGAGGGAAATCGAGTCAGTGATGTAGGAGAACCCTGGGAAGAATTGCAGAGAGCTTTCAGGCAGGGTGAGGGGCTGGTTTCCTCTCCAGTCTCTTCCTGGTGACTTTTTGAGACTTGCAGCTATAAACTGGCACAAAACKTGTCCCCAAAGCTCCCTCTAGGAACTGGGCAAACATGTTCTTCCACAGGAGATGGCAAAGGCTCAATATCCACATGTTACTGAAAGTGAGAACACATCCACCCTTGCCCAAATCCTCCTCTCAGAAATCTCCTTCCTCTTCAAGTTCTCCCCTGTGACTCTTGAGCTCCTGGGATAACAGAAAAATGTCCTGCACACATGGGGATGGGGGCTGCTCCATCCACACAAATATGGCTCCAGTTTGGTCTGTAATGGTCCTGTCCATGCTGGTTCTCCAAAACCTGTGCTCCATGGASTCCAACTTTGCCAGTCACTGGAGAAAACTCCTGTCCAGCATCTACTTTGAACATCACTGTAGTACTTTCCACACAAGAATAACAGGAATGACAGAGTCCACCACAGCAGGAATATTCCTCTATTCCCATAGGAAGTGTGTCCTGAAACTGCAGCTCTGCACAGCAAGCTCAGCTCCAGCAGGGGAAGGAGGAAAGACAATCCTAGGAATTAACTGCTGTGCCCCTCAGTGGGAAGTGACAGCTCCTTCCATCCCCTCCACACTGCACTGCCCTGTTCTGGAGAATCTCAAAGCCATTCATTTTGAAAAAGACCTCCAAGATCAAGTCCAACCTTCAGCCTAAAGTGAGCTCCCACCCAGCCACCAGGACATCCCCACATCACCAGGAGAAGAGGAAATCCCTCCTTTCCCTTCCCAACCCATCCACCAACATGTTAACAAGCCGAGTTTAATGTAGGTGGCATGTTTCATACAGAATCTCCCAGGCACCCAAAACACCAGCTGGTGCCATGTTCTGAGGAGTTAACGAGGTGAAACTCCAACACTTCAGTCTCCTTCCAACATTCCCAGACTGAGCAACGGGCCCGGGGCGGCTTCGCCACCGCACGGCTCCTCAGGGATGCTCAGGGATGCTCAGGGATGCTCAGGGATGCTCAGGGATCCCCCTGTCCCCCAAACACCTGGAGCCAGCAGGACTCATTCTCCAAAGGGTTTGGAACAGCTCTGCAATGGACACACTCCTCCAAAGCTGCATTTGTAGTAGTTTTCCTCATTAGTCTTAAGGATGTTTTTAACCCACTTGTAGAACAACAATGTTTAAACGTGGAATGAAAGGARAAATCCAACCCAACCATCTGCTCTGGCTGTTCTAGATGGAATCTGCATGAAGGAATGCTGAAATGAAAACTGCAATAATTTTACAGTTAAAGCCATTTGTAGCTTTAATAGATTTAATATATTTTGGAGCCTGATCCATTCTTCCCAGCACTGAATTTGGAAAGAGTGAAATACCCAAAAGAACAGGAACTTCCCCTACGAGGCACAGTTTGCAAGAACCTGCTGAACATGAAATATTTCTGGCAAATATCATTAGAAACCACTTTTGAAAAGCAGAAAGTTGAACTTCCCCTGTTTCCTTATTTGTATTCTACAACATTTTGTGTGGCCCTTTATTAAAAATGCCAGATTTTTCAATTAAATTAAAGGGGGGAGAAAAAARCTCAATTTATTATTTGCATAAATTTAATACAACATTTAATCTGCCTCTTTCTCTCTCTCTCTCTCTCAGTTGTGGCTTGGCTCCCTTTCAGCTTCCAAGAAAGTTTAGGAATCTCAATTCTGCAAGAAAGAAATACTTTGGCAAAATAATCCTAAAAGCTTTTTTTAAAAAATTAAAACCAATGRATTTACATTCTGAACCATTCCCAAGATCTTACTTACTGTGCAACCTCCTGGGGATGTTGTGAGGTTTAATTAGCTCCAGTTGGAAAATGCTTTGAAGAGGAAAAGTGCCAAATACTGCTCCACTCAGGTAGAGCTAAAATGTCTAGATTATTACATCATAAAACAAATAATTTGAAAATTAATTCCTCTTCCTTGCCAGCACGACTTCACAGGGACTTCACTTCCCCAATGTGCTGGTAGGATCACACCACCAAGGTGTCCAAGTGCTGGTGATGACCAAAAATCAGAGATTTTTTAACATCATGGTGCCTTTGAGGCCAGCTCAATTATTTAATTTTGGGTTTGTCTAACTCTGTTTGCCAGAGGACACCGGATCTTCAGGGCATTCTCAGTGCAGGAACTTGGCCACCTTTGTGGAAGATGCTGGGGAGTCMCTGAGCTAAAGCAGCTCAGCCCCAGGGCCTCTCTGGAGGAACATCTGCCCATCTGGCAAAGGTTATTTTTTGTGATTTATCAAGGGCACGTCCTTCTTCCTCAGAGCACAGGAATGGAAATCTGAGAGGCCAACGTGGGATTACTGAAGGAGGAAGGTGTAAAAGCCAGGCTCAATCTCCTACTCCCTGCACCAAGGACGTGATAATGACCCAAATGAGATGTTAATGCTCTGTGACAACGAGGATCTGCTCAACATCAGTCACTCACCCACATCTGCACTTGGCAAGGGGTCTGAGCCTCCAGCWGTGACCTTGTGAGGCTCCAGCTCCAGATCCCCCCATCCCGGCAGCTCCCAGCAGGGACAGCTCAAAAAAAAAAAAAAAGCTCACCCGGGCTGTCATATTTATGGACTAAAGCAGTTGGCTCGCAGTCAAATTACAAGTGATGAAAAAGGTTGTGAGACTCCTTGTACCCASCAGCTCCTTTGTTCCTGGACCAAATTAGCGCTGGAAGAACCACCTGCCATTCATGTGTTAATCGCATGATCGCTGCTCTGCTTTTACAGGCTCACACACATCAAAGCCGGGTCACCCTGTTCCTGTGGGGGTTTTCAAAAGAACACCGTGAAACCAGAGAAGTTCACGACCTGAGGACAGCACGGAGCTTTATTTCCTTCGGAGCCGGAACCAAACCAGCGCAGGTTTGGCCAAGCACTTGAGTGTGTCCATCACAGAGCACCAGGCAGGCACGGGACCACAAATCACCACAAATCGCCCTTTTTTTACCCAAGGAGTGCTGAAATTCAGCCACTCCCAGGTGAAACAAGGTCCCACCGCCCGAGGAGGATCTGTTTGCTGTGGGCTGTGACAGGTTTCCTGCAGGAATTCTGCACCCTGAGAGCCTCCCCAGTCTGCAACGCTCTGGGCTGGCAGATGAGCTGGGGATAACTGGGAGCTTCTCTGCACACAGAGCTCAGACCTACAGGACACTCAGGATTCTGGGAGTCCACAAAACAATCCTAGAAAAGGCTCTGGGGAGCTCTGCGTTGGGAGGAAAGCTCCAGACATCAGTTTGTGACAGATGCTGATGCAACATCTTTGCTGCAGAAAGAGCCTTTGGCTCTCTCGGGGCCAATCTAAAGTTCACACCACCGTGGCCATTATTTATTCAGCTCTGCTGCATTATCTGTAACGCTCCATAATGAGAGGATTTCGGGGAGGTGCTTCAGCTTTGGGCTCCACACAGAAGCTTCTCCATTTTCTATCCACAAGCCTCCAAACCAAAATATGTCAGCAAAAGCCTGCAGCACTCACAAGCTGAAATGGGAAGGATCTTTCCCTGTGGGCAACTGGAACTCACAGCTCATCAAGGAGATAATAAAAACCCCAGTCAAATAATTTAATTCCTGCTTATTTCCCTATGATTGAGCCCAAAGATTTTGTAGAGGRAGGAAARGAAAAAGGTTCTGCATAATTTTTACCRACTTGTTTTCAAATAGTTCCTTAAAGAATGCAGGGAAAAAGGCAATATTCCATCATAAGGCAAAGCAAACAAACAAAAGCAGAATRAAAATAAACCTTAGGCCAGATTCTGGGCTCCATAAATAGAGTTACTTAACTGACTGCAACAGTGACATCTCAGATCAAGASCAGTAGAACTGAGCTTAAAATTCAGCTGCCTTTTTGAGCTGTTGGGAAGGCTCAGCAGTGACCCCCCCTCCTCCCTGCTGCAGAGCTAGAACAATTTGTGTCATTTCAGGGAACAATTATTGCCAGCTCAGCCTGAGCTCTGCTTCCAATCTCTSCTAGGTGAGACAGTCTCACCTCATTGTGCTCCCTGAGACAGAAGAATCTCTGTGAGAAAGCTGGAACGAATCAATTGAGGGAGAAGCAGAGCCAAATGCCAGGATCTGAACGCTGAGGATCATTGCAATGGGTCCCCCTTAATCACTGCAAAATGAGAACATATTTGCCGTGACTGGGAATTTCAGGAGCATGTGATGGCAAGCTCTGCTCCCATCCCTCCTGTGGATTTGTGCTGTTAGKGAAAGACTCAATTACTCAGCACTAAATGCCTGGAAAGGACAAAGCCACTCAAAGCTCCATAATCACCTTAAAGTGGGTGAAACAGGAGAGTGGGGYAAAYGTATGTCTGGCATAAATCTAAAAATAAAAGAGGGGAAAAAAAACCAAACCCAAAGCTCTACACTCTGTTGAATTTTGGGCCCAGAATGTTATTGGGAATATGTAAAATGAAAACCTACAAGAAAGATACTTATTACATGCTTGAGACATCAAGAAACACTTTTAGGAAAATGGTGAAGATGCATTAAGAGTGTGGAGTGCAAAATTATCTGGCTTCTATGCTCCAGATAAATCACTGCCTTTTTCATGGCCACGGGAATACAGGAACAAAAACACAGGAGCAAAACAGGCTCTTATGGATTAAAGGAAACTTACACCAGCCTGCGCTGTGCAAAGAATAAAACACACAACCAAGTGTTGCACTTTTGATAATCCAAATGGCACCTCGACCTTCGAAGAGATACAAATTCCAGAGACAAGCACGATAATTTATCCACAAGAATTAGCACTGAGAAATAAGTTAATTTATATAAAAAAAAAAAAAAGGAAAAAAATAAAAGGGAGGGTATTGACACATTTGGGGGGCAGGGGGGGTAGAAGAAAAGTCACCTCCTGATCCCACATGCTCTTGGTTTTATTTACATATCCACAAAGACCATGAAACACCAGCCCAGCCCCCCCACCAGCAGCATGGTCACATGGATCCCGTAGATGAGCAGTTCATTCATGAGGCTGAAGTCCACCCGCCTCCTCCCCAGCAGGAGCAGGATGATGGACAGTTTGTACTGGAAGCGCAGGAAGATGCGGATGCCGAGGTACTGAAGGCAAAACAAGATCGAGAGAGCCACCCAGAGGATGGAGGTGAAGAGGCTGCAGCTGAAGTACAGCAGGAAGCGGATGAAGCCGTACATCCATCGCGACTTCAGGTAGATGTCGAAGTTGTTGTACTTGGTGCGCACCAGGTGCGCGCTGCGCACGGGGCCGCAGGCGGAGTGCAGGCAGGTGGTGTGCGGGCCGTGGAACGAGCGCACCCGCCGCGGGATGGGGATCACCGGCATCGGGCCCCGCCCCGAGCAGCCGGCCCCAGGACACCGGCAGCACGGCGCATATCAGGCGGCAGCGGCGGGACGAGGCGGCGCTGCTGCTGCTGCTAAACCCCGGCGGGACGGGCGCGCAGGGAGGAGGAGACACCTGCGGGGAGGCAACGGTGGGGAGAGTCTGCTTTGGTGCTGATAAATGACAGCAAGGATGGAAGTTTAAAAGCTTAGCAGGAGGCTCTTTGGATGTAGAGATGGGTAAGAGAGGTAGAAATGGAAGGCAGCTAGTTACAGAGTAACTAGACAGACAAAGAGGATCTCCCGTGATTAAGCAATGCCTTAAGAAAGTAAAAGGAATGCTGGGAAGTCCAAAGGTTGAAGGAGACCCTGACAACGTGGCAAGGAAGAAAAAAAAAAGAGTTTTTGGAAGGTTTTGAGGTTTAAAATGTAACATRGWAYGGTAATGRAGCAACTCTTAYAGGYTRTATGTAAAGTGTRTGGGATTTGTGTCTTGCACTGATYGGTTATTGTAAATKGTAATATTCAACACAGAGAAAGAGATAATGGATTGTAACRAGGACACAGACACACACACAGAGACTCAGACACACACAAGGTTCCTCATGCCTGCTTGCTCTCTCTCCTGCACTCCCTCTCCCTTTCTGGGGCTCACTCCTGSCTGYGGCTGGCRGCTKTGCTAAGCCCCCCYTTTGTTACCCACGACCCTTGCARTAAWCTGCATGTTCAAAGAGCCAGCCAGACTCAGAGATCTCCTGTTACCATCTCAAAYCCACACCCAAAATCACCCCTTCATTCCTACAACAAATAAAGTTTCAGTTCTACTGAGTAAAGCAACTTATCCTGGCTGATTTCACTATCAGCACTCACAGCTGCTTTCCAAACCTCAGCTTCTTCCCTTACAACATCTTTGGTTTGCCTCTTTGCTTCTTATTCCCCACACAAACATGCTCCATTWCCACGCCAGATTTCAAATAAATTCCCCAGCCAGCACCAGTTGTAGCCTGGGGAAAGACTCAATTACTCAGCACKAAATGCCTGGAAAGGATAAAGCCACTCAAAGCTACATAATCACCTTAAAGTGGGTGAAACAGRAGAGTGGGGCAAATGTATGTCTGGCATAAATCTAAAAATAAAAGAGGAAAAAAAGTCCCCAAGCTCTGAACTCTGTTGCATTTTGGGCCCAGATTCTTATTRGGAATATGCAAAATTAAAACCTACAAGAAAGATTACATGCCTGACATAAACTTTATCCAGTGTTAATGCAGCAAAGAGATTTGGTCTGAAATTATCCTGGCTAATTCATAGATCTTTCCTAATCTAACAGCCAGCCTGCAAGAGCCCACCCACCTAAGCAATGTGAGAGCAGTGATATTAATGTATGTGTTTGCACTGGGTGATATTTCCTTTAAAAGCAAAAAAAAAAAGTTATCCGAGTACTTTCACAAGTGGATTCCAGACCTGTGCTCATTTCCAAACTTGGCAAAGCTTCACCAAATAAACAAACTGAAAATAATGGAAGGTCTTGGGAGAACAATGAGGCAATCATGTTTTTCACACTCCACAGGATGCACCTCCCCTGGCCCAGGCCAGCCTTGAGCTCTCACTGTCACTGCAAGGCAAGGCCAGGCAGCCTTTCAAAGGCATCCACCAGTTTATTTCTCCCCTTGGGGGGGACTTGCAGAGATAAGTGAAATTATCTTGATCTTCTGCAGTGTTTAGGATTTATAATCTTAACATCCTTCCACACACCCATTGTTGTTGGGTGAGTGATGAGCAGGAGCCTCTGAGCTGCTCTCTGCTTCACCCCAGGCTTCTGATGTGCCAAATTCCGGGAATTATGAAATGACAATGCACTCATCAGATAATGCAGGAAAACAACAGGGACTTTCCCAGACTCCTCACACACCCAAGTGGTCAGATCCAGGCAGATCTTTCCTTTGTTGAACCAAAAATCTGACTGTTCTTAAAATTAAACACTAATTCAGGAGTCATGTCAAGAATTTTTTAGTTTTGTTACTAACAGAATTAAGCACAGAGCAAATGATAAAGCTGCAGGAMATTGTATTTTTGCTMTCAAAATCCWTCTCTGRTTCCATGTGTATCAGTGGGGAAGTCTCTGCCCTGCTTCCTGCCTCAAATTCCATGGAAATTCCAGTTCTGATCTGTCCTGCTCAGCCCCACGTTCCAATCTCTTTTTGCCCTGACAGAAACGTGAGGCAGCATTGGCTCTGCATGGATCAGGGACTACCAAAAGGGAGCAGGGGCTAAATTATCCTTTAAGGAATTCAGGAAACCAAGGGTTCTCCTCAATCATCACAGACACCCTCATAATTGTAGGTGCCTCCTGCCCTGTTTCCTGTGTGGAGCCAGGAAATGCCAATGGGAAATGTGGCTTTTGCAAGGCACAGGAACTGCTCAGACACTGAACCAACAGTGCCTGAACCCAACCCAGCTCTGTGCCTGCAGCATGTGACCCCACACACTTCCCACATGATGGCTACGAGCTGCTCAGCTTTTGCTCTCAGAGATATTTTTGGAGGGCTAAAGCAAGACAGGTCAGAAATCACATGCTGGGGATTCAGAGCATTCAAYTCCTGGCACTGCAGCCTCTCCTTGCGACTTCCCCCACCAGGACACAAAGTTTCCCACAGCTCCCACGAACTCTGTGCCCACCACGGGTACAATCAGCCTTTGGTGGGTTCGTGCTCTTGGGATGAACTCAAATATCAACACTGGGACATTGGGAGGGCAAAAGAAACTCTGAATGATTACATTTTAGGGGTGCTGCCATCCACTCAGCTCCGCTGCCGTTCTGGGATGCCACTGAATTCTTGGAACAAAAGGGTGAAGCTTTCCTGTGACACCTTCTAGGAAGAGTGACAGAAACTGCTGAGGTGCTCCATGAACTCACAACTCTCTGCACARGAGCTGACCTAAAAGACAAAATAACACAATAATTTTCAATTTGGGCATTAAAATGCTCACAATTACCAGGCCTCTCCTCAAGCATGAATTTTTTAAGCCCATGAAGACTGTAAAAAGAATCCAACACTCAGCAATGTATGGATTCCAACTTCCTGATCCATGCTGGGAAGAATCAGTGAGCTGCTATTCAATGCCAGGACAGAAAATCACAAGCAACTTGCCCTGGTCACCTTCTCCTGCCACAGACTGTTCTGGGGCACATGAAACACGATGCAGGGAGCACAGACTTTCCAAACTGGATATGGAATAGCAGATCCTYCCCTGTGAGGGTGGCAAGGCCCTGGCACAGGGTGTTCCTGGATCCCTGGAAGTGTCCAAGGCCAGGTTGGACAGGGCTTGGAGCACCCTGGGATAGAGGAAATTGTGGCAAGGGGTGGGATGGGATGAGGTCCCTCCCAGCCCAAACCCTTCCGTGATTCTGGCATCATCCCCCAGTTTGTATTTTGCACGTGATGCCCACAGATTTGGACACCCGCTGCACCATTTTGGGGGCCAGCTCGGTCTTTTCGGGGCATCATCCCACAGCTCAAAGCATTCCAACTCCAGGCACCTCCGTGCCTGTCACCCRCAGCACCACGCCAGTGGTGGCCTCACCAGCACGTTAAAAACGAGAGTAACTCCTCGTTCAGGCGACTTTTCACTSGCTCTGCTTTAGCAAGGGAGTGTAGGGTGAGCAAGGAGCGGAGCTCCCCGCATCCCTCGGGCATCGCAGGCAGGATCTACCGGGCCCGGAGGAGGAGCGCGGGCAGCTCCGACCCGCCCGGAGCCGCCGGGACCCTCGGGCGGGCCCCGAGGGCTCCGGGAGGAGCCGCACAAGGTGAGGGGACAATGACAAATAAAGGTTAGAGCCGAGGGCTGAGCGCCGGCAGGAGGGGAAACGCCAACTCCTCCTACATCGCGCCGATCCCGAMCGGAACCGCGGCCGCTCGGGGAAGGAGCTGCGGCGGGAGCTCGGCCTGGCCTTCCCCGACGGCCCCGCACGGCCGCGATTCACCGCGGGGACACGGATCGCCGGGCCCGGCGGGCAGCGACCGAGCGCCGCCGCACCGCCGGGCCCCGGGGCGCCGCCGCAGGGCCGGGCCGAGGCCCCGCCGCACGCAGGGCCGTGCCCCGCACTCACCGTGGTGCCCATGGCCGCGCCGGGCCCGGGCGGAGCGAGGCCCGGGCCGCCGGGCGCCCGCTCTGCGCATGTGCGGGGGCGGCTCCGGTTCCTCCGGTTCCGGCGGCGGTGGCGGGCGGGGAGCGGCGGCGCGCGGTGATGGCGTCCCCAGGCCGGAAGTGGCGGCGACGCGTTGTCATGGCAACGGGGGGGGCGGCCGGGCCTGGTCACTCCGGGCCTGGTCACTCCGGGCCTGGTCACTCCGGGCCTGGTCAGTCCTGGGGTCACTCCGGGCCTGGGCACTGCTGGGGTCACTGCTGGGGTCACTCCTGGGGTCACTCCGGGCCTGGTCACTGCTGGGGTCACTCTGGGCCTGGGCACTGCTGGGGTCACTGCTGGGGTCACTGCTGGGGTCACTCCTGGGATCACTCCTGGGGTCACTGCTGGGGTCACTCTGGGGCTGAAGTGCCGTGTCCAGCGTAACAGGAGCAGCAGCCAAGCGTTGTCCATGGAATCTCCGAAAGACCCAAAAAAGTTCCTAAAAAGCGAAAAGTTGGAGAAAAATTCAAAACAATACAAAGAGAAGGAAAAATAAGTTCCTCCCTGCTGTTTTGCTTTAGAATGAATTAGGAATACTTCTCCATGATGGAAAGAATACACAACTTTGGCGTTGGCTCCCTGCCCTGCTTTCTGTCTGGGTTTTTCCACGGTGCAAAAACATTAAATAATTAAATTTTTACATTAAATAATGCTCACTCGGGCCGTCTGTCACCTCTCAGAGCTGCTGCTGTGCACAGCCCAAACCTGTCCCAAATCTCAGTTCCTCTCCTTCCCCTGCCCTGCAGAGCACTTTGATCCTGAAACACCAGAGGGAATTCTGGATAAGGMAACRACTGGGGAGTTTTCCTGGGAAATCGKCATCTCCACGTCTCTCCTGGTGGGAGGGAGAAGGGGATGTGTGGAGCTCATAAATGTCCTTGGGAGCATTGAACTGGGAGCATCTGTTTGGTGACTGGGATAAGCAGGAGAGCCACCCACATTCCATTTATTTCTCTGTCATTCTTTGGGACAGAGATGGATCCATAACCCAGAGATGGGAATCAGCCTAAGTAACAAAATTATGAAGGCACTTTTTGTCTTTCCAGTTTTGCCTCAGGGAAACAYGAGGATGCTGCTGAGGAATTCCTGCAGGAATCCCTTGCATGGGAAAGGTCTTTCCTACCCTCCAGAAAACTTTCACAGAGTGACCCCACAACCCAAACACGTGTGTGCACCAGTGCCAAGGCTGACCCTTTTCGTTTTTTAGGTCAGGGTGACCTTCATCTCAAGGCCAGGTTGGCCTGGTCTGGTGGAAGGTGGAAYGAGAYGAGTTTTTAAGCCCCTTCCAACCCAAACCATTCCACGATTCTGTGACACAAAATCAGGACAGCCCCATTCAATTTTCTGCCTGGCGCATTTTGCGACCTCTCTGCTGCTGAAATGCACGTGGGGCTCCATAAACAACCGAGTGCCCTGGGGTCAGGCATGGATGGAGGCTCTGACATTCAGAGAGATCAGATCCTGAGGGAGGGCTCCGAGCMGAGCCCGCAGGGAACCCGCCCACAGCCCTCGGGGCTGTATTTCTTCCCCGTGCTAATTTTACTAAAGACACAACTCATATTCCTGTTGATTGAACAGTTTTGTGCTGACAGCCTGGAAGATTTGTGGTGAAACTCATCATCAGCCCCGAGAGCGGGCCATTAGTCCCCGTCAGCGCGGCCGGCGGGGCCTCGGGTGTTTTATGGCCCCCTCTGAAGACAAACATACACATTTATATGTCACTTGTTGCAATATAAATGCTAACTTGTACTTCTTTCAAAACTTTTAATGAATTGTGCACATTCCGCAAGATTTATAGCGAGAAGCGGACGGCTCAAAATATTGCTTTAAACAGATTTGTCACTTTGGCAACAGAACAAAAAAAAAAAAAAATCTGGAGGATACTGCCTTTAGAAATAAATCATAAATATATGAGTCTTAAAAGAGTTTATTTTGGTCATTAATAGTTGGTGCTCCCTCCCCCACCCAGTGCAGGATTTAAAGTTAAATTATGCGAAATCAAAACCAAACCTTATAATACTTAATCAAACATGCATAAAACTGTCAGGGCCAAATAAATTCTCTCAATTAACTTGCTTCAGATTGTGATTGCATTTACTAATTTAATCAACACTAGAATAATTTGGAGACTGGCTAATGATGAATTGCTGTGGTGCTGCACGTGAAGGGCCRCTAAGGTGGTGTGCTGAGGCAGGAATGCAAGAAATGCCTTCGAGGCTGAGGGTGGAAAAACTCACAGCTGAGTTGTCACAATCATTTTATAATGGGAACATCTTTTTCTTCTCATTTGGAGGGGAATTTTTTCCCATCCTGGACAGCCCTTGTGTGGATGAATGGCTCCAGTGTCAGTCCATAGAGTCAATCTCATTTCAGCCCGAGATGAGTGAARGATTCACACCTGCAGAGAGTTTCCCTCCCAATTTCTGAGTCATTTTGTGAATGTGATCTTTCCCTGGGGGCAGTGACCTCCAGCCCTGCTGCCTCCAGCCTGGCTCAGGTCGTTTAGGAGCTGCAGTAACAGCCCTGTAATATCGAGGTGTCCTTTAGCTCAGTCCTTTTGCACTTGGAATGGATCTGCACTTACAATAAAATGGGCCTGACCCCTGCCTAGGARAGCTTTCAATACTATTACTGGTGCAGAGCTAAACATTACAGTTCTGCAGGCGTAAGCAAGGTTTTATGGAGAGGTTCTCATTTACAGGTTCATGTGAAGGAGGCTGGAAGGTGTATTCAACCCCATAAAATACCTGAACCTCAGAAAAATCACRCCCATACTTGGTCTTTAACCTTTCCACACCTGTTTTACAAAAAAATAACAATGTCCATGTAGCTGCTATGGGAATGAACTCATTGCAAGACTCTCCTCTCTTTTTCTCTATCTCTGAAAAATGTATTTTCCACAGCCTAACTGACCATTTTGGCTACTTTTTATTTGAAATGGGGATTGAGCTTTATAAATATCTGGCACTCCGCACCATTTGGTCCCCAGCAGAAATCAGTAAATAAAAATCCATGTGCTGAAGAGAATATCCAGAAAAATAGTTAACCAGTTTCCTTGGCTGACCCAGAAACAATTACTTGCCCAGCAATTCCACAGCCATGTAGACATCCATAATTCTTCAGGGCTTAAAGATAATAAAGTGTTAACATGGTATTTTTCAAGCACTCACTGCTGCCTTCCAGTCATATCCAAAAGCACCATTCAAAACCAGCAGCATCTTARACTCCCTTGGGTTTTGTTGAGCAAGAAATAAAACAAATGAAGGAATTAATTCTTTYCTTTTCCTTAAAGGAGATTTAAGACTGAGTCTAGCCCTTAAATTTTAAATGTAATCGATCCTCCCTGCAAATCCAAAGTGCAAAAGCTTGCGAAATAATTTTTCCTTATTACTTCTTTCCAGATCTCATCTCGTGGCAGGAAATGTCAACTTTAATCAGTTTGGGGAGATTTGCATGTGGTAAATAATAATGCAGCCTATTAGACTAATCAAATAAAAAGACATGTAGCAGAAAGTGGAACTAATTCCCAGTTCTGCAGCCCTGCAAGTCCCGGGTGCAGCCCTGGAGCAGCACTCCGAGCTCTTGGCTCTCTCAGCGCAGTTTTGGGGGTGTTATTTGGGGTTTGGCAGCTTTGGATCCTGAGGGAGCGAGGGATGCACAGAGCAGCAAAGCCTGCACTGGACACCCTGCAGTGCCAGCTCCTCGCTGAGTGCCAGCACAGATGGTTGGGTTGTGGAGCTCAGCGAGGCCAGGCTGCCATGTCYCCGCAGGAATCCTCCTCCTGGAAGGGTTTTATGGATATATATTTTACAGGTGACTTGTGAAATATAAAACTGGAGCAGTCTGCAGTTTCTAAAGAAATAAATGATTGGTGTGAGGCTCGGTGAGACAGTAATGTTTGATGTATTCCATCTACGTGACACCTCAGGCTGCTTTTGGGCATAATAATCTGCTGCTGCCAGCCTCTGCTGCTCTGAAAACAAACCAGAGGATGCTCGGGGGGCTCTGCCCCAAAAAACTGCTCCCTCCCTGCTGCAGGAATCAGGACAGGGAGGGAAAGTCCAGTGCCAGTGTGGGTGGGATCCTAGTGARCCCACAAAAGGTTGATGCTCATTAAAAAAGTGTGTTGTCCTATAGCAGGGACACTTGACTGCCCCAAAAGACAGAGCCTTGCTAGGCTGGCTGTTCCCTCCACCTCTGGAAAAKGGGAAGGTGGTTATTTTAAAGATGCTGGAGTCATGGAAAGATTCCTGCTGACCTGCAGGGGCTGGAGCAGGAGCCAGCTGCACACATATGGTGAGTGAGTAACTGTCTCTAAAACAAATGAAAATAGACTCGGATGCTTTGCCAGGGACAGAATTCCTGCCAAAGCTTGTTGCTGCATCATGTTGGCGAGTCCTGATCTGGCTGATGTCAGAAACTGCTTATTATGCAGAAAACTCTCGAGGAGAAGTGTCATTACTGCCTTCTGTTCCTTTGTAGGCTGGGTTTAATTTAAGCAGGAGGCAGTAAAACCCAATTCATCCCTGCCTCGTGGAGCTGAGCTTTGGTGGGACGGGTGAGGAAGCCTCCCAAATCCTCTGGTTCTGCAAAGCACTTCCCTAAGGGTGATACTTCAGGTCAGAGTCCCAGCTTTTCTCTGGGAATCTCAGYTCCCTGTTTGTCCATTCCTTGATGCTATATCTCAACCATATCATGTGCAGATGGGTCCTCTTAAACTCACTGCATAGATCCATCAGGATCCTCCAATATGGGTGAGATTTGTCTGCTCTGGGGTCACTTTAGCCACAGCAACCTCCTCTTGTGTCACCCACAGTGCTGGGCCGTGCCGTGCTTGAGTGACAGGAGAGAGCAGAGACAAACCTTGGCAAAGGGCTTTGTGCCCGAGCTSTGCATCAATGAAATCACCTACCCTGGGCACTGGCCGAGTGTCAGATTTAGGGACAGCATTCAGTCCGGTGGGATCAATGAGAAGCTGAGTTTGCCCGTGTTTGTTAGGCTGCATTCCAGAGCAGCAGTCGGTGTCAGGTCCTCACTGGCTGGGATTAACCGTGATGACATCGCTGTCAGCACGAGAGGGCCAGAAATCTCAAACACCGCGTGCTTTTCGATGGCGTGCTCTAAACACGTCTCTAATAATCTAATTTCAGTGTACATCACCCCAAGAGCTCTCTTTTAAATTATGATTTYCCAAATCCAATAGGGAAGAGCAGGCGAGGACCCCAAACTCCCCGGGCAGCATCTCCCATGTGGGGAAAGAGTCAGCCCCGAGGGGCCGGGGAGTGGGCATCCCCGGGAGGGTCCCCGCGGTGTGGGCATCCCCGGGAGGGTCCCCGCGGTGTGGGCAGCCCCGGGAGGGTCCCCGCGGTGTGGGCAGCCCCCGAGGGTCCCCGCGGCGGGGCCGAGCCGGGGCTGTGCCTGCGGCCGCATCCCACGTGGCGGTGCTCCTGCCCCAGGGATGCTGCGGCTGCCGCGCCGCAGCCGGCGGGGAGCGGCGGGGAGGGGGAAAAGCAACTCCGAAAGGTTGGAAGCTTCGAATTCAGGGCGAAAGCTCTTCCCCGAGGCTCTCTCGTTCTCCCCCGTCTCGTTCCCCCCCTGATCCATCAAAGCTGCGGGAAGGAGCGGTGCCTGCGGGTAGGACCATCCTCGGGAACCCCCTGCATCCTCTGTGATGGATCCTCCACTGCCGGCCCCCTGAGCCTTCTCCACCTCTGTTTTTGGGGGATAAACCAAACTCTCACATTTCCGCTGGGCAAACTGCACCCTTTGTCTCTTTAGCTAAGTGGAATTTTGTCCCCGTGTTCCCGGGGCAATCCAAGAGGTCTGAGGAAGGGTTTGGCTGCAATTTGGAAAAATGCTTTGCTGGCGGTTCGACAGAAACTTTTGGTGCTCAAAAGCTTTTCAGAGTCTTTTTGACAGCGATTTTGCAGAGGCTGTGTAGTGCAAAGGAGAAAATGGCTTTCCAGCATCAAACAGTAGCAAAATCCATAGCAATAAAAATTATCAAGAATAAGGAACTCAGTGTTTATAAGACAAAACTGTCTTCAAATTTATCARAGTGGGGGAAATCATTGCAAGGAAATAAAGCTGATTTTGGTGTAGATCACAGCACTGCCCCTCTCCTTATGTGGGGAAATGTGGATCTCCATRGCAAAATTGCCACTCCATCAATTAAATTATATATATATTTTATCACCACAAGAAACACAGGGATAAGAGCTCAGAACACTGCTTCCAAAAATGCCCCACTGAGGGTCACCCAATGGATGCATTTTTGCTGGAGTGTCTCTGCCAGGATGAATCCTGCTCCTTGCTCCCCAACTTTCCATAATTCACTTCCAGCCTGCAACTTACTGGTGCAACATTTTGCTCGGAAGAACATGAAGGAGACAAAAACCCAAAGCCCTCATCAATCACAGCCTGGCTCCTGGTACAATTAGCAAGTTCTATTATCTTAAGAATGACACTTGTAGCACGGAGCAGAGCCAGGCGCACCCAATATTCTAATTCTGCATGGAAAAAAGGGAAGGCTTGAATTGCATTAGCATTGCATTAGATTCCCATGACTTTTTATATCAGCACTTGTGAGTTATTTATGAATTCATTTATTTACAAGGACAGCCCTTTCTGCATTCAGTTGCCATGGTTGCTTTAACTCCTGTATCCTATTAATTCTGSATGTTATGAAATAGATATAGATCAGACAATCATTGTGTGGTGGTGAGGGGTTTTTTCATTATTTTTATTTTACTTTGTTTGATTCCTTGTGTYCTGACCAGAAAGGCTTTAACACCCATCATCTCTCCAGGGCATCCACTGCCAGCTGGCTGAGGAGGTGGTGTTGGGGCAATTCCCAGAGCTCTCCCCCCTGCCCATCCTTCCTGGCACAGCCTGGGCTGGGGGAAATGTGGCAGCTGATTCCTAGCACAGAGCCACCCACTTTGGTTTGAGGCAGCAAGTGAAGAGCAGAGCTGGGAGAAGAAAGGGAATTCAGGAAGGCCAAGTGGGGCACCCTCACCTTTGGGAATTGCTGCAGAACCTGTTGTGATGGGGTCAGGTTTTCCTGCCTTCCCCCTGCCCAAGATCTGCTTGCAAAAACCACAGGGATAATCCCAGAGTTTCAAAGCAGGCTCAGCCCTGGGGAGAAGCCAGAGGTTTTTGTGTCACCTCAGAGATCAGAGTGTGTTTGAGAGCACAAACCTCACATGCAGCTACTCCCCAGCTCCTTCTGGAATGAGATCAGTTTGGTTGAGGGACAGGGAGAAACTTCTCTGACACAGGAGAGCTTTGAGGTGCTGCCTGTTCCAGGCAGGATCTCATCCCCTCACTGAGTGGAAATGTCCTGTGAGACTCTGGCCAWGGAGCTTGGGGTTTGTCCCTTGGAGAGGGCAGAGGTGCTGCCCAGGGAGGAGCATGGTGCTGTAGATCCCAAAGCCAATGTGCTGGAAGTGTTTTGTAATAGAATTCCACAAGAAAATTAAATCAATTACTGAGTCTAATAAAGCTCTCAAGGTTTTTAATTAAACGAAGTTTTAATTAAGGCAGCAGGAGCCCATGCTCTTTTGATATTCTGCTTCAGACCCTAGAGGATTGYGACTCCTTTTTGTAATTTACACGGGCTGGATCAATCACCAGAGTCACAAAAATGTGAGAACTGTGTCAATTTTATGGGATGAAATACTGTACACGAGCCTGAAAACTCCAACAGCTCTGGCTGGGAGAGGTTTTCAGCTTGGGATCACCTTCCCTACCCTGGGCAGAGCATCAGCCTCAGCTGGTTTCTTGGGAAAAGTCCTCTCCCAGGCAAAACTCCTGGCTGCTGYTGATGGGAAGTTACATGAACTCAGTAATTCCCTGTTCCACACTGAGCTGGCACTTTTGCCTCCCACAGGAACATCTCCCTCTTCCCTCAGCAGAGCCCATCCCAGGCTGTGACTCTGCTTCAGGAGCCAGGCAGGAAAACTGCAGGCAAAGCAGACCCACATCTTCCAACCTGGACATCTGGTAAGTGGCCCCAGAATGTTCTGTCTCTATTTTAGTCTTGTTTTGTACACAATATGCCCAAAACATGCTTTATTTCTTAAGGAGATAAGGATCTTTATGTAACCCATTTTTCCTTAACGCTAAGTCCTTTGTCAGGATTAAAGAATCCTAAAACATCTGTACAGGCTTGGGTGGCAGATGTATAGAACAAACAGCCTAAAATAACATGGAATATTAACCTACTAAATGAGGTATTAAAAAAAATAAAATAAAAGGACCCTCTTGCATTCTCAGTYACAGCCAATTCCCAATCCTGGCTACCACACTGCAGGTGGATAACAAGAAGGAAGTGGGGATTTTCATCTGAGGGAGAGAGGGGAGAGAGGGGACCTTTGCTCACTGTGTGTCTGCAGAGGGGGCAAAGGGAATCCTGACTCCAGCTCTGCCCTGCCATGCTGTGGTGGTGGGGGAACCAGGATCCTGGTGCTGTTCCTGGACAAGTGTGCACAGCTGGACTCAGAGCCTGGGGCTGAGGGGCTGGCAGGGAGCCCCTCTCCAGGGCTGCTGGTCCTTGAGCCCCAGGGGCAGTGTGTGAGAAAGGCTGGGAGCTGTGGGGAGCACTGGGACTGCCCTCTGCCAGCTCCATGGGTGCTCCTTGGCCTTGACAGCTCGGCTTGGATGGATGGACAGGGGTGTGGATGGATGGATGGCTCAGAGCACTCTGTCAATACCCAAGATCAACCCTGATGCAGTTCAAAGTCTCCAGAGCAGGTCAGAAATCCCCTGCAGTGCCTTGGCCAGTTAGAGCCCAACGTTTGCAGCCTCTGCCATCCTCATCTCCCCTTTCCAACGATCTATACAGGTCCCATCAGTCCTGGCCACAGCCAGCTCCCTCCCAGCCAGCCAGCTAAGGCCATTAGTGTGATTACTGGAGGTCATGAAGTTCAAACCAAAATGTCAATTTTCATTTGGAAGAATGGTCCCATTTTAGGAGCAAAGGGAATTTTTTTCCCCTCTCAAAGAGACCCCGAGTGTGGAATCATTGCTCCCCAAAGACTTGCAAATTTCTGGCCAGAGAAAGGTGCCAATAGTTGCTGGAGCCAGTGAAAAGATTAACAAGGGTCACCAGTGCTTTCCTCTTTGCCTGCACTCAAAGGCTCTGGGGCCTATTTGGAAGATATTAACCATTGCCTTTACCTTCTGCACGTTCATCACCGGGTTTGGGGTCTTTATGGATTTATTGACAAGACAGTGCCCATTAATCTTCCCTGCAGAATGCCAGCCTGGGAGTCACTCAGGTTACATCACCCTGCTGACAGGAGCCTTTAGCCAGAGGTTTAAAAGGAAGATGGAAATGAGGTGAAGTAGGTGGTGGGTGAAGCCAMGTGCTGCTCTGAGGGGCYCTGGGGTAGGGAGAGCACCCACCCWGCAGCCTCTGCCAGTGTGTGAAGGCAAAACCTGACCTTGGGGAGGCTGCTGGGCTCTGCTCATTGATTCAGCAGGGTCAGCATGACCCCTCTGTGGTCTGGGGTTAATGATCCACATTTGGGGATGGTTCAGGAGAGCTGAGAGATGGTGAGAAGATGGGTGCTGACCCCACTCAGAGTGTCCCAGGCAGGGCTGGTGATGTCATTGGAAGTTTTAGATGTCCCCTTTCTGGAGAGGCTCAATACAGCTCCAAAAGGCCTTTCTCACACCAGGCTGCTGCTGGGAACACTGGCTGGGCCACTGGCACTGGGGGTGGCACATGGCAGGGCAGGGTGGGCTCCTGCCCACACAGGAGATGTCACGCTTTTAAAGTGGGTTTTTTTCTTCTGTGTCATTGTGCTAAATAATTAAGTCTGTTCCATCTTTACCTACTGACAATGTGGCACTTAATTAAGTAGTTTAATTAGAAGCTGGCAGCTTTAATTAAGTTTAGGACTGTGGAGGTGATTGGGAGCCTCCAGCCGAGTCTCAGAGCCTTTCCCTGGGGATGCAGCGTGGAGGGGSAGAAACCTTTGCTCCCTTGTCCATCGTCCTTGGGCACACCAGGGAGGGAACCAACACCCTGCTGCAGCCCCCCAGCATTTCCCAGCCGCCGAGGGAGGGGTGATTTGAGCCCCATTTGGGAGAGCTGAGGTCACTGGGGCAGGAGGGGTTGGGCCAGGAGGATGGGTGGGACAGCAGGAGGGTGTCCAGAGCCACAGGCTCTGCCCAGAGGGTGCCCAAACCTCCTCACCCTGGCTAAACCTGCTGAACACCTGGGAAAGGTGACTCTGAGCAGGACAGGTATCACAGGGTGAAGGCTGTGGTGGGCTCAGAGCAGCATCTGCAATTCTACACCATGCCCGGGGCTGTCTCAAAGATGTATTGCTTTTTAATAATGTAAATATGTAAATATTACCGAGGTGCCATTAATCCTCATTGCCTCAACATGATACCACTCTTAAGAACAAATGTAATAAGAGATTATTAATATGCAAAGTAATAGCACATTAACCTGACTAACACCAATAAATTCCCAGCTTAGCACAAAGCCAGAGGTTGCTCATGGAGCAGCCTGAACCCCACTTGCCTTGGGCCACCTCCAGCAGCACCCCAGGCTCTGCACCACAGAGGAATCCCATTTATCCTTGTAGGATCCCTTGCCTGGGGATCCCAAACARCTGGGAAGGAGTAAGGAGGCCCTGGGAGAAGAGGTGGGTAGGAGCAGGCTGGGCTAGGCTGCTCCTTGCTTTGTGCCAGAATTCCTGGCTGGATTTGCTAAAACAAGGCCAAGYCTCCAGCTCCTTGGTGGCTGGAATTTTCTCCCAAGAAGCTTCACCTCTACTCACAGCCCAAAACCTCAGCTCTGTTAAAGGTTTACAGCCTCTAAGCTGGGCCACTGCAGCCCCTTTCTCACCACCTGCCTTTGCTGATGTGGATCCCCTTGGAATACAAGCACATCCAGGGATTACACATTGGAACAAGTGTCCCAATTTGTCACCTCTCCTTGGCCCTGGCAGGGCRGCCTCTGCCTTGAGCTGTGTGAAGGACAAGTGGGATCACAGGGAGGACACACAGCAGRCCAAAAGGAGCAGGGGAAGCCATAAAGTCTGGATTTAGGGCTTGAAAAGGAAATTATTCTGTGCAAACGGCTGCTCCAGTTCAAATCAGCCCTGCCTTGTAAATCCTGCTCATCTCTCTCAGGAGGGAAACCCGGTGAAACAGCCAATATTTCAGGAGCACAGACTCCCAGAGACCTTCACCTCTCAGTGTCCCTGAGCCCCACACCCAGGCACGGGCCTGGAGAGCAATTCAGGCACGAACACGGTCAYGGTTTATGCAAAAATTAACCTGTTGCCCTCACTTGGGTCAAAGTAATTCCGTTTAATTTGGTGATCTGGGCCCTTTATCATTAATGAGTCCTTGGGGGGTGGGGGTCAGAGCATCTCTTTTTTGGCTGAGGAGAGCAGCAGAGATTACTGTTAATATTCAGGCTGTTCAATAGAGCAGAAAGACCTTTTGCTATTGACAGTGCTGCTGGTTTTCACCTCATCGGTGAAGGGAAATTGCCAAATKAATCTCTCATTGGATCTGAAATTAATCCTCTATTTTGTGGTTAATGAACCTCAGAACCACAGATTTACCTGGGTAGAGTATATTGAGAAATTGCACACAGTAGTTGCCTGCAAATAATCAAGATAATATCCAAGGAAAAGAATAAAACYGTTCCTTTTCTGTGGAAGAATTAAGTGGAACACAGTAAAACCATCAGGCTGATTATTTCTTTCCCCAGAGCATTACAGGACGATGGAACTCACKGCTGGAGGATCTGTATAAGATTTCCCTAAGAAGGACCTAAATAAGGCTATGCAAATTCATGCATTGTATGTGCATCTACTGCTTTTAACCCAGGAGTCTCTCATCAACGGGCTGCTAAAGGCTGCAATATCAATTAAACCACTCCAAGCTCACATAAATAAGGGTTTAGGCCATCCAGAAGAGCTCCAGTTTATCTGCCTGAGCTGTTTTTGTCTCTGACCCTCACCAATGCCCTCCTTGCTTGCTCTGCCACAGCCCCTGGTGCTCCTTTCTCCCCCTCCTCAGCTCACTGGAGCAGCTGGTTGGAGTTCACTGTGCTCAACTGCRYTTCCCYTTSCAGAAYGTGAACCTTCCCTTTCCTTCCAGGCTTTCTTTCATGCATCATCATTTCAGCAGGCCCTTTTGTACTGGAAATCTGTTTGCCACATGTTARCTGGAGCTCATCTGCTAAGATCCTCAGTTAAATATTCATGGGGAGGGAGCAGTTGAACTCAGGTTACACAGCAGACATGAGAAGGGTGCTCTGGCAGARGAGACCGACTCCATATCAAGTTAAAAACCCTGTGGAAATGGTTTACCCCACAGAAGGCCTGAGCATGGAGAGGTAGGAAAACAYCCCAGTCACGCTGTGCTGCTGAAGTGTCACCCATAAAGTGGCACCCTGGGCAGCCTGGAGCCCTGAAGCCCTGAAGCMCAGCTCTGGTGGCAGGTGAAACACTGCTTGAGCTTAGAGAAGCCAGAAGGAACTTCCAAACAGGTTGAGCTTTTAATGAGAAAAGGAAAATGAAGTGTCCATATATTGCCCAAACACACAGGGACAGGAGATGGGTTGGATAGGAAATAGCATCAAACCTTCTGTGCCAGTCTGAAAGAGGGACTCACAGAGAGGTGGTGCTGGAGCAGGGCAAGGTGGAGAGCTGTCACTGGCTGTGACACTGCTTCAGAGAAGTCTGGGGACAGGACAGCAGCCTCAGCCTTTGGAGGAATGGCTGGRGACAGGACAGGGCCCTGTGCCTGTGGAGGAGGAGGCTGGGGACAGACCACCCAGCCAGCTCCTCTCCAGCGGCTCTTAACTCCCTCAACCCGGGGACGGGAACARTGAGGGCAAAAGGACAAGAGAGCAGAAGTCAGTCTGGGGTGTCGGGTAACCGGTTACCTGAGCTCTGCCTAAAGGTAACTTCCTCATGAATAGCGCAGGAGCGCTCATCCGAACGCTCATCCCGAGAGCGACAAGCGAGCCTGTGAATTATGCAGGGCGGGGCGCTGAGCAGATGGCATCGCTGCCGAAACCTGAGCGCCCGCACGACACAACACGCAAAGCCCGGCAATTAACCTTTCCCAAGGTTTCCTCTTGTCTCGGGGATTAAACCTCTTTCAAACCCCTCCCGCGCTCCACTCCTGCCTGAGAGAAAAGAGTAATCCCCCAAATAAATAAGGGAAATAGATTTCGATACCTCCGGCAGCCCTGTGAGATTGTGACACGGGCTGCCAGCCCTCCACGTAAATACCTGCAGGTCTGGGAGGGTGCGGGAGGAGGCWCTTGTCCTTCCCAGCCCCGGAAAATTCCCATCCCTGTGAGCTAAAGACGGGGAAAAGTGAATTTCGTTCCCTGTCACTCCACCCTGGCAGCAGCTCGGTGACCACACAGCGTGGCGAGCAAGGGAAACATGAACGTGGGCAATGATTTACTACTTAGATGAAAAAAATATTTGCCAAATGCGAGGCGTTCACCTTGGTGCATGACAAAAGCTATTATTTTAACTATGATACTTGATCCTCTTTGTAATTAAACTGATTAATTCACAACAATAGAGTCTATATCGCCTAATACTTTTAATTAACAAAGTGTTGTACATATACTGGCAGAGCATTACTGGCATGCTTCCTAGGCAATACACTTAATTCTGTAATAAATTATTAGGACAAATGACTAAGATGCATGGCACCCTGGAAGAGACTGTCAAGAGAGAAGGACTTSAGACTCTTGGGCACTGGTTGGACCATCAGGGAGCAGAACAGAGCCTGGGGAAGGTGAATGTGTGCAAGTACAACACTGACAGCTACACAACGAGCTGACTGCAGAGCCAGTCCTGCTCCTGCCAGCCCCAGTGACTCAAGATTGGGGTCACCAGGCAATATAGGGACACCCTAGGATGGAAAAGAGTAGAGTTACCAGGGGAAGAAAGCACCAGAATGGAACTAAGCAGCAGGACTTGACCCTTGGCACACGCTGGACTTCAGATCTTAGAGGCGACCAAAGTTTTTCTGATTGGTCATCAGGTATGAGAAGGAAATGTCTTGTAAMGGAAGAATATGGAGGTTAGGGGAAGGATCCTATGTTTTTCTAGGTTTATTATGAATCAGTTAAGAGACAAATACCCTGGGGCCACATGCAAARCAAAATTAATTCCTGCAGCTTTTAYTGGATCACAGTTGAAGAACCTCACGGTCACAGGTCATCTGTGTTACTTTAAGACACAATCCCTGGGGTCAAGCTAATTAGCACCAGGGATCACATCACAGGCTTTTCCCTTTCCTCTTTGTTTCCCAGTCCTCTCTGACCTCTGGTYAGAGCCTCCCAGTCACCACTTGCCTCCTGGCTGGCAAGCCCATGGCTTGGTTCAGACACTCAGCTGAAGAAACATCCAGGTTTCTTCCTCTTTCAGTTCAGTTTGGAACCAGACAAGAGACAATCCAYGGCAAACACAACTTTATCCCTCTCTCCAAATTGTGGGAGCCCTTTGCTGGAGAGACCCATCACTGATACTGGTTTAAGAGCCCCACAGCAATCACAGCTGAGGGRTTTTCAGCACATTCCCTCCTGTCCCTGGGCAGCTTCTCCTTTGACTGGCAGATCCCAGCCCATCGTGCTTGGTCAGCACATCACAAAAATCATCATGCAAAAGCTGAGCCTAGCCCCAATCTCATAAATTTGTTATGCATTACATCCAATTAATGTAAATTATTACAGTGACTAAATAATGGCTCTGCATCAGATAAGGGAATAATCATAAGTGAGCCTGAAAAGTCCCAAGGTTCAACTGKGTTAACCCTTTCCCCTGACTCCACTGGACCTGGTGTGAGGATTGGGAACCAGCCTAACTCCTTTTCCTTTGGAAAAGGGGACATGGACACGTAGTCCTGTCTCTGAGGCAGATTTAGTGTGGGCTTTGAGGGGTCTGTGCTCAGAGTGCCCCAGGCAGGGAGCTTATACTCATCAGAAATGCCTCCAAGTGTCTGTGCTGCTGAGACCTGGAGGGACCCTGGTGTGTTTTTCAAGGCAGAAGTGGTCATCAGTGTTTGCAATAATTCCTGGGCTCAGATTAAATGGAATAAAGGCGTGAGTTCCGAGCAATAAATAAATAGTCCTCTCCCTGCCTCAATGTGCTTCTCATGGGTTCATTCCCAAGCTTTCCTGCCTCTTCCTCCTTGCCTTGCTTGTGCCCAGCTCCTCGTGGTACCTGTTTTACCTTGGCAGAGCAGCCCACAAATCATAGTGACACACCAATCAAGAGATCTGGAAATTTTTACACCATTCTGCCTCTTGAAAGATGAGTCACCCTCTGCACCACGTTCCTGGGCACCCAGATGAATTTGTCACAAACTTCTCCTTCCCTCAAGGTGCAAAATCCTCTCCCTCTTTCAGTGGAGCTGTATTTCCTSCTTTTAAGCTCCTCTTTCTTGCCCCAACACACACTCCCACCCCTCAGCCATCTCAGTATATTTCTCCCTTTGTTCCTGTTTCACTGACAACTTCATCCTAATAGTCTCCTCAAAGGAATGATGAATGCATAAGCTGCATATTGATCACTGCAGTGATTGATTACTGGATCTCTTTGACAGATGAGCCTACTAAGGTAGTTGCCAATATGGAGGTATGGATGGCAGGGCCCCCTTGTACAACAGTCTAATGGTATCTGACCTGATAGGGCAGAAAGGCAACTCCCTCATTTCAGCAGGAAAAAAGGCCTCTTTATACTCTTTATAAAATAATTCATAGGAAACTTAAAACACTCAGACACAGAGAGATTGCAAATGGGGAAATATGATGGATTATGGGTTGAAAGGAGCCGACTTCTGGAAGCTAAATTGATCCCCAGGAAAATGTTTTTGTCTGCTGTGAAAAATGGGCAATATCTCAGCAGCTCTGGAGGGCTATAATCTGGAAAATAATTTGCTTTTTTTTTAAGTTGGTTCCTTGCAGGCTTTGTTGCTCAGCTGGGAGAATCAGTGATGAAACAGGCGAGGGATTAGCCATGGACAAATACGAGCTGATCCTTACTTATGGTTATAAAGCCCTCACCCCACCCCGTGTCACTTATTCCACGCTACACCCCCTGCAAACAGCACTCTGCCTACCAGAAAAAGCAAAGCCAAGCACAGAGTAGGGCATGAGTGTACCTGAAATAAGTTAGAGAATCTGTGTCCATGATCCTGCAGAATCCTGCAACCAAATGTGATGAACACTCCTTTTCTAAATGTCTCCAGATTGCTGGTGTAGCTCACTAACAGTGAGGAGTAGATTGCACAAGGTTTGCTCAGTCTCCTTACTCAGTCCTTGCTCAGTGAGAAAGCCTCTGTGTGTGATGCTGTCAAAGGGGAGGCACAGCTTTGGGAGCACTGCAAACACCAGGCAGGCAGGGAGAGAATTCCAGGGGTTTATTTACTGCTTCTGCCCCTCACCAGGGTGTCCTGCCTCCCTAATTTAGGGGCTGGAAAGACAGAGAACATAGGGGTGGTCAGTAAAGCACATTTAGAAGCTTCCCTTCAGCAGAGGAGTTCCTTTTGCTCCCATTTTTTATTCAGCTTCCCGCTTGTACTGCTAATAACGAGAAATGTTTTGGCAACAACTGGAAGAGTTTTGTCCGAGTTCAAAGTGCTAAGAATAAAATTTATAGGAATAGTTACAGCCTCTCAGTGCCTGGAAATTCCTTGGCAGTAGGCTTTTGCTCCAGAGAAATATTGAATCAATGGTGTGCTAACAGCTCAGGAGCCTATTACAATAACATGCATACCTTGAGTCCAGACAATCAATAACTCAGCGGGATGCAGCTACCAGAAAACAACAACAAATTAGTTAGATTTCCATAGACTATACATTTGGTGAGTAATAATCTGTAAGTGGAAATGAACCCAGCCTGGAGAGACCACTGAGCCAAATGGAGATCTTTTATTCATGGCTTCAACTATTCACAGAGCAGGATGTTTGGGGAGGGCTTCAACCTTCTAAATATACATGTGCATGTTTGGCTTTACACATATTCCTACTGAGCCCAGCCACTTTATTGCTACACTGGAGTTCTGTTTGCAAAGGTTTTCCGGTAGAAGCCAGGATAAAGGTGCAGTAGTGAAAGACTGGCCGGCTTAAATTTAATGTATCTTATGATTTGCACGTTCCTATTTTGAGGTATGGCCRAAAATCCCTAAATACAGTCCAGAGGTCAAATCTTTCTCAGGTTACATATTATTGCTGCTGACTTATAGTCTTCTAAGTCAGCCAGGATTGACCTCTGGCTGTGTGAAGCACTTGAAGCATAAGAGCTCTCAGAATAGCAGAACCACAAATCACCAGGTCTAAGTACTACCAACAGTTTTGAGGCTATTTCCATGGTTTYGCTACAGGCAAACTCCTGTTTCCTCTGAGATATCCAAGTTCATTTTTCTCCCTTTGGAAAAATGAACGTTTGAATTAATTTTTAATCATAGGTGCCTATCAAAAGTTGATTAGCCCTTTATTTCTAGAACTTCTGTTAAGTAAAGCTAAATGATAAAGTGTGAAAAAGCACAGGTGACATCCACACCTCCCCTACTGATTTATTCAGGCCAYGGCTGTGCCTGTCCTGTCCCTCACAGATCTGGATCCCAGCTTTTGCCCAACACCCGTACAAAAGAGAAGGTGAATCAYAAAAAATGATTTAAATTACTTGGCTAAATTCAAAGCAGCTTAACTTGCTCATCTAAGTGTAAAATTAGATCAGAAAGTAGCCGTGGAGCATCAAAACATGAAGTGTTTCTCACGCTCACCTGGAGGCAGTTTCTGAGGAGGCAGATTTCACAGGCTGGGAGCTGATTTTATCTGCTCAGGCATTAAACTCTCCCGTTCTTGATTTTAAGGAGCCCTTTTCTTATTTCTAAAAAATACCAGGTTTAATTTTGCCAGCTGAAGCACAAATACCAAAGAGGACATGTTACAGAGATATATTTGCTTATTGCTTTTAGTGAAGTCTAAATGTCTGCTGCAAGCTCTCTGGGGAAAGCACATCTGCATTAAAAGTGGCTTTTCCAATAGGAGAGACCCTTCATAGCTGCTGTTGTTTGTCATAAAAGCTTTTAATTACCTAGTTRTGACTGGACCTAGTGAGATAACAGGTAACACCAACCACTTGCCTCTGTATTTCTTTATATTTTAGGATCATGTTATAATTGCCCTTCATTTATAAGAAACACAAATTTTCAAAGGAAATAAGAATTCCTATAATAACCCCAAACTTCTGGATATTTCCAACCCTTCAGCACACTCAGATCCAAGAGGAGAACAGGCAGGAAAGCATCTCTTAAATGAAATATAAAGATGTGCCTATCACAAGAACACACATTAAGTTGCTCCWGGAACATATGTACCCGTGGGGGTGTCGGGGAGGGTCCAAAATAGTGAATTCCATTTCAGGGAGGCATTTTCATATGGATGTGGGGAAGCACTCAGCAGTGTCATGGAGTGATCTATGGCTACTGCCAACACAGGCCAGGCACAAGCACTGCAGTGAACTTCCACACTCGTGCACGTGGAACTATTTTTCATGGATCTGATGAATTCTTGCAGCGCYGTTCGTCGCAGTAGGACACGTTATTGCTGCAATATATGACTATCAGTAACACCTACAAGCCTTTAATATTCTGCAGCTGAACTGTGGAAACAGAAGAAAGTCACTTGTAAATGCCTAATTCACAGTGTAAGTGGGTTGTCTGTCAAAATAATGCTCAGATGTGAAACTTCAAGTAGGAAGCCTAAAAATCAGAAAAATGCAAGGAACCTCTTGATGAATGTTAAARGCAGTTTAGAGAAGGAGAAAACGACCAGAATACTTTTCTGTTCTCRTCCTCATCACAGACTTGCAATTAGCTCTGTCTGTACAGGTTTCTAATGACAGGAATTTCTGCAGTCTTAGCAACCATCACCTGAAGAGTAAAGASGGTTGTTTCAAGCAGCAGGGCTTTGTGGGCAGAATATGGCAAAATGGATTCTGCCSTTCATTTTCCCACTACAGGAAATGTCTCCTGCTTATTTCTATCTCCCAGTYCATTTGTTTCAATAGAAATGCTGGTTAAGTTTGCTGTGCTCCAGGATTTGCAGCTGCACTCCCTGTTCTTCTACAGATGGAATTGGTCTCCACCAGAGCACCCAGTCATGGGAACAGGTCCTCAAATCTACCCCTCCAAGGACATGAAAGTTAGGTGGTGGCAGGAGAACTCAGACTTGGAGAAAGAATGGACTGAACAGAAGGGCTACAACACAAAAACATATTAAAAACCGGGCATTTTGTGTTACATGACAGGATTGTCCACTCCTGCCTCGCTCCAGTGCCAAACCCTTGCAGCCTGTGAGTCCGCCCGACTCCACCTCTTTGTGCTGCACCTCCGCGGTGCTGGCACGGGGCAAACAAGGAGCAGCAGCTGCAGAAAGGAAGCTGCAGCACGAACGGAGGGGAGCTCCCCTCTCCCGAGCCGCGGTTATCCAGCGGGACACATCCTAGTTGGCATTCCCGTCATTGGAACCGCCCGACAGCTCTCGGCATGAAACATCGTCCGRGGCTTTGGCAGGAAGTTGTGCTTAACGACAGACTCTCATCGGAGGCACTTGATTATATTAGACAGATAATTATTGATCCAGCTATAGTTTATCCTTGCTGCCTAATTTCAATAAACAACAGCTTGGGGGAATTAGCAAGGGATTCTGTTCCCCCTCCCCCTGCTTCTTCAGGATTTGTCAGAAACAAGATGATTTATGGGTATTCCAGTAAGATTCTCGTTTGTTGGCAGGCTGCAGGGATTGTTTGGGGTTGGAAGTACTAAGCTTTTATATTTAAATGCTTCCATGAGAGTATTCATGGGTCGCACTGCCTTGCATTGTAATATCTGAATAATAACTGTGACTTATGCAAACCAGTTTTCAGCTGTTCATCGGGATCAATTTTTCATTTTAAGCAACTCCCTGCCATCCCAGGGAAAAAAAAATAATAATCTGATAGGCAAGAAGAGTGAGACCCAAGGAATGCAGCAATACTCTCCCSTTTTTAAATAATGCACAACTCATTTCTGGAGCACTTTCAAATGTGTTGCTTTCTATTAAGCACAGATAATATTCTGAGGATGTTCCCCCCTCCTTTCAGGTGAGGCTTTTGGAATAGCAAAGGCTCACAAATCCAAATAACTTCAGYTCCTTCAGGGAAAACTGCTGTCTTTTCTCTTTTTTAATAAAAATCTCCCACTTGGAAGTGAAAGAAAATTCTTACTGCTAATAGATCTCTGCTGGTAAATAAGATTTTTAAAAAACACCCTGGTTTTATTTCTRCTTCCTGGCTCGTTTGGGAGTCCCAGTTGCTACAAAACTGCTCGGGATTTAGTTGTCTCTTACTGGCACAATTCGGAAGCTTGCTGTATCATAAACACCTCATTAAGCACCAGACTGATGAGTTACAACACGATTTACAGATGAGCACTTAGGAATGATCTGCTCACTTCCAGGCCTGGCCTTCCCAACGGGAACCAGATCCCAGCTGGTGGTTTTCCTCAAGATTGATGCTTTGGTATTTCTGCTCTGTCCAAGAGTCAGAGTAGCCAAAAATTCTTTCATTAGCTACCAGATGCAAAGGTCAAATAGGAAATGGCTTGGGGGGGAATCCATGAAAAATCCCTGGTTTGGCAATATCTGTGTGCTCACAGTCTGGGTAGTTAGGAGGAGCCTGGAGTTCTTGCAGGCATCAGCAAGGAATCTTTTAGAAGGTAAACAGGTTCTATACAGGGCACACAGTATTTCATACTGTCACTTGATTATTTACTTTACTTTTAAGAAARGTTTCAGGATAACCTTTAAAAACTGAAAACTAAGGAAAAAACCTAMAAGAAACTCAACAAACCMAACCCTCTTCCCATCWTAGTYCCAAGAATTCCTGACTCCTGAGTCRMAGTYCCTATTATAAATTGTAAATTTTGCCCAGAAAAAGGTGAGATAAGGACCTGTTGAAGCTGGGAACCCCCAAAATAAACTGTAAGTCTGGGATGGCACAGCCATTTCCCTTTGGCCTCTCAAAAAAAGGAATAAAACCCTTTCCCAGAGGCTTTTACAGGAGTGGGACAGGAGAACAACCTTCCAAAAGACACCTGGCCTGGTTTTAAAGACTTAGTGGGGAACATCCCCACAGCCCAGCAGTGAACCACTAGCACAGCTGAGAAAATGTAACAGGTTCAGTCAAGAATTATTGGAGTGAGACAGTTTGCACAAAATATTGAGGCAGCACAAGCATCCAGAATCTCCTTTGCTGCATATTTAGTGAACAGCATCTGCAGCATCTTAATTACAGTAGCTGTTCTCATCTTAATCTCTWGCTTCAGAATAAGGTTAAGTGTAATCTGTCCTAGATTCTTATACAGATGGTTCGTTTCTTAAATACTTGAGAAGAGTTTAGTCGATCTTTAATTCCTTAATCTGGGAACCAAGACCAACCAACCTGATTCTGCCTGATATTTTAGCAGATTTTACAAGAATAATGCAACACAAACACACATTAACATGGGTTGATTCATTTTCAAATTTTTTTGTTGTACTAATGAAAGTTGTTTGGAGTGAGGAGATCGACATGACTCTGCCTTCCTCCCATTTAACCCAAATAACTACACAGCATTATTGACAGAGAGCACCTGAATGTCAGAAGAAGCCAGCAAATATATTTTTCTTTAGTGAAATATTGGAGTTTCTAAACAGCTCAATAATATAATCAGTAGAATTGGGGTTTTATTTAATGTATAACCAGATTGCTGGCACTGCCAAAAAAATCATTATTGGACATAGATTTCCTTTCTGCAAGAAAACTGTGCCTGCCCAATTATGATCCTGGCAAGGAACAAACTGAGACACACAATGACAGTTTTCAGTTTGGTTTATACTGAAGCACAGCAGTGAAAACYGGTGTAAAATTTTAAACCAGAGTTTTGTTTTTTTAGTTATTTATCTGGGTCTTGAACCAAACTTCTTGACCTTCACACAACCGTGAAGAAAATTAAAGGGCAGATTTTTCACTCAGACTAAAGGAATGAAAACCTCAAAGGTTCACTACACTTTTTCTTGTCTGCTTCAATTTCCCTTTATGAGTTGAGTTGTTCTTTTATTCCCAGTATCGCACCAAGGGAACCCAGCTGATGAGAGCACAGTTTCATCGCTCCACACTCCCGGTGAGAAGCAATGACAGCTCCCAAAAGCAGCCAGAGGAAGCTTTTTCAGCCTCAGCTTTGAAATGAGAAATCACCATCCTGAAATCCTGTGGCAGTGCCAGCCAAGGATGCTGCATCCCTGGAGTTACAGGCTGTTGTGCAGCACAGCCTTTCTTTTCCAGAGGACATAACTGTTCACCTCTTTAAGCTAATAATCACTTCACCATTTTAATTCCTCAGCTCTTGGCTTGTGCTTATGATTTCAAGCTTTGCATTCAGTAAGACCCTAAAGAAAGCTCAAGAAATGAGCTCCCCAATAGTCACTTCTCTCGGTGGGCTCTTCCAGAACAGCCTCTGCCCACGCTGACCTTTGGCAAACCTCCAGGGAAGCCAAACGCTGCAGGATATCTGCACCCACCCTGCAGGGTGAACGAGCCATTCCCAAAGCCTCAACCCYGCACGTATTAAAGCATTGATCTGAGTTAACAATAATCTTTATTTATRTCCTTGATAAATCAGCGGCTCCTCAGGCCCGAGACTGGCGGCAGGAGCCCTCCAGAGCCAGGTCTCCCTGCACAATCTCTTTGTCACAGCCCCTTCCCCCTGCCCACACTCAACTTCCCCAAGTTCCTAATGTGCCTCTTTGGCAAGCCGCAATTTTTCTCCGGGATTATAAATTTCCGCGGTTGCCCTGATCCGGCAGCTGCCGGGCYGCCAGCGCGCCGCGATTGCTCCCCGGTGACACGAGCAGATCGATTTCTCGCCTCGCAGCGCAGCGGGCGGATTAACACGGTGATAAATGGCCGGGGATTGATTTGCACTTAATTGACAATTTGGTGAACCGGCTCTAAAAACCCCGAGGTTTGGCCCCGGGTAATGGAGCGGGATCGATCCGTGAGGGGAGCGCGGCGCGGGCCGATAGGGGGCGCCAGAGCCTGCGGGACGTTTGGCGCGGGGCCCTGAGGGCTGAGGGGAGCTGGGGGGGGGGCGGCGGAGCCTTCCCGCCACTCGCTGCTCCCTAAAAGGTTAAAAAGGTTAAAAAATCACGGATATGGCACAGGGAGACACGGGATAGTGGTGATCGTACTGTCACGGGGTGGTTTGGGTTGGAAGGACCTTACCATCACACTCTGCCCTTGGCAGGGAGGTCTTCCAAGCTGGTCTGGGATGAGGCAGCCACAAATTCTCTGGGAAATCTGCGCTGAGGCCTCACCACACTCACAGAAATTGTTTTCTTTGTAATTCCCAATCTAAACCTACTCTCGGTTTGAAGCCATTCCTCCTTGTCCCATCACTCCAGACAAAAATAAAATAATCTTTCTCCATCTTTCTTGTAGGCTCCTTGCATGTACTGGAAAGCCTCAATTATCTCTCTCTCCAAGCCTTCTCCAAGCTGAACTACCCCAATTCTCTCAGTCTTCCCTTCCCCAGCTGCTCTAGGAGTGCTTCCAAACTCATTACCTCTGGCTTTACCTGTGGCATTATGTTTATCCTAAATGTAACATGAACTCCCTCCAGGATCAGTCACCTGTGACTACGGGGCTTTATGGACAAAGCAGCAAYGGGCTTGCTGGCAGGAGGAAAAGTAAAGGCCAGGGAGGAAGTTAATTAACAAACCCCGTAACCTTCATTTGCCTTTTCTGTCATCTTTTGTTCTTTCCTTCTGTTGTGCCAAATCCCACAGCTTTTACCCAATTGCCTCACAACACAGCCTGCATTATATGATAAAAGCTCTGTGCAATTCACGACAGCAGAGCAACATTATCCTCCAGTATTTATCTATTATTTATCACAAAGAACTTTAGAGTTGACAGGAGAAGCACCATGGAGTCAACCTGTTGAACAGCTCATTTCAGCCCCACCTTGTGTTTGAGGTTCCTGAAGGGCTGTGTCCCCATAATGAGCACAAYTCAGACATCCCCTGAACATAAAGGATGTCTGAATTGGGAGTTTTTCCAGTAACTTTTTAAATTTTAACTAACCTGAGCTTCAGTTCCAACAGCAGTGCCCACAACCACCTCTGCATTTCAGTCTCTAGGTTACAACTGCTACATCTRGTAAAATAAATTGCAAACAAAGCCAAATCCTTCATATTGAAGAATTAYCTTAGGCTTTACACCCTCTCTTCCCGCTCACCCCCATGCCTTTTCCTCCTGGGAAGTTGGCACAAACTGATAATGAGYTCCAGTTTGTGAAACAAATGCAGGGTTCCAGAAAGGATGAGTCAATCCTTTGATGAATTCTGCATTCCCACAGCCATGTGTGCACACATGTAGAACGCCTCTCCCTGGAACTGCAGARCTCYTCCAAGTCATAGAAGSCCTGAAAAKAATCCCAAGAACTGCAGCACACACTGCCCTCRCAATGGGCAGCCYTTCCTTGAGGRCAATCAGARTTTTTCCCAACMCCAGGACTTGTCTCCAGCTCTGCTTCAAGCAAGGATGACCAGTGCTACCAAAAAACTCAATCCACCTTGCCTACAAGGCAGCCTTCTCRACTATTTTGTTACACTAGTTATATAATGGAAAGAAGATAGAGAARCAAAATAATCACAGGGTATAAATAAAAGATCTTTTTAATGTCACCTGTAGCTTTGTGGTRTCTTTGTACCGATTACAGCAAAGGGAAAGTAGATTAGAAGCCAAGTCAGAATGCACTGTCAATATGTTTCGTTGGAAATGGAAGGACAGGTTTGCTAGTTAATTAAGAACCATATCAAAAGGCAGCTAAAATTACATGGAAAGAAAAACTTGCAATTTCTCTGGCCCSAGAATGACCTCCACTCCTTTCTGCAGCTCCTTTTGTATGTGGTTTAGCCAAACCTCTGTGTGTTCCTTACCTGGAGAAACAGCAATGTAGCTGAGGGTGCCAGGAAGCAGAATAACAGTGCCTGGCATAATAAATGAATGCAGAGTTATAACTGGTGGCATGGAGAGGGTTTAAATAATTGTATGTTCAATGATTTTATCTCCTTGTGCAAGAATCAGGAGGTAAAATAAAACCTGATACTGCTAGAATGAAATAGCACCTGACAATTCCAGCRTGGTAAAAGCTGGTGACTGCTGAGCATTCGTGCTTTAATTATTGGACACACGTAAATCATTTATTACWAATTGATTTTTTTTTTTAAAGAATGTTTTGGTAGTGTGAAAATAGCTGGTAATTAACTTGTAATCAGATAGGTTTAGCCCCTTGGCAAAGCAGGCAGAACATCTAAATGTTTATCAACCATTTCAATTTTAATTCTAAAAGCAAGTCCAAAGCTCATAGGTTCTTGCTGAAGACGTGGAAATTATCTTGTGTAAAGTTATTTTAAAATTATCAAAATCCTCCCTGTCTGGAAGAACCGAAAGTAAAGATTTTAGATTCATAAGAATTTGGGTTGTGCCTGTGATTTTTATTCCATTCCTAAGCTGTATCCAGAGGAGCAGCTAAATGGGTACTAGGAGTTCATCAGTTGTTCAGAAAAGCAATATTGGTAGAAACAGCTGAATCCTTGGTACAGCAGAAGTCTGGCCCTTGTCCTCAGTGTCCTTCTGCTGGCTCTTGTGGGTCAGGGTTTCACCCAAAGGCTTGAAAGCTTTTCAGCAGAGAAATTGTTTTATTTACTGCACTTTTACAATGAAACCCTTAATAAAGAGACTTTCCTCTAGAAACAAGGAAGRAGGAACGGAAATGAGCTGCTTTGTAATCAGACAAGTCAAAGCAGCRAATGAACCTGGCTGGTTTGAGTTTCTCATTCGGATGCTATTCAATGCCACTGTTATTTCTCAGCACGATGGTGCAGCTAAGTCTGGAAATGGAGGGATTTGGAAAACAACAGGAAGAAATTCCATATCCCCTACCTGTCCTGTGAAATGCTACAGGAGACCCTGCAGATAATTATTGCCCATGGCAACCTGGGTCTGCACCAGGGGACAGAGGGTTAAGCCCAAGTTATTTTGAACAATAGATTTCACCTTATTTTCCTGTTTCCTACTTTGCAGACTTACATTCTGGGGCTTTACTACTTAATCCCCACTGTAGTAATAAAAATTTTTAATCCTGTGTTTAAAATATGAGATTTACTTGTCAAAATCTGGATATACAGCATGGAATTATAATCGCTGTTCAGCAAAAGCAATTCCCCTCAAGTTCAGGCTGGTGTTTGGCAGAGCCTGTCAGGTGCTTTGTGTCAGCACTGGAGGAATGTGCAGACTGCAGAGATCACAGCAGCTTTCCCTGCACGCTGAGGACACAAGTTCACGTGCATTTCAGAGCTACCAGCTCAGATTTCCCATTTTTCTCTGATTTTGTGCTTTAATTCCCCTATTCTTGCTGGGGTGTTAATAGCARGTTTGGCTCCCTCAGCCAGCACCCGCCAGGCAATTACTACCTGGCAATTAATGGGTAAAGCATCCATCCARCACGAAAATAAAGAGCAGGTTTGTCATAACATCACAACCACAGCTTTGCACAGACTTGAGTCAGGGAATTTTTCACACTAGGAAGGCATTGGAAGCCTCAACAGGGATCACTCCCCTGCACTGGGCACCCTCAGCACACCCAGGATGCCCAAGACCAGCCAAGCACTGCCCAAAAGGGTCAAGGTTAAACTTCTGAGTTCAAGCTGGGATGCTGATAAGGAGCAGATGTGGGATCTACCACAGATTAACRTGCAATTGTCAGCACTGCCTCTCCGGGAGAGGGAATTCCAGGCTGACCTCACCACTTCAATAATAAACTTCAAATATATTCCTCACTGGAACAACATTTAGTTTCCTCACCTAGTATTTAATCAGAGCAGATTTGGAATGTGCCTCACGTACCCATCTTGTGTTACAATAATACGACAGAAAATATTAAACTCCTTATGTTTTGGTGTGATAAAATTAATGCCAATATCCCTGAGCTGTTTACTGGAGTCTTAAACAGCTCTAAGATCTCACACAGCTATACAGATGCTGGAATAATTCTGTTTCCAGCAAAAGCATCTCCAGGAAAAAAGTTAGATGCCAATTTTTCAATGGCTATTCTGGTTTTTTTTTATGTTCGGTTTTGAGACAATAAGCTGGGAATGTTGGATTTATCCCAGTACCACCCTTCCCAGTGTTAATCTTCTCCCAGCTGGAGAAAAACAGAAGTTACTCYTTGGATTATTATTTTTCCTTTAAATGGCACCATTCCCTTTGCATTTTTGCAGCKCATTTCCCTTATTAACTACAAAATTTGATGCTTGGAAAGGAACATACAATGAACCAACTTGTGACAGGGAGGGGTCATTACTCTGGGCTGTTTTCAGAGGAGCTGGTTATTTCARCATTGCTCTGAGATTGTTTCTAACCAACAGCTCTTGTTCAATGGCCAGAACACTTTCCCTTCCTGGCTAAAAGAAGGTTTAAATCTCGGTGAGGAAAAGGAAACCGAGGAATAGTGATTATTTTTTCTTAATGGAAAATTATAACTATCAACTAAATCATCCTTCATGCTAGACATGACAGACTTAAGCACTTTGAAGTGATTGATTTTTAAATGATATTATGATTTTATGGTTGAAGCAGTAATACTCTTTGCTTTTGCAGWCTCTGTGTATCATCCTATTCCTTCCCCAGCAGAGACACCATTAAGCAGCAATTTGGGACATTTATAACTAAAGATGGAGATAAAATAACATTATTTCCCTTGTACAATGCCCACGTGTCTCTGCCATTCCCAGTCACGTGCACTACCCAGGGCTGGCTTGACCCTGATGCTGCCCTGCTTTTTGCTGCTTTCCTRAGAACTGCTCCAGTGTCCTCTTTCTTGCCAGGAAATGAGGACACAGCTGCTGGGTGGGCCACCCAAACCCCACCTGCAGCCAGCCCTGCCTTCCACCCTGCTGGTTAAACCATTGCTTCACTCAGAGGAAAAAAAAAACCTTCAAGGAACACGTCTTAAGTACAATCAGCCCTCAGCCAAATATCTCACTTGGTTAYCCTGACTTGAAAACCTGTGCTGCAGAATCAGAGCTGGGTTCCAGCTCCAGCAGCTGGATAAAATAAAGATATTTTCTCTGCCTCATTGGACCCAGCACAGATTCCCTTCCCGGCACATCTTTGTCCAAACACTGTGACCTAAACTGCGACAAATGGAGCCAACCTTTCCATCAAGAAAGCCTTAATTTATGGTGAGCAAAGAACAACAAATCACAGCCCCTCAGATTTATGGCCCCCAGGATCTGAATTGACCATCCAGCACAGCAGCCTTTCCAGCACTCTAGTCATTTCTTTAATAAAGTTGAAAATATCAAATCTGCATGCATGCAGAGCCACCCCATCTGAATTTTATGTAAAGTGCACAATAAGTTTATGGATGGTAGTAACGTATTACTCCTTGTAATTTCATTATGTAAAAAGACACAGTTGGGATCTCTTAGGCCCCTATTTCAACATTTATGAATTAAATAACAGAATGTATGCAAGGCTGGAATTGGAGAACAACATTTTCCAACAGGCAGAATTGATGAGGAAGGGTTCTCAGTATTTTATGAGGCTGTAACAAACTCTTAGCTGTCTAATTAGAGAGAATCTGACAGAGAATGAAGGGGAAAAAACAACAAAGGAAAGCAGAAATCTGCCAAGATGGGGATAAAGCTTGGAACAAGCCTATCCTGAAATGCAGATAGTTCTAGTATCAGACCTGGGTGCAAATTTCAGGGCTTGTGTCTGTCAGCAGGAGAACTGGGAACCCCTTGGGTTGACCCASAAGCCCTAATGGTTTCAGCTGTGTGGATAAGCCTTTGCTGCATCTTGTCAAACTATAAAAATGTGTTTGTGCCCTGGGTCTGTTCCTCCCCTCACCCTCACTCCCAGAAATCYTGAGTTTAATTTCATTAAAAGTTCAGTAGTTTGGTCACTGTGGCTGTACAATCAAGGAAGGAAAAGGCTGGAGCAGATTCTGGGTTGATGTTATGCGTGGGACATCTCATGGCCTGAGTTAAGTAAACTCTAACCTGTTTGGGCAATACCTTTTGGTCCATAGAAATGCCATTATTTAGACTATCACAATCAATAAATTGGATTTTGCTTTTGCTRGTGAAAGGGCTGCTATTTTTCATACAGTTTGTCAATAGGCTCCAGGTTAGGAGATATATGAAAGATATTCTACACAGGCCAGAGAGTTATGAGCTCTCAGGCAGATGAATTATTTAAGTTCTTCTCACTTCTATAAAAAAATAAATACAGAGATGGCCAAACAGATGCCATAAATTGTGGGTTTGATGTAGGATTTCCATCTTCCCTTGTCTGTTCTAAAAAGCCTGGGTTCTTTGTGCTGAAAATCCTTTTACCATTTGCATCTGTGCAGTGAAAGACATTATTACACACTGAAATAGTGTCCTGTGAGCTGGACTTACAGGTGAAGACTTACTGCACTCACARCTCTTGGGTCACCCTGGGAACTGAAGCAGCCAAGGACATTTCATTCCCTTCCTGGTCTAGACCCCAGGAAAAGGCAACAGGACACCTTCAATTTTTTCTGACATCCCTGTAATTCCTGCCTTTCTGCCAGCCTAGAAATTACCTGTCCTCATCAGCTACTGTAAAGAAACCTCAGAGGAATTAGTTTCAAATGAAACTAATTAATTATGAAAATTATTTGAGAATACAACAAACTCTGTGTGATCTGGAAAGAGAGTTCCTGTGTTCCAGGGGTTTGAAATCTGTCTTCCAACCTGTCCCTTCCCCTTGCCCCCAGTCTCTTTCTGACCCTCAACCCCAACTCAGCCCAACTTCTGCCCTGCCACGATCCATTATTTAATCCTAATGTGCTCTATACACCTCATCAGCATGTTCAATACATATATTTTCATTTACAAGTGTGCTCTCAAGAGCCAGGACAGAGAACAGGGCCTCTGCTGCCAGATGCTGCAGGGATGTTTAAGCAGAAGGGGAATTCTTACATCCAATCTCATGTATTAGGATATTGGTTCCTTTTCCCCACCAGCACATGCCTGGAGCACTCAAAGCCAGCCAGCTCTGCCCTTGCTGTTTCCTTACCCAATCCACTCTAGTTAAATACCTTTTTCATAAGGAGTTTTAAATTATAAGTCTAAATGAGGCCAATAAATTATACTTCATAAAATCCTGTGCACATCATTTCCTCACAGAAGAGGCTCCAAAGAAATATTTTCCATGCCACCACCTATGTTCCCATCCCTTTGCAATATAACATTTATTCTAATATTAAAATGGCAGCTGCTCTATAAATTGTGAATCATTAGCACTCTTCATTGATTTTTCCCTTGCAGCCTGCAACCCTGGGCAGCGACTGCGTGTGAATATCAGTCTATTGGATTGAGATTCATATCCTATTTGAGGGTCAAAGACCAAGACCTCGTGAGCTTGAACTTCTATCAGCCTAAAGCTGATCAATACCTGGAGATGTATTTGATCCTGGCTGCTGGCGCAGATTAAGTGGCCATAAATACAATCAAAAACGTGAGGCTGCTGGGGGAGAGGGAGCCCAGCTGCAGAGGTGCCAGCTCCTGGGGGATTTCTGGGAGCTGGGACARATCTGCAGGGCTGGGTGCTGCGATTTTGGGGAGGCTCAGCCTTCCTCAGTGGAGGAGGAAAGGAGGATTTGCAGCAGAGACAGGATGTAGTGTTGTTGTTTTCCATGATGTTCCYATTGGATATGGGGCCACTTCAAGTTCCCACACCCCAGGTACCCAGGAAGGGAGGGGACTGCTCCTGACATGGATCAGAGCCAGCTGCACAACCCCTGCTCAGCTTGGCACAGCCACCACGGGTGGAAACACAGCGAGGATTAATTGAAAAACATTAAACAGATCAAATAAGTCCCTTTTCTTCCTGTGCCCCCTCTCCCCCTCTGTCTCCAAGTGAAACTTTAAATATATGATTAAAATGACCTATTAAAGAGAAGAGACTCATTCCATTTGAGTATATTAATGGTGATTCTCTGCTGGCTGAGGGAGAAAAAAAATCCATAATCATAAGCCTTATTAAAGAACAATATCCTTCGAGGGTTGATTGTTTYCCCCTTTAGAGAGTGCGAAGCCTTGAAAAATAGACATGGAAACAGAGAGAAATAAAGACACTGTGCTGCACTGCTCCAGACACCACGGCACTCAGGGAAATTACCTCCCTATTTTTAGGCATGTTTACAACAGGCCTATTTGCAGTATTACCTTTGATCCTAAACTCTAATTTAAATTATTCTTTTAAAYGCTCGGGAGAACCAGAGGGGAAATAATTAGAAGTGGCAAGAGGTCTGAAAAAAAAAGCAAGAGGCTCTTATGCACAGAAAGTGGCTGTGAGATGGGGTGGAGGATGTGGCTCTGGGCACAAACCATCCCTTGCTGTGTGYGGAGGGAGCAGTGGCACCATGGAGGCACCTGCAGGTGTCAGCTCCCCCCACCAGCAGCCCTTGGTGCTGATTTTRGGAGGGAAGCCTCTGTCTGGCCATAATCAAATACAAGCTGGTGTTTATATTTACATGGTTTCGTGTCCTTGCAGTGTCCTTGGGGGGGAAGAGACTTCATTATCATAAAGAATATGTTTTTATTCCAGTACATAAGTACTACTTATTATAGTCTCATATATTTTCTGACACTACCAAGGGGTCTTTATTGTTGTACATCAAGGTCACTGGCAAGTAATATATTCAATCTATTAAGTTATTAGGGAGATAAATAATTTGGATGCAAGCTGAACTCTGAACTTTTACCTTTTCCCCTGACAGCCKGGTAGTTTCTTGGCATTCACACTAATCTCAGCTCTGCTTGAATAGTAATTCCATTAGGGTTATGGCTGTAGCTATACATATGCAATGACCTCAAACACAATTTCTTTATGGGCATGGGCAATAGGAATATTAAAATTTTAAGCCAAAGAGGATGTAATGTAACTTTACATTATTTATTGTAGACACAAATCCTTTATAATATTAAAGGATAAAGAATTAATAAAAGAAAGATCCCATAAACAATCCATAAAGTCAAATGTAGTTCTTGATTTAATGCAATTGCTTTTTAGTGTCTTCTGGTCACAGACTTACACTTCATTAAAAAAAATCTAGTCAAGAGTCGGGAGCATCCTGCTAACTCAGGTCCCTGGCTGGTTTGGAAAGCAGCTTTAACCCTCTGGTTCTGCTTGTGCCAATCTGCCCAGGGATGGTCATAAGCCAAGGGCTGGGTGAACTTAATCCAGAGTTTTTACAGTTATTTTAGTCCCTGAAACCAGGACTAACTGGTTCTTTCAGTCCCTGAAACTGSGATCTGTGCACCTGCTAAGCAAAGTTTCACTCTCTGTGAGACCACACAAGCCAGGTCCTCCTGCTGTCAGGACACCTTGGCACTGGCTTTATCCTGGCAGTGCCCCAGGAAAAGCCTCCAGAACTGGGATTTGCTCTTTCTCCCCTCCCAAATACTCCACCCAGTAATTTCCCCTCCTGATAACCCAGCTGCAGGGACTGTGTGCCTCTGAAGTTGCAGCATGGGAACATCATGTGCCAGATTTTGGGAAAAGAAGTGTTTGGGAGCATCATCCCAGAACTCTGGAGCAAGGACACTGCTTCCTCCAGGCTGGTGTTGTGTGGTCCTGGGATCCAGAACTTGAACTGTGCCAAAATCACATCATACTTGATAGGTGTTAACCAATGTGTTAAAGCTGCTGTCATGTAAATTCTCTCTAATTTAGACTCCTGATGTCAAGAGAACATAAACCTTGCTGAAAACACCAGTAATCTAAATAATTACCTAAACTTTGRARAGAGCTTTTCTCTAATGAGAACAGAAKGAAARTGGARGAAATAAACCAAMAAGACTTTCCTATAAAATTTTACAYTGCAAATACCTGCYGYTGTAACTTGTGGCAAGAGAACAGCTATGATTGTTACTTTTTTCCCTGTGTTTATTTGGGATTAGAGCTTGGGATACATATGAGAGAGTGTTCTAATTACCTCCTGGGCATTCTAAAACTACCACTGTTAACTAACCTGGATTATTTTTCCAGAGAGAGGAGTAGCTGTGTGATCCTGCCTCKAAGTGTCCAGGGAGATGTTTTATCCCTGCTGAAGACAGAAGCCAAACCCATCTGGGGTGTAACACTGCCACAGTCAGAGTTCAAGCACTTCTTTTCACATTCCCCCTTCCGTTTTTTTTTTCCTCCTCCCTCATTCATCATCCCCTGCCCACACCCTTTCACCACTCCTGTCTTCTTCTGATTGGGAAATCTCTCAGGGGCTCAGAGCAAGTTGTTCCCCAGGCACCTGCAGCCCCCACCCCACTGTCCCTGGACACAAAACAGCCCCCCAAGCACCCAGCCCACACAGAGCTGCCCAAATCCCTCCCTCAGCCCCGGGGCAGCAGGAGCTCTGCCCACAGGGAATGTTTGTGTCTGATGTTTACACACTACAATGTGCCAATAAACGAGCTTGATAAAGATTTGAGGTTTTTCTCAGTTTCCCGTTTTTTTGCTTGTACTTGTTGGACATTTGGGCTGCTCCAGCTCTGCCCCAAGCTTCTGTACTGCAATAAGTAAAATTCACTTTACATCACTTTTGAACCAAATCTCTCACATGTGCTAATCATTTAGATTTAATAAAACTACTGCTGATTAAATAAATACCAATTGATTGTGATAGTAAATTGGGGGTTACTGAACTTGAGAAAAGAGCCTTTAAGTACTTAGGCTGCACTGGTGAAACTGCTCTGCCCAGCAGGGCTGGTGACCTGTCCCTGAGTGGGCACAAAGCCAAGCAGAGTGAGGCGCTTTGGGACTCCCCCCCAGCAGCTGGTCCCTTCCCCAAGTCTGCTGTTCAATAAATCAGTGATGGATGGGTCTGTCAGGTGGGCACAGCCCTAAAGAACACCCCTGAACTCTGTGGAGCAGCTCTTGGGATGCTCCCAGGGATGGAGTCTGGCCCTTCCAAATGAGCAATTCCAGCCTGAGGAGGGGTCCCTGCAGCCAGGGTGGGCTAAACCCTCTGGTGTCCCTCCCTGCAGAGGGCTGGGGAGCACAACCCCCCTCTGCTCAGGGAGGGACACCAGAGGGTTTAGCTCTGCTGCTGCTGCAAATCAAACGAATGACATGGATTTGTGGCCTATCATCTTGACAGCCTCCTTTAAACTGCTTATTTTAAAACAGGATAAACAGAGGATTAATAACCTTGCAGAACACAGAGAGCCTGGTTCCTCCCAGGGAAGCCTCTGTAACCTCCCTCCCYGGCAGCTGGGCAGGGATCTCACCCCCCTCCTGCCCTGCACCCTGGAAATTGTGTCCCCAGAAATGAGCTGTGTCCCCCTCAGCCTGCAAAAATCATTCAGGATGYGCCCCTGATTCAGTTACAGGAATAAGGTGATACGGAAAGATGATTTTCCTCAGCACTGCTTGATTTAGGAGGGAAGAGGTCTGGGTAGTAAATYTGAATATTTTCTTAATCATCAAAATAAAATCATTTCAAGGCCAACTCATGTTCCCACACAGAGGAAGAGTCTGCTCCCCCCACCCCTCATTCMAGTTGGATAGAAATAATCTTCCAAAATACACTTGCAAGTTAAAGCTGTTGAAAAATTCACAGATTCCTTCCAGTAAACACACTTGTATTTACAAGTGAGTAACTCCACTGAGCAGCACAGGGGGGGATTTTATCCGAGCCCTCCTATCACTCAGCCATTTCAGGGCAGCTTTTCCATCCCTTGCATCTGGACAGCCCCACGGAGCCCACGTGTGGAAGGGTGAGCAGGGAACACCAGCAAGGTCCCTTTCACACTTCTGCCAGACCTTGCTGAACTCGAAAATGCCACATTTGCAGCAAAGCAGCAGCACATCTAATAAATCACATCTGTACACTGCTTTATTCACAGGCACTGACAGTTTAGGATTGACGACACCCAGGGCAACCTAATGTCAAGCACTCCTAATGAAAACTATCCCATTTTGCTCCAGTAGCAGCAGCTGCCAACAGACATAATCTACTGGCATATGGAGAAGGCCATGCTAATCCCTGCAAGGTCATTAACAAGAGGGTGAAAATTACATGCAAAGCACCAGCTGTGGCATCCCCGCTGCCTCACACTTGCTGTAGCAGGGGCAACAGAGGTGAAAAATGCAGCTAGGTCTCAGCAGGCCAAGAGTTCTGCTAGAGCAGAGCTATTTCCAGCCCTTCCTTCCCCAAAGCAGGGCTCGGTGCTGCTGAAATTCTTCCTGTGCAGAGGGGAGCTTCGAGAGTCACCTGATTTCACAGCCTGACACTGCTGCCCTCAGTGGGACAGATGCAAAGAGCATCTTCACACCCATCTTTCCAAGCAAGTCCAAGGAGATGTGGGTAATAAATAGTTTAGTGGTGGACCTTGGGCTTGATGGTCTTAAAGGGTTTTTCTCCCCCCACATAGCACAGAGTTCCAAATGCCTTCCCAGCAATGAGGAGCAGAATTACACATGGAAAAGCAGTAGCAAAGTCTCCAGCCTGTCTTTCCTCCAAACTCTAATCCACAAATAAGGCCCCCATCCCTCCAGGCTCACCTCAGGTTTGGGCATTTCAACTTTTACATGCACATGAGCTCTGCCTCCATTGTCCCAAACTCACTCCCAAAGAATATCCTACCCCCATATTTACATGGGAACTCAGGATCTCTTTTTGTCTTTCCATTAAATGGCCCAAACATTTTTATAAGCCATAAATCTAAAAGTCTGTTAAAACCCCTGACTACCTAAAACAAATCTTTTCCAATTTAAATCCCAGCCTGCATAACGATCAATCCCATAAACCCCCTAATTGTTAACATTACTTTGGGTAATGTTTAAAAACATTAATTTCAAAAAATGTAATAGCAAAAAAGCTCTTTAAATCGGCAAAAAGATAAATGGTCTCCAGCAGCATGACCTTTCCCCATACCACGGTGACAYTGAAGCATTTTAAAGTTATTTACATTTTCATTCTTCCCTGGAAAAATGTTGACAAGGCTTTCACCGACCATAATGGATACACAGTAGCATCTGTGGGAAGTGGARCTGCATCAAGAGCCCTTCCTCGAGTCCTCCTCACACCAACTCAGCCCTGACTCCTGAGCCTTTAAAAGCTTTCCTTGATATTCCAAGAGCTTTCCCTGCTGTTCCTGCTGCTGTTCCAGCCCAGGCAGCCCAGCCCTGTGCCTGCAGCTCCCTGGGCAYGGCTGTACCAAGGCTCCCCACACGGCAACTCGAGCCCTGCTTGGCTTCTTCCAATATTCATGACAAGTAATGTGTCAGCACCCAGAGCCACAAGAGATGGGATTTCAGCAGTGCTGTGCCCAGAGGGGTGACACAGGCTCACCTGGGCTCCAGGGTCACACAAGGGACCAGGACAGGTGCCAGGGCACAGGGACACGTCCTGTGGCTGCACATSATGGACAGACTGCAAATGCCTGAGCTGCTGCCTCGGTGTTCTTTTGGTGACAGCTCCTGCAAATGCTGGCACTGAGGGGAGGCTCAGGAATTGCTGCATCCCTGTGCCTGGTCCAAGCACTCCAGCTCACACACACAGGACACAGCCCTCATGTTGAAGTGGGACAGAAATATCCCACCTGATCCAAGCACGTCAATTAGTGCTCATCTAAGTTAACGAGATGCTTTAACTAACACAAGGGAATTTATTTCGGGACATAATGATTTTTCTGTTGGCAAATSTAGTGATAAAAACCTGCACAAATCTGTCTTTCAATGGAGCTGGGCTGCAGCCTGGCTCGGGGTGGTTGTGCTGCCCTGGTGCTGTGGTATGGCAAATATCAGCATCCCACAATTAGCATGCTGCTTATTAATCCCTGCAAATAAATGAGCCTGGTCCTCCAGTCCAGGAAAACACTTGGGGGACCAATTCTTTATTTCTGAGTGTATGATTAGTACAAATTAAAACCAGAATAAGTTTTAATTTTGCCACATTAAGCAGGTTCATCAAAACATCTTTAACCCCCAGAGTCACATCYCAATAAAGGTATAACAAGGGGACGTTTCAACCAGAATGATTAGGATAGTCCAGGAAAATTAATTTTGAAGTTCATGGCAGCCTCCTGTCAGAAACAGGCCACGATGAGGAGGGAACATTCAGGAAATGAAAATGAAAAGGCTGTGCTRAATACTGCTGGTGGCAAGGAACAGGCAGGACCTGGCTCTGCTCCTTCTCAAACACTCATAAAAGCATCACATCCTATGAAGCCAATTCAATACACTCAGCAACTGGAGCCCAATTCCCAAATCCAGAGCTGTGCTGCCCAAATCCTCCCTCATTTCCCAAAGGCTCCCCGTGGCTCTGATTTGGGCTGCTCAGAGCCACTGGAGCAGGTGCTGCTGGAGAGGGGCCCGAGGGGCTGAGCAGTGACACCAACAGGGCACTGAGGGSTGCTCAACTTCACTTTCCAAAAATCACAGTTCAAAGCAATTTCCCTTCAACGCTGCTGCCTTCTGCCACCCTGGCTCTGCCCAGCACACACAGCCTTGCTCTGCTCCATCAAACCTTCATCCCACTGCACCCAGGGATGGTYCTGGGGCAGGGACCCACAGTGCTGAGCCCTTCCTCAGCCCCAAGGAGAACATCAGTCCTGCTCTTCTACAGACACAGCTTGGCTTGTGCCTCTGTGAGTCAGGACTCTCCTGTCCCCAGAGATGAGGCAGCAGCAGCCCCAGAGCAGGGTTCCCTCCAGGAACAGGAAAGCAGGAATTTCAGCATCCTCACCACACAATATTATAACTCCTTTCAAGTTACATTTCACATTTGAGAAAACAAAACAGAGCCCAACAAATCCTAGTACAGCTTGTGGCATACAGAAGGAAAAGCAGCCACAGTTCATGCATGGCCTCAGAAAAGGGAACAGCAAACAAGTTCAGCCTCTTAAACCAGGCTGTGTTAAAGTAAAGACTCCTTACACAGCAAGCTGAGATCATCTAAGCTTTGGGGGGTTCTGGTTTTATTTGTTAGAGTTTTTTTGTTTTGCTTTATTTTGGGTTTTTTCCCCATTTAATAAAAGAATCACATATTGGGAACCAATCTCCTGATATGTTTCATTTATGGTCCACACAAATGCCAGGACAAACCCCAAGCATCACATCCTGAGATGARAGCATCCCCTCATGATTCTGCAAGCATCTCTCCCAAACACAACGAGCACAACTGACCTTCAGTCCAGAGGGGAGGCTCGATTCCAGATCCTACACGGTCAACAGAGAGTGACCCCATGATGGCTGAGGGAAATTGGGAATCAGCAAGGACACAACTCTGGATAAGGGGAGCCAGGAGCCATTAAATAACTTCCCTCTGGCCTCACCTGTGGAGCCTGGGTGGGCTTTGATGAGGCCCATCCCTATTCCCAGGCAGATTTGAGGAAATCAACTGTTTCAGGTGGAAATCAGCCTTCCACCCCAAACCCTGCCAGCCCTGAGTGGGTGTCTGTGGGATGGAGGCCCTGTCCCTGCACTTCCCTTCCCTCCTGTGCTTTGCACTTCTGTTCCCTGCCCTGCTTTACCCCAGCAGGGGCCRGGGGAGCCTGGCCTTGCCCCCATCSCTGCTGTTAATGAGTATTCCAATGGGCTGCTTCCACAGATTGAGCACAACATCCTCCCTGGGCAAAACAGAAGTGATCCCTGAATTAATTTAGATTTCCCGCTGCCTTGTTAGACCAGCTGGATATGGCACGCTTCATCTTCCCTGCAAACAGAGCCTCCCTCCCTGGGGGACACTCAGCACTTTATAAACCTGTCAAGCCCTTAAAGCCGGTGACCGTGAGGCTTCACAACAAAACCTGGGGAGGTTTATGGCCACACACACACCCAGAGCCAGCCCCAGAGAGGAGCTGCAGCACGGATGGGCTGGGAGCTGAGGGGATGTTGTTTTGTGCTGTGCTTTCATTTAAAAGCAAGCAAGAGGGGGGGAAAAAAAAAGGAGAAAAAAAAAAGCACTGCATGATTTATTTTAAAGCATCCAAGCTGCTGCAGCCTGCCGTGCTTTGACAGCCTGTGTATATACATGGGAAATGGGAGATTGTCTCCAAAGTCATTTGCATTCATTCCCCTCTCCCCCCTCCTCTTTGCAGGGAGTTTTTTTWAAAAAGCCTTATCCTGCAAACGGCTCAATACCTGCAACTTGTGCAGAAATTCGACTTTGGGGTGCAGAGCACCTGATGGAGCTGGCTTTTATTTAGGAAACAGATTGTTCTGCCAGCTCCCCCCCTCCAGTGCTGATTTAGTTCTCTACTCTTCTCAGACAAGTGTTCCAGCCCAGGCACCCCAGCCCTGGCCCTGCAGGGCTGTTTTGTAAAAAAAACAATTTTTTTTTTCCACAAAAAGCATTTTTCAGCATCTCTGTGAGCTGCTCAGGCCGGCACTCCCCGGGCAGAGCTGGACGGGCAATGCCCGGTGATCCCCGGGGATGCTCCCGCTGTCCTGAGCCGTGCCCATCCCTGGAGCACGGGGGGATTCGGGCTCCGGGCTCGGCTCGCTCCCTGGAGCCGTGCTCAGCTGCCGGAGCTGGCTGTCCCCCAGCTGGAGGAGCTGCCAGCTCCCGGCCGCTCCGCTGTCCCTCGCTGTCCCCACCCGGCCGTTTGCTCAGCCTGACAAGTCGGCATCTGATGGAGCCGCTGCCGTTTGTGTCCCTCAGGGATTACGCGATGACTGCAGCAGGTCCCAGCTATTCTCTGCAGCCCAGCGTGTTGTTGCTTCATTAAACGCCAAATTGTTACATTAATTCTAACTGCCCTGTAGAGATGTAGCTGTCAGGAATGATTTACTCGCCTCCAGCTGACTCGGAGCCTTTCTCCGGGCTCTGCCGAGGCGCTGCGAGAGGCCAGGGCCCGGCTGGGACTGGGATGCAGGACTCGTGTCCAGCCAGGCGCTGGCTCTGCCCTCCCCGGAGAGACAGGGACCCTCTCCAGACCGCAGTGGGAGAAGAACCAGGGAGTTTAAAAACCTGTGGAATTTTGCTGAACTGTGGGMGGCTGGTGAGAGAAGTTTCCTGTTAACAAGCAGCATCTTTGCTGGAATATTCACCGAGACCAAACCTCTGGGACTCTCCCTCATCCCACCCAGCAGCTCTGCCTGTGCTGCAGCAGGAGGATCCAGAGTTTTCCTGCCTTGTTCCCGAGGATTGTGATACAGGCAGAGGAAGCTAGGTGGGACATGAGGGCAGTGGGAACCCCTTTGCTCAGATGCTCTGGTACMTCTGGGAGAAGCCACCAGAGGGGACTTGAGGATGAGCTGGCCGTGCCCACCTTCCCTGCTTCCTGTGGGTGAGGGGTTTCACCTGGCCCCCACCCCCAAAAGGGGCACGGAGGTCCCCAAGCTCTGTGCCCAAGCTCTTGGTCCCCTTTTGTCACCTCCTGCCCTGGATCAGGCTGGGTAGGAAAGGAGGTGTCTGTCCCCTGGGCTCGAGGGATTTGGTTTCATTGGCCTCACACGGGAAATCCAAATAAGAAAAAAATTAAACTGCTTCTACTATTTGACATCAAATCTGAATATTTCTGTAAGGGACACAAGTTTAGGCACAAAGGTGAATATCCTGTTTTGGGGGGGAAAAATATTAATACAGTAGATTTTCCTCATTGAGAAGACAAAAAAAATTTCTGCCTCCCATGATGGAAATCAGTGGAGGTTTTAAAGCCACCAGCAAATCGAGCAGTGCAAGCCTCCTCTTCCCAGCCCTGCCTGCGTTTTACAAGCTGCCMGTCAGCTGGGCAGTGTTAGTTTTATTTGCCTCTTCCAAATTGGTTTTCTTTTTAACGGGAAGAAAGCATTTATATTAATGGAATCCTTGAGCCTCGGCCCTGAAAGGAGAGGCTGAAACGCGATCCCTGAATTTGAGCTCAGGACACTCGGGGAGCTCTCCTCCCTCCCCAGGGCAGCACAAACGCCGGCGGTTCCAGCCCCGTTCTGCCCCTCCGAGCAAAGCACAAAGGCACGGGCAGATTTGCATTTCTTCCTTTCTTAAATTCGGCCGCCCCCTGGGAATTCCCCGGGGGAGAGGAACAACAGCGCCCGTTATTTACTGGGAGGRAAACGATGAGAAAAATATCTATAAAACACAGGTTCAATGACTACAGTTATTAGAGTGGTTTTATATCGACAGAATTGTCCTAAAACCAATGCRTTCCTGTCTTTCTGTTGTTCATTCTTAATTTTTAGGAAATGAGAGTGTTTCAAAGTATTTTTTTTCAGTCTTTTATATGAAAAATATATTGAATATATGAAAATATTATGAATACTTGAACTGCSAAAATATTTTGTTGCAAAACACCTGCCCAGATTTGGTGAGGGCGTTTCTAGACACAGAATTCTTGAAAATGCAAACTCTTTTCTTTCAGTGGAGTTCTGCAATCTGCTTGTTTGAAATCCCACAGTTCTCTATTCACTCCACACATTTCTGTAAGAAACGTCCCTGTGCTGTGACTACAGGCTGGCAGCAACAGTTGTCTCTTTATTATTCACTTCTGGAGAAGGAGGGAGAAGCTGCCGAGCCCAGCTCGGGAATCAGGAGCTCAGAACTGAAGGAGGCAAATTTTAGCCTGGGGTTTCCCCCGTGCCTGCCATGGCTCTGGAGTGAATGTCCTGGGGAGAAAAGAGGGAGTTTCTCTGCTGGGTGAGCAATTCTTCCTTAAAGCAGTGACTCTGCTTTGGGCAGGCTCCTGGTTCCCCCTGAGAGCAGAACCTGGGCTGCCAGGAAGGAAAGGAAGGAAAGGAGCATGGTGAGCAGCACAGCCCTCAAACTGCCCAGCAGTGGCCTCGTGGAAAGGCGGAATAAAGGAGGAATAAAAGCCGGGATGTCCCRGGATGTCCCCKGTGAGCGCCCCCGGGGCACGGGGGCTGTGCCAGCCCGCAGGGACCGCTCCTCCCGCGGGGACCGGGACATCGCCGGTGCTCCTGGTGCACACGGCAGATCTCCGTGCAAATATTCCCCGAGTTCCCAGGGGAGTGAGAACCTCAGAGCCCACGTGTGYTGAAGTGTCTGTGCTCAGATCCTGGCAGCAGAGAGCTCAGCACRGCCCTGCACTGTGCTGCCAGCACTGTGACCTCTGTGTGTGGATGTWTGTGTCCATCTGGATGTGTATTTGTGTGTAAATATATATTTTTTTATATGCATATGTTTGGTCAAACTGACTCCTTGAGGATTTTTTCCCCTTTCTTCCTGATTTCCCTTTGAAATATTTCCATATCTGTGTTTCCTGTTCACAACTTTCTGTACACAGACAACATCAAACTCCATTTCCTTTGCTGTATCAGCCACCACCTTTGCCACAAWTGCTGAAAAATAACAATGTCCCATCAAAAATATGATTAAAGCAGATCAATCCTGTTCAGATCTCCCAAGGACTGCCAGCCTCCCACGTCCTCATTTTTTTTTCTTGTTCCAAAGCATTTCCACATCAGTGAGTTTGCTCCTCTATTGAAAGGGAATATTTCAACACTTGGTTCAATCATGGCATCAAGTTCTAAGATCTTTTAGTTTCAGGTTTTTTTATTTACTGGTATTGATGTGAATTTAGCCAAAGACTATTTAAAGTTCAGCTGACAAATTTATTTGCAGTCTTGAAGTATTTGATCATCAGAGAGAAAGCGAGAATATAAATAAAAGACACTGGACATCCACATAATCTACAGTTAACTCCATGATTTTTTACAGATAACAATATACACATTGTCTTTGCCTTTCCTCACAATCAGCTTGCACGTGGAAATACACAAATGCCTGGAACGGAGCCCCAGGGAAGGGGCTGCTCACTCCAGCAGTGCCTGGGGAAGGGCTCGTCCTAAACCAGCCCCGAGAAGGTTTTTGGCAACGAGACATCAGGGTGATGTTTGAGACACTTYGCAGTAAAAGTGATGCAAAGAAATKTGAAGGAAAAGCATAAGATCCACAACCCAGATCCACCACCAGTGCCCCCTGGGTCAAGAAAATTCACCTCTTGACCCCGTGATAAACGTGGAATTACTTGGTAATAAAYACATCAATTCACGGTTTAATGCTTGTATGGAAGAGTCAACCTAGCAAGCTACAAATTAAAAAGGGGAGAAGCAGAATTAACATGTGATTTTCATTTTACAAAGGAAAAGGGCTGTTGATAAATGATTGGCATATTAAAGAGCATTTCATTTTAGAAAAGTTAATGTAAATTCGAAGTAGAAACAAAAACATACCGCACTGGTGCACTTTAAAAAAATCTGTTGGAAGAACAGAGAAGTTTCCTACCATGGATTTCTGAAGTGATTCACTATGAACATTTCTCCTATAGAAATATAGACATTGTCACACCTTTCACCGTGGATGAGGATTTTATTTTCCCTTTAGAATGGTTCGGTGTGGGTGGGTGATGGAGCAAGTCCTCGCCTTGGAGAATGCACCGACAACAAAACGCGAAACACCTCCTATCAAATCTGTAAAGCACAAGTCTTGGTGTTTGGTAAAGACACGAGAATCAGTTTGGTTTGGATGCTCCAGGTGCCAGYGGTTGCAGTGCCAGGGCCTTTGTCCACCATCCTCTGCCAGGGTCATCTCTGAAATCCSCTCTGCTCCCTCCGTGTCGTCACGTTCCTGCCCCGCTCAGCTCATCCCTCTGTCCGTCCCAAGAGCAGGTGACACTTGGCAGCACCGAGTCCTTTCCCTTCCCACTGCCTGGGGGCGGCCCCTGTATCAAAACTGAGCGTGGTCGACCTCATCCAGCCAGGAGGCCGGGCTGGCCGGGAAATCCGGGTACCCGCCGCTGCTGCCGGTGGAGAGATCAGAGCTCGGTCCGTTCCCGGCCAGGACCCTCATGGACTGGGGCACCCCTGGTCCGCTCTGTCCCATGATGGCCAAGCCGTTGTCTGGGTAAACCAAGCTGGAGATTAAGGGCTGGTGGGCCGGCAGTGCCTGCAGGGACGCCGGGGACTGGGGGATGCCGTAGGGGCTGTTGGAGCGCAGGTCGTGGAACTGGTCCTGAGCCGGGATCCCGCCGTGCTCCAGGGCAAAGCTCCCGTTGGTGCCCGCCGGCCTCCCCAGGGCTGGGGATGCTTCACTGAGGTTGCTGTAAATCCCATTGGAATGGCTCATCTCCGACATGGAGGGCTCGTCTGGAAGGGAAAAGGACTGGTTTTACTGGAGTGAACTGGTTTTGCTGGAAGAGCACTGGGAGCTCCTGCAAGCTCTGAGTTTAAATAGATTAAAAGGATGGGAGCTGAGCAGCCAAGCTCTTCCATTTGTAATTCCTTATTATTCCCATCCTTGTTGAGAGATCTTCACAGACAGCCATGGGATTATTATTTTTTTTTACAAACATCTAATACATCTTAGATTTTAAAAATATGCATGAAAAGTGCATATTAAAATGTACGACTGTGATTTAAAAATAATTATTTAAAGGGGAAGTGAATGCAATGTCTTTCCACCTTTTGCTTCTGTTTGGTTTTGAGGTTTATCTTGAATTTTGATGTCACTTTTAGGAGCTACCTGAACCAATGCAAGACAAATTCCTCATTGCTCAGGAAAAGAGATATTAAWTTAAGATATTTGTCTRCTCAGGAACAGGCTAATGAAATCAYAGGAACACAGAATGTATTTGTATGGCTTTAAAACATTGCTGAAAAAATGAGCAATATTTTTTAAGTTCCCAGCAAAAATTATTTGTATTCGTTGGGGGCTTTATGGGCAGTGAGAGCTGCTCTGTTGCCTGGGATACAAAGCTGTTTGTGGCATTGAGCTCTCAGTAATTGTTCAACATTTTTAAGTTATTATTTATAGACCATTCATATTTAATGAGCTGATACACTGTGTGTACAAACAGGCTCGAAAATGAAATAGTTTTTGGGAGCACGAGGAGCTGAGATGAAAAAGTGTTTATAAATACACAGCCTGTGTCAATAAATACAGAGGTTTGCGTTTCAGCTTCTCTCCCATTCCCACAAATTATACAAAAATTTGGGATGGAGCTCTGGGCTGGAGTTGGGGTTGTGTGGAGTTGGGTTTGTCCCTGCAGATGCCACCCGGCCCTGTCCCTGTCCCTGTGACTCAGGGGAGTGCGGGGTGAGGCTGCACAGGACCCGAGCTGCTGTTGCCCTGTCCTGGCTCTGTGCGGCTCCAATGCGGCAATTTCCTTTTTGCAGCACGGGAACAACTCTCACAGGACTGAGACAAATAAAACCATCCCTAAGTAAGACTAAAAATAAAAAAAAATAAAAAAAATAAATCACGCTAGTTTTCCCATGGAAACATTCTGTGGTTCTGGGCTTCCCGGTTTTTATATTTCCAAGAATCCCTTGAAAAGGCGGTGTCTGAGCAGCGGCTGTGACACTGCAGCTCCTGCCCGGGGAGTTCTCCCTGCTCTTCCCGCAGATTTGGGCCAGGCCGGGGGCAGAGCGGAGCTTCCCTCGCCGCTCCTCGGCCCCGGCCGCCCCTCGCTGCCCGGCTCCGGTTCCCCGTTGTGAATCCCGGTGCTCTGCCCTTCTCCCTCCTCGGCCGCTTGCTTTCACCCTCTGTTTTATTGCTGCAAATTCTGCCCGCGGCCCGAGGGGGTGAAAGCAGCCGCTTTGCGGGCAGGACACGGGGGGCTGCGGGCACCCACCTGTGAAGGAAACCTCGGCGTCGCTGTCGGGCCCCTCCTCCTGGATGCTGTCCTTGTCGGACTTGGACGTCCCCCGGGATCGCTTCATGTTCCTGAAGTACTGCCCCCAGCGCTGCCTCCCCGCGTCCTTCTTCAGCCTTTTCTCCTTGGCGCGGCGGTTCTGGAACCAGACCTGCGAGCGGGACACGCCGGGGAGCTCCGTGCCCTCGGGGCCGCTCCCKGCCCCKCCGYCGCCCGCCCCGGYCCTSCGGGACCCYGCTCTCACCTGCACCACCCGCATGTCCAGCCCCGTCTCGGACGAGAGCTGCTCCCGGACGTGCCGCGCMGGTTTGGGAGAGTTGTTGTAAGCGTTTTTCAGCGTCTCCAGCTGCTTGGCCGTGATGGTGGTGCGGGGCCTCTTGGCCGTAGATTCAGCCTCTGCCGACACGGGGCGAGTTAAGGGTGAAGTTACCCCGGAGCTGCCCCGGGGAATTGGGACCCCCGACCCTCCCCGGACCCTCCTGCCCGCTGAGCCTGTCCCGGAGGGCAGGAGCKCCCCGGGCCGCCTCCCTGCTGCCCGCGGGGGTGGAAGGGACAGGGCAGGGGGTACCTCTCTGCTTGGCCGTCTCGTAGTCCGCCTTGCAGACCAGCCTGCTGTCCTCCATGAGGTAGAACTCGTCGCCGGTGGCCAGCTGCCGCTTGCAGACGATGCAGGCGAAGCAGTGCAGGTGGTAAACGAAGTCCTGGGCGCGGCGCACCACCTGGGTCGGGGGGATGCCCTGCTGGCAGGCGGCACACTTCGTCCCGAAGCGCCTGAGCGGGAGGGGACAAGCGGCGGCCGCTGAGCCGGGGGAGGCCGGGCACGGTCCCCGCCGGCCCCGGCGCTGTCCGCGGTGCTGCGGCCGGTGCGGCCGTGCCGGTGCCGCTGTCCCGGTGCTGAACCCCAAACTCTCCCGTGCTGTGACTCCCGCCCGTCCCCGGCCGCCCCCCGTTCCCTTCCCCACGCACTTGAAGAAATCTTCCTTGCAGTAGACGCCGTCGCCGCGGCTGAAGCACTTCTCGGCCAGCTGCGTCTGGCAGTCGGAGCATTTCAGGCACTTGCTGTGCCAGTGSCGGTCCAGGACTTTGAGGATGAACCTGTCCACGATGTGCTGGTTGCAGCCGGCGCACAGCGGGATCTCTGCGGGGAGGCAGCTCCGGTCAGCCCCGGTGGCCCCGGTGGCCCCTCCGCTTCCCCTCCCGGCCCTGCCCGCCGCCCCGGGGCTGCTGCCGAGCGACGGCGGAGCCGAGGGAGGCCCGAGGAACAGCACGAAAAAAAATCATTATTCGTTCAAATTCGTTGTGGCGCCGTCGCGAACCCGCGGGCMGAGCACACTCCGGGAGGAAACGCCCCGGGAGAACCGGGATAAACAAGAAGGGAAGTGATGGGAATGGAAGGAACCCCTCCGAGCCAGCCGCCGGCAAAGCTGTAATTATCCCAGGCTCTTTTTCCTTTTCCTAAACTTCCAAAATTCACCTGTGAACAACGGCGGGGTAGCCCGAATGGGGTGGGGAAAGAAGCCACCAAAAATTACGAGAATTGCGCTGAAAATAAAAACGCGGCAGTCTTGGCCCGTCCCCCTCGAGATACCGAGAGAGATTAAACAGAAAGAGATAAGGATACAGTTAGGGAGAAATAGAGATACAAAAATAAACAGATAAAGCAGRTAGAGAACGAAATGTACAGATATATAGACATAAATATATGGATTTCAGTATGTAGGTACAGATAGAGATACGTAGGTGAAAATATGGACATGAGGCACATAAATACAGAAATATCGGTACAAATAGAGGCAAAGAGATGCAGGACACGGCTGTACAGACACAGATGGATACGGACACGAGAGYATTTCTATGTCAACATATTTGTATGTAGAGATACGGAGCTGGATCGCGGTGCTCGGGGGTAAGAGGTGGAGGCGAYAATCGTTATCCTTAACAATTCACAGCCTCCAAACAAACAACCCCAACGGCGGCAGCGCTGGAGGAGCGGCCCCGGCCGGGACGGAGCTCCGGCAGCGGGCACGGAAACACGGCCCGGCCCCGCAATGGCCCGGCCCGGCCCGGCCCGGTCCGCGGCTCTTACTCTGCATGGCGATCCGCGGGCCGCGGCGGCTCCGCTCCCTCAGGAGGGCCGCGGGCTCTGGCGCATCTTCCGCGGGGCGGACCCGCCGCTCTCCCCCCGCCGGACCCCCCCAAATCACGGCGGCCGCCGTCCCCCGCTCCGGGCGCTGCCGCCCCCGCGCCGCCGGGGATTTAATTCGCTAAAGCGGGTTATTTTTAGACGCCGGCCCTCGCCGCCGGTGCCGGTCTGGAGCTCCGGGCAGGGCATGGCGGCGCGCTGTATTTAATCCCCCCGCCCCCGGCACATCCCCKCCCGCCGCCCCTTCCCGGCGGCGCTCGGCGGGAGGGACGCGGCCCCGGGACGCCCCGAAACGAGCCCCGACGGGGCCGGCGGCGGGCGGGGGTCGCGCCGGGGGAGGCAGCGCCGAGCTCGTTGTGAGCCGCAAATCGGGATTTGCCCCCGGCCTGGGTAAAGCATCCCCCGGTTCGGCTCCCTTGGTGGAGTGAACCCCCCCGGGACCGGCCCTCGGCCACGGTGAGCCCCGCCGAGCCCCGCCGAGCCCTTCCCGGTGCCTCCCCGGGCCCCGACGGAGCCCAGGACGGCGGGGCCGTGAACGGACGCCGTGTCCTGCGGGACAGCGGTGTTTGCGCGTCCTTCCTTCCACCGGGGACTCGATTTCGKCGGTGTCGCCTCCGCCCCTGGAGAGCACAAGCGGCTCCCGGTTGGGTCAAACGCGCACCGGGGAGAGCCCACGGGGCCAGCACGGAAAGCAGAACCGGGGTGCGACCGACGGCACCGGCCAGTTCACAGCCGGTGCCGCTCACGGTGACACCTCTGTCCCCGCGCACCGGCGGAGCCTCCGCCCCGGTTCTTCGTTGATTTTTTTAAAAAGCCACATCGACCGCTTTCGATGTTGGCGAGAACCGGGACGGCCCCGGCTCCGGGACCGGCCCCGCTATCCCGAACCGGGCTCGGCCTCCCCCGTTGAGCCCCGGAGCCCCGGCCCCGCCGGGAGAGCGCAGCCCGGTTCTCCCCGCCCCGTTCGTTCAGCGGGACGAAAGAACGTCTAAGAGAAGAATTAACGGAGTTTTCCTAAAGWGGGGGAAAAGCCGCGCGGGAGCCGGGCAGGGGGGCGCGGGTGGTCCCCGCACTCGGAGGGAACCGTCGGGCAATGGGAAATCCCCGTTYCGCCCCTGCCCTCGTTGAGCGGGGACCGGCGGGATCCCGGAGCCCSGGGCAGAGCTGCCGTGAGCGCGGGGCAGCCGCCGCTTTCCCCCGGGCCCGCGGGCCGCCAGCGAACGGGGGGCAGCGAGGGGGGCTCTGATATCGGGGACGAGGCAGCAGAAAGCGAGAGAGAGCGCGGGGCGGGCGGGATGGAGCGGGACCGAGCCCCCGATGCCGTCGGGCCGCCTTTCCCCGCAGCCGGCCCCGACCGCGGCCCCGACGGAGCCCCCGGGAACGCGGGAGCGGCACAGACGGAGCACGGCCGGGCCCGGGGCTCCCGGAGCAGCCGCCGGTGCCTCCGCGGGGTGCAGCGGAGATGTGCGCGCCTCCCCCTCACCTGGGCTCCGCGGGAAGGGGCAGAGCTCCGCCGCCTTCTCCGACCCTGCGCGGACCCGCTCCAGCAGCATCGCGGCCTCCGTGGGCGCCGTCCGAAGTGCGCGGGTGGCTGCGGAGGAGTGGCGGAGCGGCGCGGAGGGGAGCGCAGGGAGCGGCGCGGGGCTGGGCGGAGCGGGGGGGCGCGGGGGGCGGGCCGGGGGCGGCTCCGGGCCGCAGCTGGGCCGCGGTTCACGGCCGGGCTCTTTAGCATCACAAAAGCTGCGCAGGGAGCGCCGTCCCCGCCGTCCCACGCGTGGCAGCGCCCGATGCTTGGGCTCGGGCTGAGTCCGCCTCCCTCGGGGGCAAAGCGGCCCCCGGAACCCCCCGGAGGCAGCACGGAGGGGGCCGGGGGAGCCGCTCACGGGGGGAGCCCCCGGCCGGGCCCGGCTGCCCCAGGGCCGCCCCCGCGCCCMGATTTCGTTTGTCCCCGCGGTGCGGGGCTCCCCCGACGCCGCCCGTGGGCAGCGCCGAGGCTCCTTCCCCGCCGCTAATTAATTAACGAAAGTGGAGAGGTGGCGGGCGGCTGAGCCGCGGCCAGCGGCGTGCGGCGGCCGCAGGGGGTTAATTGCGCTAATTGCACATCGGGTGAACACGGACAGAGTGTGTGTGTGTGCGTGTGTGTGCGTGTGTGTGTGCGCGGAACACGCGGGTGGGGCTGTGCGGGGTTTTTGGGAGTGCGGCGGCCCTGGGGCTGTGCGGGAGCGCAGGTGGGGCCGATGCCCTGCTGTGCACACAGGTGTGGATGTGTGTGCGTGTGCCCGGCTGTGCACACAGGTGTGTGCGTGTGCCGGTGCCCGCAGCCCGTGCTTGTGTCCCGCCCCACGGCACCTCGCGTTTCCGCGTGTGCGGGGCTGTCCCGGGGCCGCGGGGGCCGTGTTTGTGCGGGGAGAGCCCCGTGCGTGTGTGCGCCGCTTGCCCCGGGCAGCCGGAGCTGATAATTGTGGTTGTTACTGTGAGCCCGTTAATCCCCCGAATCCCTTTACCTCCTGCTCGCAGGGGATTACAAATTAATAAAAGCAGCTTAGGGGCGGGAGCCTCCAAACTCACATATGCTCCTGCCCACGGCGGCACCGGGACTTTCGCCCGCTCCTGGGGGCGGCCCCCGGCGAGCCCCGASCCCATCCCGGGATGCCGGACCACCGTCCCCTCCTGCGGGGCCGAGGGCCGGGTCCGGGCTGTCCYCTGTCCCCTGGGATGGCTCATCTGGCCGGGGACAGGCTCTGTCAGCGGGACAGCTCAGCCTCGAGTGGTTGGGAAATGCAGGGAGACACTTTGGGGATCAGGATTAGGGTCCCCAAATGATGTCCCCAGGAGTGCCGGCAGGGTTGGGGTCCAGGTCCTGCCCGAGAGTGACACCGGGTGCCACCAGCACGGGCACCTGCCCCTCCCCAGGGCCATGAGCCTCTCCTGGGGGCAGCCGATGACCCACACGGTCCCTTTTAAGCTCGGTTTTTAAGTGGATTTTTAGTCTGAGCCTCTAAGGAAGCACTTTAAACAAACCCGTGTGTGGTGGTGCTGATTCCGCCCGGGGCAGGGGTGGGGCAGCTGTGGCCGGGCAGGAGGGAGGGCAGGGGCTGTGTCACACTCAGGAGGGAGGGCAGGGGCTCTGTCACACCCAGGACAGAGGACAGGGGCTCTGTCACACCCAGGACCATCCCTGGCACCTGCCAGCCCCGTGGTGTCCCACCCTGTGACATCCAGGACCTCGTGCTGATCTCTCCCTGCACACCCTCCTGTGCCCTGGCACCAGCCCTGCCCAAGGCCTTCCTCTCTTGGGCTTCTGCCRTTAATAAAAACCAACCATTAATAAAAACCGACCCACTCAAGGATTTATTTCTTCCTGGTTTCTTTTCTCTTCCCTCGTTCAGATTCCTCAGCAGTTCTTGAGAACTTTGGGCTTAAAAATCCACCTCCCTAAGATGATGGATCTGGTTTATCATGGACACGTTCATGAGCTGTCCTGGCAAAAGAGTTCACCTCTAAACAATTTGTGAACACAGGTAAAGAGTCCAAACACATCCACTTTGCCCAAACGTTTGCAGTTTATTTTAAACAAGCACATTAATTTACAATTTAGTACAAAACAGTCACTTTTCCTTCCAAGAGAGGAACGAGACAGTAAAAACCCAACCCAACCAGAACACACTTGGAAATGTCAAGTTACTGACTTCAAATAAATAGAACATTTAAATTACTGAAATGGCATTGTCACTATTTTCAACACCTCATGTGCAACACCACACCTGGGACCTTYGTTCCCATCCAGTTCTGTGCAGGAACAGCAGGATGGATGCACTGCTGGAAACAGAAAATCAGGAGTTCTCACAMATAACTGCATCAGGTTTCCTTAGCACTTGCAGAATTTGCCTCTCCTGGCACATTTTGCTCCTTTTATTTTAATATTTCCTATTTGAAAACACCCCGAGAGCAAAGGAAGCTCCATGAATGACAAAGGGCCAAGTGAGTGCCCCCAGCACAGCACGATGCAGGAACCTCTGTGGACACACAGAGCACACAAATAAACCCTCCAAGATCCAGGAGCTGGGGCTTGGAGGCAATTTTTAAACCAGAAGCACTTTSCTGGCAGCATCACCCATCCCCCAGCACAGACTGTGTCATTACAGAGACATAAAATGGTGCCATTTGTCATTAGAAAGACAGAAAATAAACCCAAGCAAACCAAGATTTACTCAAGTGAATTCAAAGCCAAGAAAACCTTCCCAGATGAGGACATTGAAGTGARAGGCTTGGCTGGTTCACTGGCAAGAGCTGGAGCACCAACATGGACAARGAACATCCTAATTTCATTAATTTCATACTTTCATACTCTGAAGAGACAGAAAAAAAAGCCACAGAAGTTTGATGATTGATTCATTTTGTTGTTTGCAGCAGGGTCACAGCAATGTGAAAATTAAAYGTGTGTAGCAAAACCCCCAAACTTTATTCCAAACCCACCTTTGCTGCTTTTTAATGGCAGAATCATCCCTGCAAACCTCCRAGGCCTTTTGCTTCCATGTGCAGACAAAAATGAGCAGAATGAGTGAAAGCTTATGAAACCAGGTCTGTGTATTTATTAGAATTCTGAACAGCTGTAATGGCTGAATTTCAAATTGAGAATGTGCAACAGGAACTCACTGGTCCCATTTTCCAGATCCAACATTGCTGTGCTGGGTTGGGTTTTCCTGGGGTTTGGGTTTCCTTTTAAAGCCATGTGCCCTTTGCTGGTGGGCTGAGAACTCCTGCCCACATCAGGCCACTCCAATTTACCTGATTTTCACACCTCAGYGTGGAATCTCCAGGTTTTCCTCTGAATGAGCCTCACCTTGGGATTTCTCACTGGATTCCAGCCCAAACCAGAGGGCCCTGAGGAGCCTGGATCACTCTGAAGCTKCCAGGGTGTTTGAATATCCAAGCCCAGCTGCTCTAAGGATGGGAGTCCTCAATTCCTCAAGAGGAAAGAGCCAGGATGGTTCCTTCTGCCAGAATTCTGAGGCTCCTGAACAAGCACAGACCCAGCCCCTGTGCAGGAATGTTGGATTAACAAGGTCATGGGAACTGAGATTTCTTCCTCTGACACATTCACAGCAACCCCAGAAAGCTGCTCCTCTCTGTGGGTGTTATTTTGATATTTTAAGCTACAAGGGACAGTGAATCTTTGCAGCACAATTTTGATTTCCTACTGATACTGCAGAAATACTCAATGTTGTGAGCAGGCGATATTTAATTATGAAAAAAATAACCCTGTGGAGTTTTTGTGCTTTTTTGTTGCCAGGCTTTAAACTTTCCATGCTGGGGCTTCTGAAGGAAATCAGAGGAGGACACAGCAGTGGTATAAATCCAGGGAATTCTCGAGTAACAGAGGAGCCAGCAAACATCCAATTAAATTAAAAGTTGCAAATGTAGAATTGAAAGGAAAAGCCTTTTTATATAACATAATTAATCTGGAGAACTCACTGCCATGAGAAAACATTGAGGCCAAAACCTATTAGGATTAACTAAAGATTAGGTAATGGATAACTAGAACATGCTCAATTACATTGGATAGGATTATAAACTTCACTATCCTGGACATGAATTATCCCCCCCCAGGCAGGATCACAGCMACTCCTGCTCCCAAGGGTGAATTTGTGATGTTTTCATGGTTTCTTCTCACTGCTGACCTGGAGAGGGAACTGCCACATCCCAGAACAGGGCAGCTTAGGGCCTCACCCTTTAGGGAGCTGGAAATATCAAGGGAAGTGYTAATTGCTCTCTTGTGATGGAGAAATTCAACAGAAGAAATTCAGTATTTTCAGATTTTCCAGTCTGTTCTGCCATGGTAACACAAACCTTGCTGTCCTTCACTAAAAACTTTGTTTTCCTTTCCTAGAGTACATCAGGCTTGGCTTCCASCTGGGTAACACCATAATTAGTAATCAGAATCAGGCTAATTGTGCCCCAAAACTCCCATCCTAGGGATGACACACACATATCCCTGGCTGGAATGCACCAGAGAATGGATGAATGATTTGAACACGGAATGCTCCCTACTTTAAATACATAAATAATATTTCAGAAAGTCACAGAGGTTTAGAATTGATTTAATCASAAGAGAACTCTTGTTTCCTGCAAAAAACACCCATCAGAATTCCTGCTCCTCCCAGGGAAGCAGCCAAGGTACCACTGAGAGGAACCATTCAGAATTCAGGGAGGTGAAATCAGCCCTGGATGAATTAAAAAAAAAAATAAACCAAACCAAAAACACCTGACTTGAAAATACACAAAACAATATCCAATTTCCTCCTCCAGCAGGCACAGTGGATTGCATAATGCAATGTTTACTCTGGAAATGAGTAAAGGATGTTGGTGGGAAGTCATGGAAAAATCTTAACTGCCAAACACAACGCTCAGTGCGAGGACACTGAYGTGGCCAAAGCCTGGGCACCTCAGGGCCAGCTCCACCTGCTCAGCTGAACACCTGGGCAAGAAAGGGGTTCTGAAACAAGGAATACTGCATATAAAATCCCTGATCATAAATATTAAAGCTGTGTCTGGGACTGAACAGCCACGCACAGAGCTCCTACACCGAGGCCCGGTGATACTTCACTTTCCAGCGCTTGGATCTCACCCGGAAAAAAAAGTACATGATCATTAAAAACAAGGATGATGCCACATAGAGGATGACACACAGACTCATGTCTAGGTTGGAAAATCCAATCCCCAGGAAGGACACAGCCTGCCTGGYCCCTTTGAGGCTCACGGAGGCAGCCGAGCTTTTGCCGCTACCTCGGACAGCTCCAGGGTCTCCCTCGGGTTTCTCCAAGGCCTTGGAGCCTGGATCTCCTGGGTTTTCCTTATCCTGGAGCTTCTCTTCTCCATTTCCCCCCGAGTTCTTCAGCAGGYTGTTGTCTCTGCCCTCCCTGGTGTCTCCCTGCTCGCTGTCACTGGGGTCAGCCTGGCTCTCGGTGTATTTATCGAGGATGTTYTCAGTGCCGTAGTGGGATTTGAGGAATTGCAGGACTTGCTCCTGATTCCAGCTGTGCAGTCCTTTGATTTCTTCATGACAGGCAGGGCAAATGTCTGGAGTTGGCCACTGGACTTTGGGGAATTTGGGATCTTCAGTTAAATCACCTGATGGAGAGGAGAATATAAAGAATTCAGGAGGGATGGGGTGGGGAAGCTGCACCATCAGTCACTGCCCAGGGAGTGTTTCCCACTTCCACTGAGGCTGGCACAAAAAGCCACAGCTCAGTAATTGAATTAAACAAAGACAATCACAAATTTAAAAGTTCTCTCATCAATAACCCGAAATATTTCAAAATACAAACAGTAAATCAGAATTATTTCCCTTTTCTCACAGTGAAAGCTGCAGCATTTCAATCCCAAATCCTGCAGCTGCTGCTTTGAGAAGGCAGGAGCACAGAACTGCCTGGGCCCTGCAGGGTTAACCTGAATTATGGTGCAAAACAAACTGCTCTTTTCACTCCTTAATCCCTGTTTTCTGCCTGGTTTGCAGCTCCAAGGCCAGGCACTGGGRTATTTTCATGTTTCTCTGTTTGAACCATTCCATCCCAAGCTTTTCCACAGCTCTGCATCACCACCAGAACAAACTGTGCAGTATTTTAAAAGCCATGCTCATGTTTAAGATGCATTTTTCAGCTAGAAACCAACTCTTTAAATAAGTAACACTGTCTTAAATTAGATCTAATTGTAACATTTCAGATCCTCACAGCTCTGGCCACGTTTCTGAGCTGAATGCTGACACTTTGCTCTAAAAACCAATATTTTAAAATGGGAATGGARATCATTTTTAGGAAAAAATCTCCACCTGGTAAAACCCCTAATTTATTTACCTGATGAGTACATTGGCTTCAAATATTTTAGAAATTTAGCACTTTATTACCATTTTATTATTTTTATTGTTTTTTAAAGCCAAAACTTCCCCATGATTGTAGATAAAATAGGGATTAAAAAAACATTTTAAAATATTTGTCTCCTTGTTATTTATGAGCAAGAGAACAAATTTGCTTTTTTTATCCTCAAGATCACTCAGCAATCAATTTGTTYCAACAGGAAATGCAGAAACAAACTGTGTTACAGCAAGGTTACAAACAGAAACCTCCCTGTACTTTGTGTTCTGCTGCCAAAAGAGGGAAATGCTGTAAATCCTGTGCATTCCAAAGGAACAGGGAATAACTCAAAAGGGCAGAGCCATGCCCAGCCACCTCCTGACCCCCACCCCAAGGTGTTTTTCATTGACCAAACATCATTTCTCACTCAGCACCACAAATACAGATGCAGCTTTTAAGGGTGAAAATACATCACTGTCCCACAGAGAAATTCCAGCAAACTGAAAAAGCATAATTTACCATTGTTATTTATTCCAGTGTGTTTATACTTCTTACTAAAAGGGTATTTTAGCTGCCTGCTGCATCACCTAAATCAATATCCATGGGAGTTTTCCAATACCTTAATGCTCTAAATAAGTGCATTGCTCCACCACTTAACAACTCCAAGTCCACTGGAGTTGCCTGTTATAGGAACCAAAATTAGGGGATGTTTTTATTCAATCTCTTGTTATTTCCTCCTTTTCTCCTCAAAGAAAGGAGGCAAACTSTACTCACAGCAGTATTTAATTCTTCATAAATCTTGGGAATGCAGCAGGAGCATAATATGAACACAATGTAGCATATTTAAATKGTAACTAATGCTGCATTACCCAGATCCATAACAGCAGACAGGGATTTAGTGCAAAGAGAAACCAATTTTCTTTAGTGCTTCAGTTACTTGATACCTCCATAACAGAATGGATTCAACACAAGCAGTATTTTAACAGCACTTTCAATGTAACTGAAAACACAGGGAGCTGGAGGGGGGCACAGATTTCCTTTTTACAGTCATTTTATTTTATTCAGCTGCTGATCTGCCARGAGTTGAGGCTCTTTTATCCTGAGGMAGCCTCTTGTTCAATTGCCATCGTYTCCCCAAACAAACCAAAGGCAGGTTTTAACCCCAAASTGGTGCAGAAAGAAATGTAATTATTTTTTATCCACTCCTAAAGCAGCTGAATTGCTCCTTTGATTTGTGCTCACCAAGCAACAGGTGAAATCTCAGCTCTGGGAAGGATTTTTTCTCATTCTCTCCCCTACCTGCCAGCCTGYTGTTCACCACGTTGTGCTTCTCCCAGAGCCACAGCACAGCCTGCTCCAAGCTTTTCACAGAGTCCATGGATTCCTTGGCCATCTCCTCGAAGTGCTGAGCACAAGCCTTGCACCCAAAGAAGTGCTGGATGTATCTCCTCATCACCTGCAGCACGACCTGGGGGTTGTCCTCAAGACCTGCAAGGCACAAGGAAAGTGAAGTGGGGAAGGAGGAAAGGAAAAGTTGCTCCATTTTTGCTCCAGAGAATTGACACCTGATCTGAAATGAAACACTTTTGCAATTTAAAATAAATTTAAATTTATTTATGCCAATACACACAACACAATCTGTACAATTGTGCTCAAAGTCACCCTGAAATCACAATCAAATCAAAGTCAAGTGGTCTCTTACAGAGGAATTTCTCCTTTCAGAGTATCTCCAAATCTGAGGGGAAAACCAAACTTAGTTAATGAAAACCACACATTATTTTTATCAGAGAATATTGTGAAATGGTTAAAACATGCAAAATCTGTGGAGTGAGAGACTTTCTCCAAGCTTTTTGCCCAGTAATTCAATCACTGTTTATATTCTGCATTCACCTCTGTATTCATGCCCAGGCACTGAAGTGAGGGTGACTTTGCTACTGAAAAATCCAGAGTCAGACCCTCTCTGGTGACTCCTGCACAAGGAGCCAGTGAGGGCWGTTTTTACCCCACAATTCTGAGGAATTAGAGAGCACCACAATCTCATTAGAGTTATTAATTCCAGGGCTTTTTTTTTGGCAGGCTCTGAATGCACAGAGCAGCTGCTGAGCAACACTTAGAAGAATAAATCAGGAATTCCTCCTAAAATAAACACAAACACATGGTTCTTTCTGTAACATTCCCACTAAAGAGGATGCAAAAGGATAATTAATGCAGCAGGAAGAGAAGGCATGCACAGGTTGAGAACTTGGTGGCCTCTCTTGTGTCAGCAGGTAGCTCCTCACATCCCTAAGTGCCTTGAAAACCTGATATAATTTGTTGAAATCCTAATGGTTTCATCTCTGTCTCCCAGAATTTCTGATTCATGCTTAATTGACCCAGTAAATTATGTCAAAATGTGTTTAAAAATGTCCTGTGTGTTACCACGAGCACACACTTGTCAAATTAAACACATTTTATGGTGCAGATTGATCAAATTAAGACTCCTGCTGCTGAACACCACGAGTAATTTACTATKGCTTTGTTTTCTTGGTGGAAAAAATCCAACAAAACCTGCTCAAACTATCAGGGCACTCATCTGCTGTGGATATGGAAATATAGAAAGACTGCCCTTATATATTTCACACCTTTGTTTAGAACAACAAGAAGATATTCTTAAACACAGCAGCAAAAAGAAGTCTTTAAAGCCCAGAAGAAATCCTAAAAAACAAATGATTTCTCCTGTGACTGAACAGATATGTATAAATAAAAAGCTATGAGATTAAAGCAGATTAAATTAGTGCATTAAAAGAAAGGCTGGGAAATKATTTTGGAAGTTGAATTTCAGAATTTCAGAACAGTTTTACATTTATACTGAAATAAGTGATTAGGGAAAAAAAAACCAACTACAAGCACAAGCAGCAAATTATCTCTTTGTGGAGWAACAAGAGATTCATACACAAATTTAATTTCATCTGTTCTCCTGTGCAATGGAACACCCTGGAAAATTCATTTTGTGGGGAAATCTGTCAAATTCAGCAACAGATTTAAASASAGATAATTTATTATAAAATCCACCAGCCTGCCTTATTCACACCAACACATCCTGTYACCTAAAACCACATCTCTTGTAATTAAGTGTTGCTCAGGAAATGATTTCTGCAGTGATTTTACACATCCTGGGGTGTGAGCAGCTCTGTCCTGAGTTCCTTTGGATCCCTCCCACTGCAGCTTCAACATTTCCCYATTCAGCATCCAAATAAAACCCAATAAAACCATGTTATCAAGCAAACCCCAGGGAGTTCACCCAGAGTGCCAGGCCCTGGAGCACAGGGCACCATCAAGACAAACACATCTGCTTCAGCAAGAAAACAATTGCAAAATGGCTCATTTGGTTTGTTTTTTCTTTGATCAGCCCCCGAGCTGAATCTTCTATTAACATCTGCCATGTATCACTGTGTAATCCTCCTTTTCTCTTTCCTCCCAAACTACTGCAATTCAGGGTAACCCTAATCTTTAAAGTGGACAAGAAGCATAAAACCCTACCTGTGGTGGGAAGGATTAGGGAGTGCATCATGCTTTTTAGTAGATGGGATTTAAACAAGCAATAAGGAGAGGAAAACCTCCCAAGACATAATCCCACAGTCTCAGACTGACCCAATTCTTTCCCCATAAGAAGTGATCATCACATATCTGGCCCGATTTAACAGCCAGGGTTAACTGTGCCAAAGAGTTCTCAGGTTCTAAAATGTGTTTTTAACTTCAGGCTCGTGCTTGGAACAAACAATTTGAGGTAATTTGGTGRAGTTAAATATGAAGCATTTTTTTTATTTAATCAGAACACTTTGGGACTGAAAGGGGAAATTTAAGTTATGCAGGGTCCTGCTGARCAGCTCAAAATCATCCAGCACAAACCTCTGAAATTCACCAGGAATGCATTAAACTGAAGAAATTCAATCTATTGCTCCAGGAAYAGCAAACAAAACAAAGAGAGAGACAAAAATCAACAACAGAATGATTTGTTTTCAAAAAATGCCTGTTCTGCAGGAGAATTATTCAGATTTGAAATGTTTTCACTCTGCAAATAATGCTGGACAAATGTATGGATCTATAATGTGAAATAATAACTTTTAACATATAATCAACAACTGGTAAATTGCAAATTTCTGGGTTTTATGATGTCCATGTACAATGTTTATATTAATTGGAAAAGACATTTAAAAGGCTTTAAATAAAAACTAAATAGAATTGTAACCAAACAAAGCACTGTCCTGGCAAGAACAAAAACCAAAATTTTAGCATTAGTGATTCTATTTTATTTGGGTGAGGAAAATAGATTTTATAACCAGCACATTTCTTAAACAGGAATCATCATCAGAATATYAACACTCAGCTTCACAAGATGCTGCCAATCTAAAAATGAGCAATTTTACAGAGTGCTGGCAAAGTAGTAAATCACTGCAGGGATTAATGACAGGTACATTCAGCTGAAACAAAAAAACCCACCCCAAACAGTCCAAACATTCAGTATTTAAGAAATAACATTACAGAAGGATCAGTTAATGGCTGCACATCTTTTCCAGACACTGAATTTTATGGTTAAACCTCATTTTTCCTCAAATTTCATCCCCACTGCAACCTCAGGTAACCTGAATCATTTYCATCTCTTTTCAGGGAGCTCAAAATTTCTTTGTTTGAAATTCTCTCTTTTTTTTTCCTCCCCCTTTTTCTGCTTKATTACTCCCAGCTTCATTCAGCACTTTATGGAGCACATTTCCAAACCTTCCTGCTGCAGCCAAGCTCTGACCCCTGCTGGTGCAGCCCTGCAGCCACTCTCCTCCACAAATGGATTTTCCTGGAGGATTTCCACACCAAAAACATCCTTGCAGCTCACCTGTGTTTATCAAAGCTTTTGGTCTCAGAGCAGCCTGCACAGTGAGGGTGTGGAAGAGCTTCCAGAGGGAGCAGCTGTAGCCCCTCAGCTCTGGTCTGCTGCCCTGGCAGCCAACCCACTGCACTTTCCTGGGCAGAAATATCCCAGAAATCTGCAAAAAAAGAGATATATTTAAGGTATGTGCTGCTCTAAATGTACCMCTGAGTTGATCCCTCATGGAGTTGAGGTGGGTAAAGAACAATAAATGACTTTCTGCTGTTGTTGCTTCAATGAGTTCATGCTTCAGGCAAACAAAGTTAAAAATCTTCATGGCTCAGATACTCTGAAGCATCATCATAAAACTCATCCCTTCTGGACAAAATATAAATTGTTCAGTCATTGAAAAATTGWACATCAAACCTACTGAAATCACTCTGACAGAACACACAAAGGAGTTTAACCTGTGACTATTTTTTAAGAACACAACACACAAAAATATTCCTGTACACTGACAGAGTTGCAGCTTCCCTGGGCACATCCAAAATTCCCTGCTGCTCCACAAGGTGTACATGATTTACAGTGCAAAGCCTTAACTGGCTGTAAAATTCAGTGTTWTTTAGAACAAACCCACTCCTTATTCATTGCACCCGAAATCCAGGGCAAGATTTGCTCCTCTGAGACTTCTCTCTCCTCTTCCTAAAACTCACAGGAGGTTTCCAAATTTCAGACAGAAATAGGGAAGAAGTTGTTAAGTTCTGTGCAAAGATAACCCTACCACAGGGCTTTGGGATGGGATTCCAGCAGGGAAATTAAGAGAGTTTTTGGGAAAACTCTTCAGGAATAATGCACATTTCAGTGRGTAAATTTCCCATCACTTAAACTCTGCCCTTCAAGAAAACCCTGCTGATAGCAAGCACAGCAAAGTCACAAACATCCTCTGGGAATCCTGCATCCCTGGGGATGACATTAGGGAACAAGTATTGCTTGCTCATTATCAAACCCAGCCAGAATTGTGTGCTTCAATTCTCATTTCAATTTCTTCATGTGGATGTTGGTTTGTTTGCTTGTTTGTTTTTTTTTTCCATGCTAATGATTTCACTTTATTTTCATTTTAACCTTCTTATAACTCCATTATGACTGGGAGAGCAGCAGTAAGTGATGTCTTAGATGGAGATGGAATCTTATCCTTTCCTAATGCCCTGTTTTATGCTGCCACTGGGAACAGCTTACCCGCATTTTGTTGTTGACCAGATCCAGGATAGCATCATAAGGGATTTTGTCTAATGGAAGGCTCACCAGCCACTCCTGCAAGGTCTCTAACAACTTCACCACAGGCTGACGGCCAGGGAAGAGCTGAGAACAAGAAAATAAAGCAAGGAATTAAACATTTGCAAGCACAAATCTCAGCAGCAGCGAGGCGCTTTGGGCTTTATCCCGAGGTTTTTGCTGGCTGTAAAATGCTTCCCTTTGTTTCCTSATCAGCAAATTAATGGCTTGTTCTGCTTTCAGTAAAAAGGCACCCCACACCAGCTTTTGCTTGTGAAATTCAGCAAGTTTTTGTGTGCAAAATGTCAAAAATGAAGCAGGCAGGGATGCTACAGAACAACTTGACAGTATCTAGGATTTCACATTGAGGTAATTCAGTTCAGAATGCTGCTCAAAACAGAGCAAAACACCTCAGTGAAACAGAGAGGCTGAAATCCTTCTCATTTTTCAAGATCAATCACAAAAAATAGTCAGATTTCTGTAAGTTTAGGAGCTGTTATCCAGAAAAACATTTTCCCTTTCATGTGTAATTTCCAAAGTGATCTGGAACTTCCTGAACTCAGAACTTCCAGGAGCCACAGCCTGGCAGGTGAGTGTGAGGAACTGTAAATCAGTGCTCAGGCCATTATTTTACAGCAGAAATTCTGCTTTAATGAGGGTTGGAATTATTCCAGAATTAAGTATCTGCCATTCTTTAGGACCCTTCCAGAGGGAGCAGGAAAATGAAAATTCCCCAAGCAGGGAATCAGAGACCTCTGTGCCTTTGGATTGAGCATCTCCATAAAMAGGAGAAGAATATAAAACATTTCCTAACAGAAACACCTGAAAATGTGAATGAGGGCAGTGAGGAAAGTGTTACATGACCAAAAAAAATGCAAATAAAGGACAGCAACCCCTGGTGGGACAGGGCAGGTGGAGATGAGCAGGCACCTAAAAGAGAACATTCCCCTTTTCTCAGCAATAGCAGGGAATCAGCTGGCCAGGAGGCACAGGGAAGAACAGAGGGTGTTTTAGGGATAATATGATGGAAAGATTACCACCACACTTTCTTAAAGAAACGAGGCCAGCTGGAGATTTCTGACCTCTGATGGCTGCAGGGGGGAGCTGGCTGGGTAAGGAACTGTCTGTCTGATTTTTCAGACAAACACAGATATTTGGAAATTATTAATTTAGGCTTTATTATTCCCTTAAGAGTTATTGATTCACTTTTTAAAAATAAAGCTTAGTGTTAGCTGCACAGTGAGTAAAAATATATTGGTCATTTTAGGAAGCTGGCATTACAAAGCAAAATTATTTTAAATTTTTTCAAGTTCATATCACCTTATATTACATCTGTTTTCTCTTCATGCAAATGGAACACATGAGCATTTTTAATTTTTAAATGCTCAATTATATTCAATAGCTCAGTTATTTCTGAATACCTATTTAATTAAAATCAGTACCTTAATTATAATCAAAATTCAGACAGAAGCTACTAACATCTCTAAATAGAACAACATTTGCCAAGTATGCATTAATGAAATCCAAAAGTCAAGAATGAAAAACAAAGGTTGGTTTAATCCCACTGAGCTGCAATAGCTACTTACCCTGAAAATCTGATAAATGGACTATATTTACAGAGTTTGTTCAATATGCTGCAGACTATTTAAGCTTCATTTAATTTTGAGCCCCTTAAGGTGAAATTAAATTGCATTTTAACCCTGTAAGTATGTCAGAACAGCAAACAATACCTCAAAAATAKCTTTTAAATAAACMCACCAAACTCTTTTTTTAAGCTACYGAGGATGYACACACTTCAACACAGCACAAGACATTYTGAGAGACTGATGCCCCACCATCAATTCTCTGCTGGAGTCACTTCATCCTCACAAATAATGCAAGCCCAGAAGTGCCTACCTTGGCAGAGATGGTGACAAAGTCCTTGAAGGTTTGCAGCTCAGCTCCCTCGAGCGCTCTGTGCGTGGCCAGCTCCACCCGCAGCAGGAAATGCAATCCTGACTCAAGGTCAGCCATGTASAGCCTGGACCTGCAACACATCAATCCTGGCAGGCTCTGGCAGCCTCCTGCCTCTCCTCCCCTCACCACAAACACAGGTAAAATCCATGGCAGGAGGTGGCAGGGACTGCAGAGTGCTGCCCCAGCAGGGGCTGCTCACTCTGAGTGTCACAGGCTGAGTTTGGGCAAGAACCACACATGAGAAAGTTCTTTTTTTTTTATTTCTGACTGAGCTTTTTGCTTGGAATGAAATTACAGCCCTGGGTTAAGAAATTACAGCTTCTCTGCTGGGCTGACCACAAACAGAATCTGAACAACAGGGGGTTCTGCACAGGGCAGGGGTGCAAACAAGACTCAAAATGTCAGTGTGGCAAAGGACTCAATTAGAAATCCTCTCCCAAATGCAGCAGCTCCTTCAGCTCTGAGATAAAACACAGCAGCTCTTAAAACAAGAGCTCTGCCAGGTATAACTAAACCATATAAACCAGAGAAAACATTTTCAAAGTTCATTCTCACAAGCAAATATCTTCATAACTAAGCCTGCTTTACAAAGTACAAATGCAGCAGGCACAGCTTTCAATGCTTTTCAGGCACTGTGAGACAGAGAACAAACAGAATTTCACAGAATTAACACTTCTTGTTAAGTTCAGCAGCACTATTGTTGCTAAAATACAGAATTAAAACACAATAATTGAAAGAACTGGCTGCTCCCACCTCCTAAATAACACACAGGAAAGAAGATATTACAAGACAGAATCATCTCTAATCATATATACTACATCTATAATTTAAGACACACTTATTCTGAATTTATCTCCTTAATTAATACTCACTTCAATTATAAAAAACCAGCAAAATTCTGCTTCAAGTTTCTTAAATAAAGAGACATCCACATGAATGCAGGAGGTTCTCCAAAAGGATCTTATTTAGAAGACACTTGGAGTGGAGATTCCTGTCAACAAGATTTTGCCTGGCTGGAAAGCAGCTCAATTTAACCAAGTTGTTATGCTAAGAGAATGCTCCACATAAAGTATTTTATAATAGTCACTGAGAGAAGATGACACTAATAATGTCTGTGAAAGGAAAATAAGTATTATATTAAAGCACTCAGCCCAACATCTTTTCCATCTAAAGATGCTGAGGGATTATCTCTGTGCAAAGGCTTTGCATCCTTCTCTCAGAGAGGGAGAAGATAAAGCTCAGAGGATTTGGGGTCATAAACATCTTTYACAGTGACTTTAGAATTTTCTGTTATACTTGCATTTGACAGGCCCTTTTCAGTGGGCACTGTTTCACCATTGCACACACAGAGAAAAMCAAAATGCCTCAGTAATTTCACCTGTGGATTGTTTGAAAAGCTGCTCACAACTGAACCAAATTATCCGTTTTTATTAATTTTATTAATAAAATTCAATACTATTATATTAATTTAATTAATGGTTTATTAATAAAAGAGTAATATTTTGTTAATATTATCATACATTACAGCACAGCTTCCCACGTGGCAGGAAAAAAGCTGCAGGTCATTTTTAATAACCAAATTTATGAAAATCAAGGGCATCACTTACTTATCAAACTCTTTCCACACCTTGATTTCTGTGCTCTCCTCTTTGTTTTCTGGAGCAGGCAGCTGCAGTGGCAAAAGGAGTTTTTTCCTTACACCTGGCAGTGACTTTAGATATGAAGAAAAGAAAGATCGTAGAGGCTTCAAACTGCAAATGGACAAAGAGAGATCATTTTAATCTCAGCCTAAGTGAATGTCCAAAGCAAATCACTGTGTTTATAAAATAACATATTCACTTTGCTTTATGTTTTACAGTCCTAGTGCAGCATGGCCTGTTTTGATACAAAGTGAAAAGAAACAATGTTCAATTTGTGAACAACAAATCACTTGGATTAGGGGTGTGAAATTCTGTTCAAAATAAGAACAAATAATGATTATCTAAATGTCAGTTCACATTACAAAATAAATGGGGTTTTTTAAGAACTTTGGTGCTTCATTTGTTTTTTCTTTTCAGAGGTATCAGAGTCATAAATTAAAGCTATAAACAGGTAAGTAAAAGCAGTATTAGGTCTTTTATTGATAATATAGGGAACAACTTCACTCAGTCCAATGTATTGATGAGGTGCCAGGACACCAAATGCTGCCATTTTTGTAAGTTAAGTGAACCTTCCCATAACCTTCTGACAGATAATTACTCACTTGTTAATTAATCCATGGCTGCCGTTGGGCTGGATCAGGTAGCATGAGGGCACTGAGGTGACCCCCAGCTTCTCCAGGAAGAGTTTATCAGAATTCAGGGCTCTCCTCACCACGATGTTTTCATACTGGACCAAGTCTAGGATAACCTGGGGGATGAAAGGAGGCCTGGAATTACACATTGTGCAAGGAATAGCCAATCTTGCAGGACAAGACACATGAACAGGTGAAGTGCATCATCCTTTCAGGGCATCATTAAGCTGTTTGCAGGAAGTGCAGGTGTGTGCACATGGACAGTTTCACTTAAAGGAGATTTACTCTTCTCTAGAAATCATTACTCCCATATTTTTTTTAATTTATTTTTCCTTAGTCTACTCTGGTCTTTTTCTCCTTCCTCCCATCAGTGTTGCCTGCTCTAGTGCTGCAGTCAGGGAGCTGTTTCTTGGCCAAATAATCTCAAATGCAGCTGGTTTGTGGTGACATCCACCCACAGCCACTCTGTCCCTCACCAGCCCCACGTTACCTCTCGGCCCACGTAGGAGCTGTTGCTCTCAAACACAATGGCTGTGTAGTGGTGGCTGCTCTTSTCAAAAAGAGATGGGAGATCACTGGACCTTTGAAGAAAAGAAAAGCAATTTAACACAGAATGTTACTCATGGAATTTCCTTTTATAATCTCATAGCAGAACTGGTAGTAAAAAAAAAACAAACCAAACCTCACTTCATTTTTAATCTCCTACAGTTTATTTAATTAACTGAGTAAGCAGAGAGCAGGTACATCTGAAAACAAGGAACTTACAGCACTGGCTCCAGTGGTGGGCAAGCAGGAGGCCTCAGCTCCTGGGAATGGTTCTGGAGGAAGTCAATCATCATCTGACGAAGGGTCTGCAGCTCCCGATCTSCTCCTGCTGGGAACAGGTTCCAAAACAACACAACCCTTCAGAAAACTGGGGAAAAATGACTCCCACAAAGGTTTGCTGTGCATGTGGGTTCTCTCATGCTTTTCTGGGTCAGGTTTTTGCTTTAAATTCAGACTTAAAACTCAGCTATTTGGCTGAAGGAACTAAGGATTTAGCTGTAGGATTTAATTTTCGTGTTGCTGTGAGATAATATTTAAAATATGTCATCCTACTCCAAAATGAATAAAACCTCAAGACTTTTCCAAATGTCTCCATCTGCCTGCCTTGCTGATTTTCTCTTCAGACAATGCTTGATTCTCAATGAGAACATTTTCACAGTAGTTGCTGTGGGCAACTTYAGCAGGATCTTAACCACAAATCAAAATCTGCCAAGGTGTCATTCCTACCAAATGGAGAGGCCACAAAACCATGGAGCAAGAGGAGAAAATAACTGAAGTGTGAGAATATTTTATYTGCTTTAAAAAAAMCACAGTAAAAAGCAGAAARTACTTCRAATGCCCAAAAGGTAAAACTGAATTCTCTTGTACAGGAAGGGTTAATGGTGCAGGTGGTCTTTCCTCTGACCTCTGGCCTTTGAAATGTTCATCCACAGAAAGGGACAACATGACTTCTGTCCCAGACAAACCACCTCAAGCTGTGATCCTGTCAAACCCTGGGCTAAGCCTATTTTCAGGGAGTCACCATCTGAATAGGGGCTCTGCCAGTGCAGCTCAGGATGCCTGGGAAGCGGCTGAGGGATCAAAAGGCACCAGAGGCAGGACTGAGCAAATTGGATCTCATGCTGRTGAGGAGTGTGCTGGAAATAAAAGGGATTTAAAAAAATTAACAAGTTATTTGTGGAAATTAAGGGCTATATTAAACAAACAAACAAAAAAATAGGAATGTGATTCCTAAGTTTCTTGAAGAAATGTTTTGCCTGCCTAAAATTCTGCCCAACACTTCATACAGGACTTGAAATATTCTGTCTTAAAGAGCTATTTAGTGTCCACCCTGTCCAAAGGAATTGACAGGCAAAGGGATTTTGCTTGTTTGTGACACAGCCCTGGCTGACAGTAAAACTGCTCTGGGAATTTCTTACAGACAAATGTTCTCACCTTGGTAATTTTCTCCAGTTGTGAACTGCTTTGTAAATGCTTTGAAGTACTGCATGGGAGAAAAAAAAAGTCCAGTTTAGGGACAAAAATGGCTTCCAAGAGTTTTTACTTGTACAGCTCTAACTAGAAAATATTTTTATTTTTCTGGTCAGGAGACAGTTTTCCCTCTGAGTTCCAAAAAAGCTGCTTCTCACCTACCTGAGGGCAAGAGGAAAAATACCTTAATGCATAATTCAGTGGTGTGTATTGATCCTGGACTGCAAACATTAACCCCAACACAAATGAACTGAGCACCAAATCAGTGTGTGTGTACTTGGAACACTGTGCACATTTTCCCAACTCCCTCCAGTGGTTAAACAGGAGAGGTAAGGGAGCCTGACTGCCTTCTGCTACAAAAAAAATAAAATGGAAAAGATTCAGATTAATAAAGAGGATATCACAATTTACACCCAAAAATTTGGAGAGTAAAAGAAAATTAAAAGATTGTTTTTACTATCAGGGTTAAAGATCACAAATTCTACATTGAAAAGTTTCCTGCTTCCTCTCCTGTCATCACAGTTTGTTCAACCTTCTCCATCCACCACATTCTGCTCATACTTAATAATGTGATTAATACAGATGGACTGAGAAGGTAAAAATTTTAGACTTAAAAATGAACATTGGCAGATACTTTTGGCTAACGTGGCATGCTCTTTAAAAGGCAGTTTCAGCATTTTATTATGAAAAATATTGTGAAATTAATCACAAAAATTGGGAGGATTCATCAAGGGTAAATTTTTAATTGGTCACGCACTCAGCTGTTTTAATGAGGCAATTTCAATGTGTTCCCTTTACTTTCACACACCAAAACCTAAAAACATTATTAATAATCCTGTAACATCTGAATTTGAAAAATATTTCTACAAATGGTTATTATCTAATAAAACTATTGAAACTTGGGGTTATATACATGTGATAACATGATACTTTACAGAATATCTTCTTTCAATAAGAATTGTTCAGAATCAGAACTGAATTACTGCTCAAAGCATCAGCTCTGGCTTTCAGCAAAACCCCCTCATATTAACCTTTTATCAACTCTGCAGTTTTCTCAGCAAAGCAAAGCAAAACTCCAGCTACAGAACTATGAGATACAGGATTTAATTACTACAAAGCATGCATCATTTGCCTAAGGCAGGATGTTCTGCCACTTACCCTTAGGGTTGGGTAATAGTGAATCCCATATTCTTTGCACGTCTCATAGTTCCCTTCTTCCCCACAGTCCAGCACTCCAACTCTAATTGCAGATTCCCACTCTGCAAACAAAGATAGCTTTCAATTTSCAGCAGGAGTGAGCAGGGATCCCAGCTGATGAATTACCTTGCTTCCCATGGAAACCAGCAGCAGGACTCTGAGAGATTCCAGTGGCAGAAAAATCCAGCCCTGGGTCGATTCTCATTTGCCATTCATTTMCATCCCCCAGTGTATGACAATCTACTGATTTTTAAAAATTACTAAAAGCTCCCTGTTTTTCTTGGCTGCTTCAGTGTTTTCCATGCACCTAAACCAGAGGAATCCCAGCACAGAATGCAGCAGGTCCAGGGGTGAATCCACAAAGATGAAATCAGGGCCAACCCAACACTTGCAAGGAACTGGATTGAATTCCTCAGCTTTKCCCATTAGCTATGCTCATAAAATAAAGCATGCAGAATGTAGAGAACTGAATAAAATTCTTCCAACAGTTACTCATCCACATGGCTGTCAATTACAAACCCATAAATTTGATGCATTTTCTAACAGAGCTTTTTTCACTTTCTCCAACTCGCAATTTTCTCAGAGGCCTCAGAATTACACACAACCCTCAACTCATGTAGAATCTGCTGAAAGCTGTATTTATCTGGCAGTATTGTTCAGAAATACATTGSTTATACCCTCAAAAATACCCAGGTTTTAACCAGAGTGTTTAGTGGTTGAATTTGAGCATCACTCTAACCCTCCTTTATAGCAATAACCACGAGAGTTCAAGGATTTCCAGAAATATGMTTATATAACTTCAATAAAAGCTTTCAACTAACTTACAGCTTTTTCCTTCTCTYTTTTGCTGGGAATTTATCTCTGCTACAGCAATCCCTTTCAGGAAGAACCCCTCCAAGAGAATCCTCAGACAATTGCTTTTCAAAGCAAAGTTAAATCAAACCAGCCGTGGGGCAGAATTTGAAGGTCCCCCCACAATTCCAAATAAAATTTTAAAAGCACTAAAATGAAACCTCCTTTTATAGCAAGGAGCATGAAAGCTTCATCAAGTTCAAGAGCTGATGGACAGCTCTGGTGTCTGAAATTCAGCTTGACCTTTACTTGTGTTTGGAGGAGCAGCTGATGGAGAGGTTTGTGCTGAATGTGCCAAGGGCTGAGCTGGCACCAGCAGAGCCCTCAGACACTCRGGAGCAGATGGGCACCCATTCACAGCAGCACAAAGGCACACAACAGCCCGTTTCATCAGATAAAACAGCAAAACACAAAAGAAAAGTTTGGTTATCTCCTTCATTTAACTTTCACCACTCCTCCTCCTTTTTTGCACCTGTCTGGATCCTCCTCCACGCCGTGAATGGGAACACAATGCAGAAAAACCCCGCACAACAAAGCAGCCGCACCCCAGGCACACTCGGGTTAAAGAGCAGCAGCTGGGCTGTGCTGCTCAGCATTCCTGCTGCTGGAAACGGAGCTCTGCCTTTCCAAGGGATGCCAGAGATGCTGGAGTGCACAGCCGGCACTCTGGAGTTACCGTGGCACTGCAGCCTGGGCTGGCTTTTTTGAAAATGCTGATTAATTTTAAATTAGCATCGGTGGTTTTGAAATACTGACTCAAACGATGGGAAAGAGGCAGATGAGGGGTGCATTCACCAACACAATCTCTGTTTATGCTAAACAAGCTCCAGTGGATGACAGGAGTGTGTTGGACAAACTGGAATCCTGCAGGTGGATCAAATCACCCACGTGAGAAATGCCAGAGCATCGACCTGTGAATTACAAGGAAAACACTTCCTTTTCATAAAACCCAAGTGTTTTCCATCAGGATGTCTCAGTCAGGGAGGTAAAAGCCTCATCACAGGCACCTCTCTCTCACAGCTACTTGAGAGTTGCCTCTTTTGACACTTGGCTGTTTCCTGAACCATAAAGAGGTGACTGCAGTTCCCCACCAAATGTGTTCAAAGAGCARTTTCTTGTAGGAAATCATTATTGCTGGATTTGAAACAAAACCTGCTCAATTTGGGCAGTTACTCCAAATYCTGAGGAGTGAATTGATTCTGTGTATAATTCACAGGTTGTCATAAAGGGTTTGTTACTACACATAATTCCAGCCCTTGGATATTTTGCTGGATAGACTTAATCATCTTTTAGACAGAAAAAGGATAATTAACTCTAATGGCCACTTTGGCCAGTGCTGTAATAAAATGAAATGTGTGATTAGGAAAGCAGCAGCACTGACTGAGCTTAAAGCCTGTTCTGAGAGGGAGTATCAAAATAAAAACATAAATTACACAGAAGCAAGCACTCATCCTGTTTTTCAGGAGGATTATGTTCTGCTGTGAATGGTAGTATTGCCAAGATTTAACAAATGAGAAACAAAATAAAAATTAAGTCTATTAGTAACGCCTTTTTTGGACAAAGCTGTTGCACCAAATTAACTGGATTTTGTTTGGACACCAAATCAGCAAACATAACCCCAGTGATCCACGAGTTCCCTAATGCAAAATCTGCATCCTCAAGAATATCCTTTAATATCCTAGCAGATGAGTAAATAATTTTGAAAAGGAAATGTWGAGACAGATGAAGTGGACAAAATGTTTTGGGTTTGGTTTCTTTGATGAAGCCACCAGTGAAAGGTGTGACTGTTCTCAGTCTCCTAAAACCCATTCATCCAACTTGAAAATGGAAACATTTGGCTGACAAGTAACACCAGAAGCCAAACAGCATTTCCTGGTTGTGCCAATGTCCACAAACATTCAAAATCCACTTTCTAACTCARTGGATTAAAGGAGAGAGAGGCCTTTAACTGATTGCAGTGATACAAGTGCATAACAGCATTTGCAGTTACCATGTCTGCAGGTGAGAAAGAAAACATGTATTTGAAGAATTTTTTACAAGTTACAAAGGTATCACACTGCTGTAATCCTACATAAATCCCTGTCTTGTTTAGACCAAAGCTTGGGCTCTTCATGCTCTCCACTGCTGTGCTCAAAGACCTCCTTGTTACTTCAAAGAAGGAAAAGATCTAATATTATTTTGGCCACAAGCAGACTAAAGCAGCAGAGAAAATGTTACATAAACTCATGCAAATTAAACAGAAAAAAGCTACTGGTTTATAAACAACCCCCTCATGCAAGTTAAGGAGCATTTGAAGTGCTCTGAAAACCATGACTGCTCTTTTGAGCTTTTGCTCATCTATCACAATTCCTCAGTGTGTGATGAGTTCATCAGGACCTATTTTAGGCTGGGTTTCCATTTCCATATAGCTAAATGTACACCGAATACTGCACCTACATTTCATGGGAGTTGTTAATGCTCTTCAGAGTGTCACAGAACAGCCAGAGCTCTTCAGCCCCTCCCAAAGTGAAACCATGAGTGCATTAAAACTGCTGTATTCATCSTGGAAAAAAATCTCCTGGGTGAAATGTGAAATTAAGAGTAGTTTAAAGACCTTTGCTATATTAAGCATAATTTTTCCTACAAATCTGATCTCAGGTTTCCTCTCCAGCAGAAGTACAGAACTTTAATCGATACCTCAGGGGCCTGTTTGTTTCCTTACATATAAAAATAGAGTAAAACACTTCAGCACCTGCCAAAAAACTGAGCAGGCTAAGAGACAGCAAGGCAGGTCCCACAGCTGTGGAGGCCACCATTACTTTTAAAGTCAGTAATTGATAAATTTGGAAACCACTTTGCTTGATTGTTTATATTATTTTCTGGGGGTCCTTCCCCGCTTTGAACCCATCCACAGAACACTGAATTTGCAAGACATAAATCACAGCCTCTGCAGCACCACAGTATTTTTTGTTTATGCTCTGAAACAAGCTGCTCTCTTCATAAAACACTTAGAAAATAAACATTATGCTTTCAAGAGTTCAGACTGAACAAACCTCAGGTRCACAGGGACACTTACATACAAACCCACAGCTGGACTGCTGTGTGCGTGCAAGGTGATGTTTTATCCCTGGATTCCTTCAACACCTTGAATCTGGAGGTGTGCTTCCACCATCCACCCCTTGCTCTGTCCCATGTGCTATTTTGGCTGTGTGGCACCACCTGAGCAGGGGATGAAGGTGATGCTCACACACCAAAGCACAACCACAGCAGGGATGAAGGTGATGCTCACACACCAAGCACAGCCAGAGCAGGGTAATACTTACACACCGAGGCACCGCGGCTCACACAACCCACGGCCACTCGTGGCATGGCCCACAGGTGACACAGTGACCGAGGCCCCGCGGTCCCCCAGCCCAGCGCCCCTCGGGGCACGGCGAGGCACGGCCGCGGCCCTGCCCCGGCTGCGGGCACCTCCGGGAGGCCGCGAAGGGCCGCGGGACAGCGGCCGGGCCGGCGGGACCGTGCGCGGTGACCCGCTCCGAGCCTCACCTTTGACGTCCCCCGCCAGCGCTCGCCAGGTGGGCGCGAAGGCGATGCAGTGGCCGCAGGACGAGCTGTAGAACTGCACCACCCAGGCGGCCGAGGAGTTGAGCAGCGCCGGCCGCACGGAGCCGGCCGTCAGCACGGTCAGCGGGTCGTGGCCGGGCCGGTAGAGCCGCGCCGTGGCGGCGGCCGCCAGCAGCGCCAGGAGCAGCGGCGGGAACGGCACCGGGAGCGGCACCGGGAGCGGGAGCAGCGGGAGCAGCGGCCGCCGGCCCCCGCCCGCCGCCGCCATGTTGGGACGCGCGGAGAGGGGCGGGGCGGGGCCGCGCCATAGCAACGCGCCGGCCATGGCGGGCCGCGCTGAGGGCTGCGGCCGTGCCCTGAGGGGAGCGCGGTGTGCCCCGCGTTCCTGGGAGGAGCCGCGATTGTTCCTGAGGGGAATGTCCTGTGTCCCCTGAGGGGATCGGAACCGTTCTGTGTCCCCTGAGGGGATCGGGAACCGTTCCCTGTTCTCTGACGGGAGCGCGGATTGCCCGTGTCCCTGACGGGACTGTCCGTGTCCCTCAGGAAAGCGGGGACCGTCCCTGAGGGGAGCAAGGACTCTCCTTGTTCCCTGAGCGTTGCAAAATACGGAATACATAAAATTTTTATTTAAGAAGGAAATGTTCTTTGATGTTTGATTCAATCCGTGAAACAGCAACCAACAAGCTGCAAGTGTTAGAAAAGCGCTCGTCACTCAAGTGCCACGCATAGGAAGAGGCTGCCCAGAGAGATGTGGAGTGTCCCTCACCGGGGAAATTCCAGAGCCAGATGTGGAGTGTCCCTCACTGGGGATATTCCAGAGCCAGATGTGGAGTGTCCCTCACTGGGGATATTCCAGAGCCAGATGTGGAGTGTCCCTCACCGGGGATGTTCCAGAGCCAGATGTGGAGTGTCCCTCACCGGGATATTCCAGAGCCAGATGTGGAGTGTCCCTCACCGGGATATTCCAGGGCCAGATGTGGAGTGTCCCTCACCGGGGATATTCCAGAGCCATCGGGACTCAGTTCTGTGCCGTGTGCTCTGGGATAACTCTGGTTATCTGGAGGTTGCACTCCCGGACCCACTGTGGTCCCTCCCAGGCTTTTCCCCATTCTGGCCTTCTGTGAGATCACTCGGTGGCCAAATTTATGTGACAATTCGCATAGAGAGAGAAGCTTTAACTTCACGAATCTTCTCGCTGAGCAGAGATGAAAGCAGGGCAGCCTTTGGGTCGAGAGCTCTTTCATCCCRAAGTGCCTCTGTCGGCAGGGAAGAGCCATCTCTCCTCAAACCAAAGCTCTGATAAAAGGCTTTAGGTGGTTTGATGGAAGCTCTGTTCTTTCCATAAATTCAGGATGTGCACTAGTAATGGATTTTAGCACCTTTTAGAGCTCTAGCCCAGTATGGAAGTCTCATTTCATTTCTAAATACAGGCTCAAGAATCTCATTAYGTTAATGAGAAACAGAAACCCAACAACATCCCCAGAGAAAGGTTTCAGAGGAGCTTAAAACTCAGATAATGAAAGACTGAGGTTTCTGAAAAGATAATTCTTGCTTCTGTTGCTCACAAACACTTCTYTTAATCCTTGAAGAACAAGTGGGAAACAAAGGGGTTTAAATTCTTACTTCAAGCCCACTGGGGGAGTTCAGGGTTAGAACTTAATTTATCACTGCTCATGGCCAGCAACCCACAAACAGTACAAGAGTAAAATTCTGCTACTTTCCCCTTTTCCTGGCCCTTTTTTTTTCATTTGACCATTACATCTAAAATGGTTCAGACATATATCTTTTGATCCATATCCACAGCTACAACCTAAATGGTTTCTCATATCACATTGAGCTTTGAGGTTTTGTGTCTTTATTTTGCCTGGGTAAGGCAAGCAACAAAATAGATGGTCACAATAGCAGCTTCCAAGAATTGAAAAACCTTGTAGCAGCTGCTAATTAGGATTTTAAAAAACTGCAGTGCATAAGATATTTTAGAGCACATTTTATTCAGAAGAACTGTTAAATGTACAAAGATGAAAGAGATGGATTACAGGAGAATTAAATGTAGGGTTTAACTGAGAAATAATCATTTTCTATGAAAGATAATGACTCCTCTTGAGGCTAGTATCAAGATTTATTGACCCAGGAGGTTAATATTGATCAAACCCAAGGCAAACAAAATATTAGACCTTGAAGGAGAGTAATCTTGATATTGAAGCCTTGCCACTGAGTGAACAGGTCAATATATCTGGGTGCCAGAATCTGAGGTTTTGAACACAGAATGGTGGGGGGATATTAAACATGTCTGACATGTTCTGGGTACACACTTTTTATTCTCATCAGCAGGAGGTGTTTTATAGCTGTGTCCTTCCCTGCAGAGCACCATGTGAGGGTTCAGGCTTCACTCASAGCCCTCACTGCAAATCTCTGCCTCAGGTGGAACATAAGGCTAAAATCAAACAAGTCCTTCAGCTATGTATTAATACCTAAGTGATGTTTTTAATAGATTTCATTCCAAACACAAGGATCCTGCTGCTGCAAAACCAGAGAATAAACTGAGAAAGCAGTGCTGCAATTTATGGATTTGTCATTGTATCCAACACTCTCAGTCCAGGAGAAAAAAAAATGAGTTAAATTCTGCTATGAACTGACAACAAGAAAAGAAGTAACTCATGTGGATTAACTAATCAATGAGGATAAAGGAAATGTACCACTAGAGACATGAAAATGGTTTATAGGATAAGATCACCAGTTAAGGTGCTGGGGGCAGAAGTTGCCTTTTTATTTCTGTTCATATGGCAACAAGCAGGGGAGGGTTTAATGTGCCCAGCAAAACAAAACAAAAGTGCACCCAGTCACTGCTGAGAAGAACAGATAATCTGTAATTCTGATTGATTTCAGYGAAAATAAATAAACAAAATAAGCCATGTGTATCATTTTATTCAGAAAACAAGTACAAAACCAAATAAGCCAACAGCATTTATAAATCCAAGCATAAAATGTCTTTCTACTGCTCTCAACCAGATTTTAAGTATTGTATTTTTAAATCTTAGGTTTATATATAATTTATCTTTATTGATCCTGATTTTATTTGAAAGACACTGAAAAGGATTTTAAAAATCTGATTTCTTTATTATCAATTATTCAATAATAAACAATTTTTGAATTCCAGGAAGAAATCATTGCACAGKATTTATTTTTAAAAGAACTAACAAAAATTTGATTTTCTCAATATAAAATAGGTGGGACCACAGCAATTAGCCTAGTGAACAATTACCATGCTGAGGAAATGCTTCTGCTTCCTTGTCAAAATCTTGATTTTTCCAGTTTTGCCAATAGAAAAGGAGGATTGATTTCCTCTCTTTTGYCTATTAAAGTACATTCTCAGCACCCCACATTTGGGTGTTGTAAAAATTCAATGGGCTCTGGTGAATTGCATGATAAATATCCCAATTGCAGGCACATATCTAACTGTTAGGAATTGAAGGTGCTGATAGAAAAGTCTCCAATTTAAAGTGCATAACATCAGTATTAGCTTAATTTACATAAAATTATAGGCATTTAACCTGAATGTCTGACTCCATGTCCTGCCATTCCCTGAAGCCATCTCCAGGCTCCTTCTAAGCAGTTCCAGTGTATTAAAAGCAAAAAGATGGTGCACAGGCACCTTTAAAACAGGCTTTTTTCAGATAAATCTTATTCAAAACTCTGATTGTATCAAGGATCAAACAATCAAAGATGGCTTCAGTCATCCTCATCTTCACTGTTAATTCATCATCACCATAGGAATTCCACTGAGATTCTTCTTTGTGAAGCTCCTGGATCTAAAACGTGACACGGAAAGGAATTTTTACCATTCACAAGAACTGGAAGTATTGGATTACTAATTCAATTGTTACAAGGCAGTAATTTGAAGTTCTGATGTTAATTTAGGTGAATGTGATTCTCACACAAGGAGGAGAATTTCTAGAGGAAATAAAACCAATCCCCATTGGAAATTCTGCTTACCAGAATAAGGTCCACTCTGTCTCTCTTACAGTTTCCATACTTGGTCATTTTTAGGAATTTTCTTTTCATTTCTAAGTCATTCTTTTCCAGGTTCATTATTTTAATAATTTCACCCTGAACAAACGTCTACAAAATAAAGAAGGCTGAAAAGAACTCTCCTCACAGGAATTCTGGTGCTGTGAAGGTTCCAGATGAGTGACAGGTGCCAGTGTGAAGATCCAGCTTTAAGTCCAGAAACATCCCAAAGTTTAGGGGACTGATCTAGAGGAAGCTGATCAACACTGGCCAACCAACACATTTTAATCATAATATTAGAGGTTACACACAAAATAGTGATAATYAGGAGAGTTTAAAGGCCCATTCCCATTCTTAACTCCATAYATATRGAATATTTTGACTAATCASCTCAATCTKTATTTATTCAGGCATTTCAGAGTAATGCTRTTTCTTCTCCCATTACACTGCCATAGTCCTCACAAATTYCACATTTCTTTTTGCCATTGCAATCCCTGCTCTTTTCACTCTTGTTCCTGTATTTTACATTTCCAGAACATACCTTGACATCACTGACATCCATCCTGCTGCAGAGATGCCTGGAACACTGAGATCCCACCTTTTTTTGCATCCATGGGAACATACTTGGCTTTGCAGTCACTTGATATTCTGCACACAGCAACTCATGGCTCAAATCAAATATAACCTGGAACAAACTCAGCAGRACACTGAAGTCAGGAGAGCTGGATTCCAGTCCCCAGCTTCCCATGGAACTTTTCCTGGGCAGACCCAAACCACTGACCCTGACACTGGGTCAGGGGTCCGAGGTCTTATGGTGGAACTCTGGCAAAACTCTGGATTCTCTGCAAGAATTCTACTCAATTCTACTGTACTCTCATCAGTTCTACTGGAATTACTCTGCAGCAAATTGTAAAATACTCCTGGTAGTACCTTTCAGTGTCCCTTTAGTTATATTTAGTGTTAACAACTGGAATAATATTAAATATTAGCTAATATGGTTCAGCCTCCAGAACACTACAAAAGTTAACTAACAGTGCTTTAGAAATACCTGATCATACATCCTCTTGCTTTCTGCTTCCAAATCATTCCCAGGGAGATCATTATATTCCCAGTACTTTGGCACATTGATGTTCCTGAAATCTGAATTTATGTTCTCTGGGGTCCATAATTCTTCCACAGCATATGCAGAGAAATTTTTAACATAAGAACTGTTATGTGGKATCACRAGAGGAACTTCCACTGTTCTCTTCCAAGGAGCTGAGTGCCACTGGTCTAATYTRTACAAGTCYTGCYTYTGTGTCTGTCTCACCAGCATGTTTKGGTCAGAATTAGGCTGATCAAAATCTTCAGAGCTTCCAAAAACCCCAGCATCAAGGATTTTTAAAAGGAGCTTCAARAGAGAAMAAGAAACAACAGTTGATATATTCCRTATTTTCAGAGGTATTGAGATTAAYAGCAACTGATCAAGGTTATACTTAAAACAATCTTATTCATGGGCTCAAAGAAAGGCTTACTGATGTATTATTTAAAAAACCAAGCCTATTTTAACTGCATTTGGCAGAATTCAGAATTAGAATTACAGTTCTGGAGTTCYATGAAAATTTTTGACATTTAACAACATYTTTRTTCTAAATGTGGAACTGCTCTCCCCACCACCACCCTCAAAGCAATTTTCTCACAGCCAGGAACTGTGAAGGAGTAGAAAGGAATCAGGCAGGTGTCCAGGTTTGCCCTGAAGTTAATAAAAATTGACATTTATACAGATTTATCAGYTTTGACAGCTGATAAATTCCAATAAAGAAGTCACATTTTCTTTGTTTGGACCATACATGTGCTATCCAATGGATACAGGATAATTCCTTAAATAAGGAATAGGTTACATGAAGTGAGAAATCTGGTTGATAGAATTTTTAAGGATGATGAAAAACTGGGTCACACAAATTCCTGCCTCTATAGACCCAGCTTTAGGGCCAGCACTTGAAATCAAAACTTTCTCACTGTACTTACAGGCAAAGGGTTTGGAGAAGTCTCTGGAGATAAATGAAGTACCTTGTCTGCTTTTGATCTGTGTTTTCTTTTAATCTTCTTATATTCTTTAACTGCATCATCTATAAATTTAGTTACAATTCTGTCTGTTGCTGTGTGACAACCATGAGTGCAAAGCTTATCCAAATCACCCAGTAAAACATCAGAAATCTTTGCTGATGGTTCAGAAAAGGCAGCAACTGAATTTTCTTTGAGGAGAAATGGCTTCTGATTGTCTTCTTGCCTTAGGCCTTTGCCATAATTCATCATGTCTTTTTCAAAGGCACTTTTATATTTGTGTTGAGCTGTTTCAGAAAATGAAATTAAAATGTCAAGCAGAAGTTTTTTACTGAGTTCACTTGCAATATCATCAGCAAGTTTAATTCTTTTCTGATCCTCTACCAAGCAACAAATATTTTTGCTTGTGTTTACCTCATCTGTCTTGCTTTTCTTTGGAAGAGCATCTGCAAATATTGCTTGTTTTATTTGTGCCAGGTCTGTTTTTTCCTTATCTGATCCCAAGCCCATTAAGTTCTTTTGACAGAGGAATTCRTTACAGCTACACTGGTTGGAATGGGGAAACTTGTGCCCTTTTCCAGACAGCAAGGCACTGTGGAACCCAGACTGCTTTTCTTTCACTTCAGAGCCTCCTGCACTATTTGTGCCTTCTGCTTTCTCCTCTGCAAACCCCACTCTCTGCTCATCATCTTCAGGATGTTTGCAGTCTCCTTTGGGGGAGTCATCATCATCATGGAAGGAGTCAGWGTCTTCACTCCCCACGTGGCTGGAACTACTTTTGTTAACCCCCATCAGGTGTGAAATCTCATCAGGTCTGACAGAGACCCCACAGTGCTGAGCACACTCAAAATACTCCATCCCTTCATAAGTTCCAGCTTTGTCACCTCCAGCTTTGTCCAGTGCAACACCAGCACAATGGCCACTGCCAAAATGAATCTGGCCTTTGAACGCCAGAGTTCCAGGCTGGCTCTGCTTGACCAACACTCTGTCCCCAATTTCAATTAATGATAATGTGTCATCACTGTCCTCCTCAGCACTGGGAAGCTTTTCATACATTCTGCATTGTTTCATTGGGAGTTCAGRACTTTTACTTCCACCAGAAGAAGCTGTATTTGGCACAGGCAGGAACTCCCAATGCTGCAAAGGCATCTCCTGCTCTCCRTGCTGGTTTTGTGATAMACAGCTGGAAAGAGCTGTAAATGTGGATTGTTCTGAGAGAGGACCATCCTGAGCTGAAAAAGCAYCACTTGTCTCTGTACTGAGCAGGGGAAATTCTTCAGGCACAGTGTTATCAGGTAATGGGGGTAATGCATCCATTTCCAGTGATGTATCTTCATCCATGCCCTGACCAGACTCTGAGCCTGTCACTTGTTCAGGTRGAGATGGGAAATCATCTGTGCTGGAGGCAGGATCACCATTTTTCATTACATCTRCACCTAAAGGGGGAGGAGGAAGATCTTCACTTGGAAATGACAAATCCTTTTTGTTAGAGGATGGCAAGTCAGCACTTCCAGAGGACAATACCTCATCCACAGGACACAGCATTTCTGACAAAGTATCCTCAGCAGTTGGAGAGAGACCTTTATCACTACTGGAGGTTACACCAGTGCATGAAGAGCTGGCAGCTGCATCATTCCTCAGTGCTGGGAGCTCCTGAGAACAGGGTTTGTTTCTGCTGCAGCTTTGTGAGGCACCCCAGTGTGGCTCATCCACTCCCTCAGAAGGGTTTTCAGACGGAGAGGAACGTGCTGACTCCATTCTGGAGGCATTTTCTTCCTCTGCTGGAATCAAAGAAGGCAGGTGATCAGTGCAGACACAATCCAATTCATCTCCAGGGTATTTCTGGGACAGGGRTGAAGTCTCAGCTGTGTCATCTTCAGGCAGCTCACATCCACTGTGTTTGTCACTGGGTGAGGTTTCCTTTCCATTGCTCATTGCTRTTGGCATCTCYTCTGARAGATCAGCAWACACATCASCACTGGCACACACAAACTCTTCTGGGACACTGACATCTGTGTCCTCTCCATGCTTCAGCTCTAATTCCGGGTCTGAAATGGAACTTTTTGAGATGTTGATCCAAACWGCAGACACTTTCTGAAATTCTGAGTGAGAAGAGTCTGATTGGGCACTTTCACATCTCAAAAAGAAGTTGTTTGACTTGGATGATGATTCAATGGAAGTTAATCCTTCAGAAAATGCTTTTAAATTTAGTTCATCAGAAGCTTCATGAGAATTATGGTCCAAATGCTTCAAACATTGACTGGCATCCACCTGATGGATCTCAGAAAGGACAGGCACTTCCACTTCTGGAACATTTAAGAGAATTTTTTTTCAAAAATCAGCATTTAAACAAAACATTTTATAGAAGATCTTGCTGATAGATCACTCAGGATACACAAATCTATTGTGCTCCTCACCATGATATCTAGGAGTAAATTAGGAGTWGGACTTTATGATCCTTGAGGGTCCCTTCCAAATCAGGATATTCTATGATTCATTAGAAAAATGACAGAAGCAGGAAATATTGCCACAATGTATAAATATTTATATTATAGAGATTATGCATACCCAGAATTATGTAAATTATATAACTGACTCTTATATAAACAGTTTTATTTTTTACCTGTCCTACTGAAAGTAAGAAATATGAACTGAGGATAAAACCTGGAAACAAAAATAACTCCAGCATGTCCTGTCCAAGTCWATCTTCAACTGATCTATGTTCTTTTAAAAAGAACAGCCTTAAATTCTTGAAAAACTGTSTCAAAAGAGAGCAAATTGTTCATGACACAATCAGAGTAAGTGATGATTTTGTTCTGGGGAAGCAGTATAATAATATCTCTTAATAAACCTCTGAGAGATCCCCACCATCTTGCCCAGCAGTGATTGATACATTGGCTATAGTGAGCAAGACACTTTGGTAATAAATGAGAAGATTGTCTCTTTTTCTGTCTGGATTAAAATTTGATTGAAGTAGTTGAAACAGATTGGACATAATAGCATTAAATATGATTGACCTSTTCCTTCAAGAGTGTTTTCTGCCTGAACCAGGCATAAGTTACACCAAGTAGGAAGCATCCCCAAGCCTTTCTCTGGGTACTTTCTGCCACATGGATTAATATCTTCATTATCTTTAGGACCAGGGTTTGAAAGAAGTGCCTTTTCCTCCAGCATGGATTCCTAGAATGTAAATATTTAGGAGACAGAGTTAATATCTGAAGGAAAAAGTGCACATAGCTAACACAATTATTTTGACTTCATGTTCCTAAGTGCCAAATGAGCCCTGTGCTGGTCCTATTTTAAGGCAAATATAATCTGGGACACCCTTTCTTTAGGCATTAATGGAATTCCAGAGGTGGTCCTTACCAGGAATACACACTTTTGGCCTTTCCTTGTAAAGAGTGTGGCTATAGGTTCCATTCCAGCTGAATTTGTAGGTTCCAGAGGTAAGAAAACATCCTGAGCACTGAGGGACTGCTCCAAAACTGGGAGCTCCTCCACCTGTTCCTGGTGTTGTACCAGTGATTCCTTGTTCCCAGTAGAAAAGCTGTAAAGAGTTAGATATGGAATGTTAACTCCTGATCAGTATAATACATGAACATACCCCTGCAGGTGGATAAATAGCATAATTATGACTCTGCACTCCTACACAGGACAGAGATCTGTGGACAATCAGGCAGAATTTGGGTGCATTTGAGATCCACCAGCCCCTGCCTGCTCCAGACTGACACCAATATTCACTGTTCTCCTTGTCAGTAATAAGAAGTGAAAGCACAGCCAAGAAACCTTTTAAAGATTTCTCTGACTTGTAATCAATAACACCATGAATTATAGATCAGTTCCATGCAGGGATTTATTTGAAAGCCTTCCCCTGTGGGGACTTAAGTAAATGCACAAACCTGACTCACCACCCTGCTAAAGATCTGGGTAACACTGAATGAAAGGGGGTTTTAATTCATATAGATAAATATATGTCTTTAACAGCTTTTTCTCTTCCTGAAGCAGAGTAGATTTTTATTCTGAGCAGTGTGGATGCTGTGGGGTTYTCATTCACATTCTCAGCTCCTCCAGCCCAGCAGGAAGCAGACAGGGATGCAGCTGCTGGGGAACAGCAGGATGGGGATTTCTCAGCCTGACTAAACTCCTGAGTTATATCTCACTGCAGGATTTTATATGACACCTCTGTGCTGCAGTTTAAGCCTAAAATTYAGCCCCTTGTTTTACAAAATCCTTCTGTGGTTAAACACTCAGTGAAGCACAGACCAGCTCTGAGGGGCTGAGTGATACAAAGGCTCAGAGCCAGAGGGTGACAAAGGAGTGAATTTCACCAATTAAATCAATACATTTCTACTCATTCCATATGGGTATTGTGAAGCCTAATTAATATATAGTTGCAAAGTGGTTTGTAGTTAAAAGCCACCATGAAAACATGAACTATCATTAGCAGTTGTGCGGCATCATTAAAGGTGCCCTGAGGAATTCACCATTTGGGACAGAATGATGAGCAGTGATCTTGATTTATCAACTGCTTGAACACAGAAGTTTTAAAATTTTATCATCATAAACTCCCTCTTTGGGGTATCTAAAGCTCACATAATTATCTAGAAGATACCTGTCTCCATCATCTCCACTAGATTTGGTCTTAGGTTTTACTTACCCCTCATATTTCTTGCTCTTTTTATGCTTTAGCTGGACACAATTGTCTTTACTCCCTGACTCCTGCTTCCCAGCCAAACTGTGCAGCTTTTCCTGGAGTTGTGCTGTTGAATGCTGCATCATTAAGATTTCTCTCTGCTGCTTTAATAAAAGCTTCCTTTCTTGATGGGCTGCCCTGTGGATGCTTTGCAGGTGCTGGATTTCTGCCTACACAAAGCAGAGAAAGAAAGGAACGTAGCACAGTGAGATAACAAAGAGCTACACTTACAAATATGTATAATCTTTCTTAACATAGGGCACTTTTAATCCCAAAATACCCTGGAAATGAAATAGGTAGGTTGTTTCCTCTTTTATAAAAAAATTTGCAGTTTTATTTTTCTACAGAAGTTTATCCTGTGAAAACTGATGACAGGTAAAGGAATGTTTTGATGGGTGTGAAGTGGTGAGACCTTTAAAAATTAATTGTCTTCAATCAGAACTACTGGGTGCTCGTGGTTTGCCCTAGGAATTCCTTTACTTCAGCAAGAGGCTTGCACTACATAAGGAGCAGGACAGAAATTTTCTGACTACCAAGTGCAAATGTGAGCCCTGCATAGTGGAATAACAGAGACTATAAAATTACCTGTCAGATTAATTTAATATATTTCAACATCACAAGCATAAATCAGCAGAAATCTACATTATATGACCTGTTTGTTATGGCATAAATAGAAAAATCYACAATAACAGTGAGGTAGCAGAAGAGAGAGAGAGAAAAAAAAGATGTTTTCTTTTATCCAAGATTTACAGACTGCTGACTTTGGCACAAAACCCACCTCATTGTGGGTATGTAGGAAACATGCAGAATAATGGATGCAAAATTATTTTGTTTTTTTTTTTAAACACAAACCCACACTTGCTCTAGCAACTCCAGACACCTCCCTGTGGATATGAGATGAATCCCAGCTCCTCTCACTGCAGCATTACCTGCTGCTGTTTCAGCTCCATCAGGATTTTGTGCTGCTTTGCTGCCATGGCACAGGCTTCACTACTATCCTGCAGATTTTCCAGAACACTGCAGATCACAAGGATGAGAATCAGAGTCAGATCATTAMATGCCTTGAATTTATGGATGGGAGCAAAGCTCCTTTCAAAGCAGCTGTAGGTACAGAAAGCTCTACAGAAAGTTCTGATGGACTCAGAAGACATCTCACCACCTTTGGGCTGTGGTGGGTGGACCTCTCATGAAGCTACTGGAGTTTGCTGAGTACTGTGGGGTTCCTCACAGTGTGTCATCCTGGTTAGTGCTGAGGGACGCCCCTCACTGTCCATCCCTGAGGGACATCTCTCACTATCCACCCCTGAGGGACATCTCAGCCTGGTCAGGACACCCTTCACTGTCCATCTCTGAGGGCTCCTTATGCTGGTCAGTGCTGAGGGACCCCCCTCACTGCCCATCCCTGAGGGCTCCCCAGCCCCATCAGTGCTGAGGGCCGCCTCTCATGGCCCATCCCTGAGGGACGCCCCTCACTGCCCATTCCCTGAGGGCACCTCAGCCCGGTCAGTGCTGAGGGACGCCCCTCACCATCCATTCCCTGAGGGACACCCCTCACTGCCCATCCCTGAGGGCTCCTCATGCTGGTCAGTGCTGAGGGACACCCCTCACTGTCCATCCTTGAGGGCACCTTAGCCTGGTCAGTGCTGAGGGACGCCCCTCACTGCCCACCCCTGAGGGCTCTTTATGCTGGTCAGTGCTGAGGGACCTCCTTACCGCCCATTCCCTGAGGGACGCCCCTCATGGCCCATCCCTGAGGGACGCCTCAGCCCAGTTGGCGCCTCACATCACCACAGAGGAGGCTGCAATACAAGCTCAACTCCGCTCTGGAGACACTAAAACCATGCAGTCTCCTTTCCTCTCCTCATGCTTTACTTGCTACGTGCTTTCTAAGAAGATTTTATATTTATTGGGTTCCCCTGAAAGGAGGAAAAGCAGTCCCGGCCGAGCAGGCCTCTCCGAGCCGTGCCCTCGTGCCCCTCACCATCTGTGGTGGCCCAGCCAGGCCAGCTGGGCCCTGGCCCTGTCCCTCAGAGCTTTTCTCTGGAGCTGCAGGAGCACTGCCTGCTGCTGAGCCCGCTGCTCCTCTGCCCTCAGGCACTGCTCCACCACGGCCAGGCTGGAACCTTGGAATTCTGGAATGGCTGCGCTGCACTGGGGACAGAGCATCGGCATCATCGGGTGAGTCCGATACAGGGCCTAAAACCAAAAAACCAACCAACCCAGAGAAATAAACACCCCTCAGAGTGTTCTGAGAGCTGGTGTTACCTKGCTGTCTGAGCTGACCTGGTCACTGCTCTCTCCAGAGTTGTCCCAGGTCTCCCCATGGGGCAGATTCACCCAAGGTGACAACAGATTCAAGGTGTGATGGCTGTGCTGTGACTGCCCGTGACCTGCTGGCAGAGATCCCAAGGCAAGGAGTTAATGTCACCAAAAATAAAACATCTGAAAGGAAAAAAAGCAACTCCCCCAGTAGAAGTTAACATCCATTGCTGAACTCAAGGCACCTTTGGCAAATGCACGTCAGCCAGGCCTGTGCACTGCCCTCACTAAGAGCTGGAAAAGTCACCCCACAGCTGCAGGAGCAAGGTAAGGACATCAGCCTCACTTACGAGTGAAATCATGGTAGAAATTTAAAAAGGGACCCAACAGTAGGATAAGTAACTCTCAGCTCCCAACATGATTGTCTTAGAAGGGCCAGRAGTACAAAGGAAGATGGCCACAGTTTAAATATGCACAATGAACATAAATCTTTAGGTCAAAATTTGCAAAATCGGTTAGAAAATTGTGTTCCAGGCCAGGTTGAATGGGGCATTTCCCCAATACCACTAAATCCTTTAACTTCATGTTYACCTCCTCGAAGCACTGAGCAATATGAACCTCCTCCTCCCAGAGGTTTTCTTTCTCCCAATATTTTGGGATCCACTGGACTGGGATCTCTTTCTCTCTTCAATGCAGAGTGTCTCAGTGAACCCATGTCTTGATTACTGAAGGTAAGAAAAAGGAAATATTTTCTTATTGCAGTCAGAGATGTTATTTCAATTCCTTGCTTTCACAGCCAAGTTCTCCATGGAGACTGAATCTTTTCAAACCAGAATGCTGCTCATTTTTATGTGATACTGAAAGTTTTACCTGTGCAAAGGTGCCTTTCTGATAATTGCATCATAAGACCCTGGAAGTAATTTTCAAGTCTTTATGCCACTTTAAATGAACATTTAAAAGTGCACATACAATATTCTAATTTACATCAAGGGTATGATAGYAAAGCAAAATAAAGAAAATGATACTTCTCACACAAGCTTTGGAGGGGTTTCTACTTTTGTAAAAGTGCAAGACCTCCCACAACATTGTAAAGGTGGTAATACTGGAGTTTGGGCATAAATCAGAATAAAAAAGACTATACAGCAATTACTTYAGTGTTCCAAAATATTAATATAGTCAAACCACAGGCCAAACCCTTGGAGTGCCTTGCTGTATCCTGCCTCCTGTACCTGCCAGCAGCAAGGTCACCTTCCAGCCAGAGTCCTCTCTGTGGCTGCTCTGCATGGTCCAGCCTTGTCACAGGAGGATCACTGCCTCTGGGATTCCTGCTGTCCTGCACACACAGAAATTGCCACACTCCTCAGTGATCTATTTGAAAAGCAAAACATTTAACCCTTTTCCCCTCATCTTTGGAAAGCCCCTGGCTGTAGATAATGCTTTTCCTATGCTAACAACTCCTAAAGAGTTGATTATTTAAAGGGCTGGGAGAAAACTCTGTGGGTGTGTGAGGGTGAGGTGGTACAGCAGCTCACAGAYTGCTGTGTATTTGGAACTGCTCTCATGAGAGCTGGGGTCTAGAGGTGTWAACCCAGGATCTGCAATCATAACTTACCTCTGAACTGAGCTGCAGCAGGTCCCTCAAAAACCTGTGGCTTTCCTCAACCTCTTGCTTTGCTTTCTCCCTCAGCACCATAAGCCGGTGTTTCTGCAGTTTCTGCTGCAGCTGTGTTAGGAAATGACACATTGTAAATGTTATCTCTAACCAGGTGACACAACACCTGAGAGCTGGGGGGCAAAGGGCAGGGCAGGAGCTGCACAGCCACATCCTGCTGCCCTGGGCAAGCAGCACAAACTGCTTTTGTTGTACTACAGCAACATCTCACCCACCAGAGCCACACAAAGGTTCCCAAACACCAAATCAGGYCTGGCACCTCACTTTTATAGTCCATGGGGCTTATAAACCTGACTGAGATCAGCTGGTGCCAACTGATTCTGGCCTAAGCACACCTGACTCAGGGGATAGGGAGCACCTTTCCACCTGGGACAGCAGAACTGGAATTCCCTTTTCTCATTACACAGCTTTCCCACTGACCTTCAGTTTGTGAGCCAGTAGTAGGGACGTTTGCCTCAGAATGTCCAGGTGGCTCCTGTGTTTGGCTTCCAGCTCTGTGCCACCAAAATCTCCCTCACCTGCAGAAGTTCAGGGGGTCATCATAAGGGGAATATGTCCATTGTTCCAACTGCATTTTCCTTTCCAATCCTCCCTGGGCCTATTTTTGGAAGCCTCCCAAATCTGACATCTGCCTTTATTCCTGAAATAACTTCTCTGCATACATTTGCTTCTTCTGCCATAACTGTAGAAGGAAAATGTCAGTACCTACATCCTGTCAAGAAATGTGTGAGCATAAAGTCCTGCAAGTATTGGGAACTACCAGGACTTGAGGGTCTGTGCCAGGAGAGAGGAATGAGGAACAATTCCTGTTCTAAGCCTGAATTTCAGAGTGTGGGTTACTGTCACTCTTGGTCCCACTGCTCCTTTGCTGCACCAACAGGATCAGAGCCACTGGGTACAAAAGAAGAACTTCCCAACCTTGTGACAGGGTTTCCCAAATGACAAAAGGTCATTTATTTGGGAACTCCAGCAGCATCCTGCATGTCACCTCCATCTGTATTGGCATGCAGGCTGATTCCTCTTTCTTTTGTCACAGAGGGACACAAACCCCTGGAAAAAGAGCTTTCATTTTCAAGTGGGGAAGTTTTCCTTCTTGCTCCAGGTGCCCTTTTTTCACTGCTTCTTCCTTATTGCACCTCCCCTGCCTGTGTRTGACAGTGCAGCTGATATTATGTTTACCAGAGAAATGTTCTTGGCTGCTTGAGCTCCTCAGATGAATTGCTCAGCTTATGCAAACAGGTTGYGTGTTTATTCTGTGCTGTGCCACTGTCACAGCAACCAGTCATAAAAGAATTGAAGTGTGGGTCATAAATAGAAATWGGTTCAACTTGAAAATTTGAGATAAAATCTCTGTCTCTATCCAGGTCACCTGAATCCAAATTACCCCATGGTGCAGGATAAGCCCATGACATGCAGGGTTTGTTTTTGCTTTACATACTGAAGGGTCTGGAACACAGRAGGAGAAGAGATGTGAGCTTGTTTGCATAGCAGGATGGGTTTTGTGTTTATGTGGGTGTGAGTGAAATAAAATATTAAATCTTTGAGCCTGGTGCWGATTTTCTATCAGAATGCTGCTCTGTTTTTATAAACAGCTTGATTGCAGATTTCACTTTCCTCCTACAGTGGTACTGTACAAGGCTTCTCTTAACCCCTTCCTTCTCAGAGTCAACAGACTGGATGGAAATCTCATCCTTTATTTTGGTAGTGGGCCTTTCCTGATTTTGGAGGGTGCTTAGAAAAGGCAAAATCATACTAAATTATCTCCACAGGCCAAATTASGAGTTCATATTTTTAGAAAGAATTTTCATTTTAGCCGGTCTTTTTAATTTTGAGGACTGAGTCAGACTCTTTAATGCTGTTAACTCGAGATGATTTTGTGCAATGACCTATTTAGCAAAATGGAGTGGATGAAAAAGCTGGGTTTTGTACAGGGAAGTTTTATTACTGTCTTTAAGCAATGCAATAGAAAAAAAAGACAAGTGGACAATTCTTCAGTGGGTCCACAGACAGCACTTTGAAAAGCTCCTTCAATACCAACAAATAAGGTCATTCTATCAAAAGAAGTTACAAGCCATATTAATTGATGCTAAGTTGTCTGAGTAGCTTTTAATACTAATATTTGAGCCAGTCAGAAATATGATCATCTATCAGGATATCATTTAAAACCTGACAAATATTTTCAAATTGTACCTCAAACTGAACAATTTTCTTGTTGTTCTGACCAAAGCCCGACCAGTGGTATTGACCTCAAAGTGACTAAAAAGTTTGCTCTGATCTCTTTTCCCTCCTTTTGAATGTAATTTTCCTAATTGTGGCTATTTCCAGATGCATTTCGTGTGTTGCAACATCCTGCATTAAAGAAAATGCCATCTGGCTAAACTTCATGTCCTTTTAGGTGATGATGAATGGCATTTACTGCCTTCCCAGATAGCTTCAATGTGCACACACTCAGCCTCGTGAAAAAAACGCTATTTATTAAATCACTTTCCGCTGCACCTGCAGAATCTCAGCAAAGCCCTGTAGAATCTCCCTGACATATAATTAAAAAAGCCAGGCTAAAAGTCTCATTTTTCTAATCACTTGAAGCACGGCAGAAGCATTTACTGCTGCTCTACTCAAGGACAGCTTTTCCTCTTTCTGCCCATGTCAGCAATCAGACCAGCCCAGTTATTATAAAAAGACATACTTGCAACTTTAGCTGTGAGCATGAATTTGTCTGCATTATTGCCTGGGGGTGTAGGAATGTGGGGTGTAAAGTGTCCTGTAATGCTGCTGGGGAGTGGAGCAGCGGGTCCAGAATGAACTTGCCCCCATTTGTGCAAACTTCCCCTCTCAAAAATCACCATTAGCTCCATTGCTTTATTATTTCAGGATGCTCTCTCAGGTAAGGTGAAAAACGAGCTAGATTTCAGCACTCTCTGTGCAGGAAAGGAGCTGCAGTGGTGAAAGGGGAGGAAGAAGAGAGGTTTGGTAACTCCTGATCACAGCTCTAGAGACTCTGAACAGGAAGGCACTGCCTGTTCCCTCAGGGAATCCACGGGCTGAGCTGCACTCTGCAGTGCCCTGGAGAATCTGGATTTCCACAGCTGCTGAATCAGGTCCTCCTCTCCTCTCCAAACACGTCTGGGATCCTGCCTGTCACTGAAGAGTGGCTGCTTACCAGACAAGGGGATTAACGTGGYCTGTGCTGCTCCTGTGCTCTGCATATTTTGTGTTTATATCTAAATCCTCTGGTGTGGAGGGCTGGCCTGAGTTCAGCTCCCAGCCAGATGTTGCAGCACATGGCAGAGCCTCACCCTGCTGCTGCCCCTTCTCACACAGAGCTGCAGGGCTCAGGATAGCAACAGAGCTGGGCCTGAACCTGGRCCTAAGCAGAACCCTGAATTTCCCTGGAATGATCCCTCTGTTCCTCATCAATTATCCTAAACTCTCTCAGTCAATGCCAACATCATTGCAGACAACTCCAGAGGTGCTGAAGGCAGGGCTGGAGCTCACTGGGGCTGTGGGAAATACAAAACACAGCCTAGGATTTGGGAGGGAACACGAAGAGCTGCCTTAGCTCAACACTCTCCATCACAGCAAAATTAGCTGAARCCATGCTGATACATTTCTGTGCTTATTCCACTAATTTAATAATTTCTCCCTCTTCTAGAAGCAAGAAGGCAGCTCCCTCTAGTGATACAAGAAAATATGCCAATCAGCAGTTTAGGGGAAAGATGATACATATAAATACATTTTCCTCATAGTTCAGGTTAAAATTCTGCATTTCAAGAAAAATGGAACGCATTCCATTTGCATTCCTAATGCAAATTATTTTAAAGCAGTAGCCATGATTAGGTGTAAACATTTAGAAAATACTTTTTAAACAATTAGTTTCAGCTCAAATGTTGTTATCTCTCAAATACAAATAAAGAAGGAAACAAAAAGTCTGGTCTGATGAAATGAGATTTCTGGCTCATTCAGTCCAGTCTGGCTCAGAGGCCATTCCCCAGACTGTAGGAAGGGGCACATGCAAAATGCTGTGATTTTTAAAATCACACAGTTCTCTTATTTAATAGAAATACAGAAATTTGGATATAGTGGGCTGTATTCATAGAACACGTTGGAGTAGCAAAGGAAATGTAGCTCATCTCCTCAGCTCCCTGTGGGAGAACCCTGGTTTGGCAGGAACGACTGAAAGGTTTTACACAGTGGTGTAAAATGCAAAGCCCTTCCTTACCAGCTYGTTGGTTATAGCAAGCTTTGTGCCTAAACTGATGAGGAAGTCATGTAAGTGCAACGTGAAATACTTCCCAACACTACCTGTGGAGACAATTTTTGTTCACCACAGCATGAGCTTATAGGATTTGCTATTCTGGTTTTTATTCTAGCTGTGTTTAAAAAGAAAATTCAACAACTCAGGACAAGTTCACTGTCTTACCCCAGGTAGTGCACAAATACTTTGTAAATATCTTCTTCTCTCTGCTTTAAGATATTTGAAATGAAATTTATTATTTTGCCAAGTGTGCTTACTACAGAAAATCTTTCTTTGGCRCAGCAGTGGGTGGTCAGGGGRYGTGTGCCCCTCTGAAAGGTAAATATGTGCTTTTGGCAGCAGTTGTAGAATTACACCTCATTATGTTGCGTGTGCACGGTGACTTCTGTGTCCCGTGAAAGGACAGAGCCAACTGCTGGGCAGACAATGCAGCCTCGAATGTCCCCGCTCGGGGTGGTGACAGAGCCACTTGTGACCCATATTTCAAACTCGCATTGTGTTGAGCACGACAGTTCTGTGCCTGCTGTGCTCAGCGTGGCCGTGGTGCGAGTGCTGCTTCCCAGCCCAGCCTGGGGCTGGCGGCTCCCGCAAGGGGAAGGGGAAGGTTTCTCCTGGCTGAGACACGAGGCAGCAGCTCCTATTGTTCCTCTGGTGAATGSTGGGTGGCTGGGCCTTGCAGAATTGGGGCCCGCGGTTATTAATAGTAAATAAATAGGTTGTCTTTCGCTTGGGGTGAAACACTTCAGACAACGGCCTCGCTGCCCAATCGTCTGAGATGCCCTCCTGGTCCCTGGGGGGGWGGAGGGAGAAGCACAGTAAACAATGCTGGCTTCTCCATCAGCCCAAAATCCAATATGATGTRTAAAATGTTGTGAGGAAAACAATGAAGAATCCTTAATAAGAGCAAAGGCTTTTTGTAAGTACCCTCTTTGAGGAAAGGTTATCTGATCTTGTTCTTTTGTCTCGGAAAAGCCCTTAAAACAATGCACCATCTGCTCGTGTTTGGTGGGAGCAGGCAGAGATCTCCTCAGACAGAGCGCTCTGCACGCTACTGCTCGGATTTTAACCCTTTCGGCCACAAACTTTCCCTTGTTTCCCTGCAAACCTTTGCTCCGGGCAGAAGTGGCCGTGCCCTGCAGCCCCGAGCAGCCCCGAGCARCCTGCRGCACATCCCTCCATTCCCCTGSCCATGTCCTGTGCCTTGGTGTCCCTTGCTGTCCAAGCAGGACAATTGCTCAGATGGGGGAATTATGAAGAGTTAATTGTAMAGCTCCCAGAGACCTTCAGATGAGGCTGCGAGGTGCTGGAAATGTCTCTGAGCCAAATGGGGTTTGTTCCACCTGTAGCTGTCACACTTGTGGCAGCACAGATTGAAAAGGCAAAGAGCTTCTACTGCATTTTATGCAATTTTAATAATAATGCCATATCATCGCTTAAATTGTGCATAGATGTTGAGAGGACAATTTTTCATGCACTCCTTTTCCACCTTTGAAATCTGGAARAGAACCATCTATTTGAAATTCCCCCTCACCCCAGAAGATTTTTAGCCCTGGCCAGAACCATCAGCCAGAATTCTGTTGCAATGTTCATTGCATTGCCACAGCTCAAGAAATACTTTGGGAGGGCACCGAGTGACCCTCAGGGAGATGCCACCTTACCCAAGTCCTGCTCAAAGCTGTCAGTGACAGAGGGATGGAGGCCCAGGCTGTCCCAGATCCTCAGGCTCTCTCCAGGAGACGGCTTGGCCATTTCCTCTTGGTTCTGAACTTTCAAAACAGTGTCACATCCACGCTGATCCCTCCRTGCTGTGAGTTCTCCCTGTGGGCTGTGTCAAGGGAACAACAACAATTACTGAGTTTTAGAGATGGGTAGAAAGCAATCTTTTGAAAGTAAAAAAAAAAAAACGAAAAAGGTTATTTCATTTAAACAGAACTATTACATTTTGTCAAATGGAAACAAAAGGCTCCCTGAGAAGTCATACCTGGCAACGAACAAAATCTCCTRTCTTGTACCTTGATGTTGTCAGGAAAGCTAACAACACTCATTTTTACCTGCTCTAATTACTGCTCAGAAAGAGCTGGGTACKTTTCAACCTGGTGGCAAATGCAAACAACAACCTTGCAGTGTGGAAGCTTAATTTATTGGGGCTGCATTGTACAATYCGTGCCATTGTTGGGACTTGGTTGCACAATCCAGCTCTGAACCTTGGCAAAGAAATSTGTTTAGAAACACAAAGTCCTAAACTCTGTTCCAGTGTGTCTGGGACTTGTGCTGAGCATGGCTCTGGCCCAGCTAAGATCTGGGAGTGATACATATACTTTAATATTTCAAAACAAWGTCAGCACCAAGACTTGCAGACAAAGCCCTCAGCGAACTGATTTTACTTTGTTTTGGTCTGTAACTATCTGAGCTTAACTAAAAAGATTAAGAAAGAAGGTGTGAAAATGAGCATTTATTGATCAAGCCTCAGCTGAACCACACGCAGGGACACTGAGACACTGAAATGGTGACAGATGTTTTCTTTTTTATACAGAAAAATGAATGTGGAATTTTTTTTTTTAATCAGCAATCAGCTTAGGGAAATCTTATTTCATTTTTCTCGTTAATAAGCTTTTCTTTGTTTTTCATGACCCAGAAACTGCTAAAACGATTAGTACAGCTTCCACTAACGCGTCTTGGATGTATTCTTCTGAAAGTGGGAGCAAAGGTGGATGAGAGAGAAAGAACAGAGGAAACAGGAATGTCTTACAAAGCAAATCTAAAATTCATTGGTTAAATGYGCTGAATTTTGTCTCTGCAATTGTGTTGTGATGGTTTTTTAGGCACTGTTTTCTTTGGCTCTTGGGAAATACCCACTCTGCTTGGGGAGACTGATGCCCAAGGGTTTGTGTCCTGGGAAGGGCATCAGTGGAAATCAATGCAGATTCTACAGAAAATACTGGGTTTCCACAGGAAATGTGGCCAGCAAYGCCTGCCCTCCAGACACAGCCAGCTCTGCATAAACCATCACAGCTCCCAGAGGAGTTGGGTTTGCACTAAAGAGAAAGCACTGCAGGAGGCAGAGTTGTGATCCAACAGGTGACTCTCCAGCCACCACCCTCTGTCCCAGCCCCTAAAGCCACCCAGGGCACTCTCAAATCTGAATTTACAGCAAAAATGAGWTGATTTTTTTGACTCTCCAGAATGGAGCCGCTTATAGAGGCAACTGAAACAAAACAAGGTGGAATTGCCCACACGTTTTCTGGCGGTTTGGAGAATTCCCATCAGTGAGTCATTTGCATCAGCAACAAATCTCCGGCAGCCGCCCCTGCGGGCGGGGGAGCAGCCGGGCATGAAATGGGAACATTTCTTATGGAAACAGGCACCTGCAGGATCCCGTGCRTGAACACGAGCCGCTGCTTTCAGAGCTATAATTAAACATGTCAACAGCAAAGTGTGCTGTGAAACTGGCTGTGGAGAAGGTCGTGCTCAGGAGCGCTGGGTTTGGATTGCTGGAGGTTTTGTGTTTGTGAATGAGGCCAGCACACAGTCAGTTTTAACAGGTGGCTTTGTTCAGATGAGCTATTGGAGAGAGAGAATTTGCTCTGCTGTAGCCAAACGTGGACTCCTAACTCCTTAGCAGTGGAAGTCAGAGCACAGACCCAACTCAGCTGCTTTTACCAGCACATTTTCTAACCCAGCTCTAGCTACATCAACGAGAGCTCTACAGAAACAGGTTTACAAGGCCAAGAACACAGCACTGACCCCTCCTGTTAGCACAGCCTGTGAAGTTTTGTGTGCAAGTTAAGAGACAGGCTCCCTTCACCGCCTGCTGGCACTCCCCACAGAGAGTTCATGCACTCAAAGTGCAAAAATTCCTGGAGCAGGAGAAATTACAGCTCTGCAGAGTTCCTCAGACACCTCCTTAYAGCACACTGATGCTCCTTTATCTGGTGGCTTTCTGTCTGATTTGATCTGCAGTGAATCGGTTGATACCAGATCAACTTCAGGAATAACTTGATCACTGGAGCCTCACTCTGTGTACACAAGAATTCATCCACTTTTGCTTCCTGTGAACATGCAGACTTCRGGAGAGGTGCAAAATCAGACTAGATTATATACAAATAAAAGCTGAGGACAAAAGACAGGCTTTTAGGCTGAGCCTTTGTATTAATTATGTACTYTACCAGTGGCTAAGGAAGGGTTAGGCATGGGGTGGTCTTTATACTGTCCCCTCACTGTCACTGCTGCTGCATCACAGGGAGCCCTCAGCTCACCAGGAGATGAGCCCGGAATCATCCACAGCACAGCCACACTTTCCACTTCTAATCTCTAAATACAGCGATATTTTATCTGCAAGTAGCTCTCCTCATCTTTTGAAGCAGCACTTGCAAGAGGGTTGTGATTTATTGTTTGAGAGGTTTTATTGGTGTTTTTTTCRGTGATGCTCTGAGGACTTTTTKACTCTGGCTGCTTTGCTTTCTCAGTAATTGCATTGTTCAGCAGATCAGTGCAATCTGTCTTATTTCTCCYTGGTTTGATGCTTGTCCCTTACAGCTGGGGGGCTGTTCCCTTTGGGCCCAGGGGGTCCTGCACCCACCACCATTCCTGTGGATTTGGGGGGTGTCAGGACAAGAGTGATGGAGCTGCTGGGTTGTGCTCCCCAAGGAGCAGTGCAGACACAGCTCTGACTCTCTCCACTGCACACTCTGAGTGCCTGCTGCTCATGTTTTATACATTTGCCATCCTCTGTGACAGAACAACTCCATAATGCTTGCAACTGATCTCTAGGAGCAGAAATCAGCCCAGCCTTTGGGAGTGTGGTGGTTGTGCACAAAGAACAGGGCTTTAACTCTTGGCAATTCCATTAATTACTCCTCATAACTTTGGTAAGCTCATCTGTCTGGAYTTATCTCTCCAATTTTCATTCTCCTCCTGTTTACTTTGCACTGTAAAGCTGTAAACAATCTTCTTGAAAAGAATGCTGRGCCTAATATCCCACCTTCAATTAAAAAGAGATAAAACACTTTTTCCCACTAGAGAAGTTTAGCTGCAGGTGGTTTGGCTCAGCCACCTCATTCCCAGGCACCATCAGAGTGCCCATGGAGCAGATCCAGGCCATTCCTGCCTGGGCAGGATCCCACAGTACCAGCTCCTTGTCCTTGTCTCTGAGCAGGACACTGGGGACACAGTGGCCAGTTTGCTGCACATATTGTCCTTTCTTTGGTAATGCCTGTCCAGGTCATATTTAATCTTCCAGGGMTCAGAGGATTTATTCTCTTCTCTGCAGAGTTGTGTGGCCTTTGTGGGAACTCTGGCTTTGTCCTTCTCTATGGTTGGGCAGGGACATGCCCTGACCTGCAGTTAATGGTTGTCCCTTCACGTGTCCCCTGTCACCAGAGAGGACCCAATGGGGCACTTTGCTCCCTAAGACAGGCCAAATTYAAAGGGGTTTCTCTCAACTGCTGTCTACATTAAATATTTAATTAACGTAGGCTGACCACAACCTACATAAATGTAATCCTTTCTTCTACACTGCCTGCTACCAAACCAATTTTCCACAATAATCACACGCGTGCTGTCCAAGGAAAGGTGCTGTGTGTGAGCAGGCGCTGCTCCGCACCCACACAACCTACAGAGCTGCACTCATGGGAATCTTTCACCCGGTTTTGTAGCAAAGCGAGTGAAAACAATCAGTAGAAATTAATGTTTTAATTAATCCCCGCCCGGAGGAGGCCGGGGCAGCTTCACCCCKGKGCTCGCTCCGCGCCCGCGGCTGCGGCGCCCTCCGGTGGCGAGAGAGCGTCATGGCAGCGCGGCCGGGATCCGCCGGGACCGGGATTCAACGGGACCGGGATTCAACGGGACCGGGATTCAACGGGACCGGAATTCAACGGGACCGGGATTCACCGGGACCGGGATCCACCGGGACCGGGATTCAACGGGACCGGGATTCAGCGGGACCGGGATCCATCGGAGCCGGAATCCACTGACCGGAGCTGGGATCCGCCGGAACCGGGATCCACCGGAGCCAGAATCCACTGACTCGACCGGGATTCACTGATCAGAGCTGGGATCCACCGATAAGACCCAGGGATCCACTGATACCGGGGAAACCACTGCTCCTAGGAACCCACCGAACCTGGGATCCACCACTCCTGGGAATCCACCAGCCCCAGGGAACTCACCATYCTCGCTATTTACTTGAAGTCTCAGTGGCGTTTAGCAGAGAATAAAGTATCCAGCTTTGTTTACCTTCTAGTGCAGAATCTGTGAGCTGGAGAGGCTGGGCTGGTTAYTGGCTTTTCATGCCACAGAGTTGTGTCCACCTTGGAGCCCTTATTCACAGGGAAACCTTTTAAAAAGACAAATGAGGACATTTAATAAATATGCTCTTCATAGAAATGAAATGGCCCAAGCTTTGGCATCTATTCACTGCCTACATATGCACTTCAATACAGATCTTCTTATCCACAGGTTTTTAACTACATGGGCTTGGGTTTATAATTCTTTTGCTTCTGGGAAAGCCTAGGCACCAGAAGGTGGCATGCCCAAAATTGGTGGCAAAGCCACCAAGGCACAACATTTCCAATAAATAGGCAAGGGGAGATGAAGCTTTACACCTGCTTGTAGTTTTGAAAGACCAGGGCAGTGGCACCTGAGCATCCCTGTTGTGTCACACAGAAAGGATTTACCTTGTAGTGTGTTGCTTAGGGCTCCTGCAGAGCTGAGGTGACTCTGTCCTGCACTATGAGTGATSCAGGGCAATCCTTCCCTCTCAGCATTCCCTCCAGGCAGAGCAGCTGGCGTTTCCTTCTGTCTGTCCAGGGCTGTTGCTCCCTCAGAGCTGCCCACCAGGCCCATCCTGCCCAGTCTGTGACATTCCCTATCAGATGTYAGACAAAGCTCATCATGATCTGTGGTGTCCAGGAGCATTTGTGCAGTCATTGTCCTCTCTTGCCTATCCCTGGAAGTCTCAGGTTCTGGGACAGAAGGAGGGTCACTGTAAAGGTCCAGAGTGGTCTCTGTTTGTTTGTCAGCACAGGCTTTAACCCAGCTGGCTGCACTCAGCCTGGTCCTTGCCACATCAATCTTTTCTGCAAGTTCCCTGGACATACTGTGAATGGCTCTCACTCGATCCTCTTTGCTTCTGTGTGGAGAGAGTCCAAAAGATGAGTCCTTGGAGGAAGGTTTTGCATCTTTCTGAAGAACAGAAAAGCTCAGAGGAGGTGAATGCAGAGCTGAGAGAGAGCAATCCCTTAAATCTTCACATTTCAGAGGACTGAGAAACCAGCATTTGGATTCCAGTGGTGCTGCAGGACCTGATGCCTCTCCTTTTTTAGGTGATTGAGCTGTTTCTAGGAGTTGATTCCTGTTTAAAAAAAAAAAAAACAAGAGAGAGATGTCTGCAGTGTGAGCTGAGACAGAGGCTTTCCAGGATGCCTTTGATGTGTGAGTACCTGCCTCTGTGATCTTCAGGTGACAGAGGAGAGGATGTTTCATCCACCCAGGCCGTGAAACTCCTTTCCAGTACTCCCCCACTGGTTTGCTCCTGAAAGAGAAGAGCCCAGCAGTGTAAGCACTCAATGTTTGGCTTTTATTCCACCTAATAATTGGCTCAGGTAACTGGGAAACTTCTCACACCACACAGCAAACCTGTTCTGTAGCTCAGGCAGTGGAGATTTCCAGGTTTTTGGCCTGAACTTGAGGGTTCCAGCCCTACTAATGAGCCCAGCAGTTTATGCCATAATTATAAACTAATTGCTCTGTTTTTCTAGATAAAACTTTTTCTCCCTGGCACTTCAAGCATTTGTATGAAGTGTTTCATGTCCTACATGGTGCTGCACTGATCAAGGAGGGGTTTATCTGCCACTTCTTAGCACTTACTTGCTCAAATTCACACTGAGGATTTCCTTTGGCAAAACCCGTTTTCCCAATGGGTTTGTGCATCTCATCAGGACATGATTTCTTCCCAACAGCTTCTTTTTGTTTCCTGTACACTTCTTGCAGCCTCTTCTTCCTCATCTCCTCAGCCTGCACCAAAGACTTTTTCTCATTGAGGAGTTTTTCCTTTCTTTCTGCCTTTTTTCGATGCATAAATTCCCGAACACTTTCAGGGCTGTAGGGGTGAGGTTTTTTAAGGTTTACCCTCCTCTTTGAAGATTGCTTTTCTTTCTCAGACCCTTTCTGTCTCTGAGGAGAGGCACTTTTTCCTCTGCTGCAGCTTCCTGAGGTGCTGGGCTTGGCTCCATCGTTTGTTAACGAAAGTCCAGGGGAAGGAGAATGGATCCCTTGGGATTGGTGTTTCACAGCATCTCTGGGGAGCCTGATATGTCTGTGCTCCTCACAGGGCTGGCTTTGCAACAGAAGGGTCCTGAGTGCTTGGTTTGTACCCTCTGTGGGTGCACTGCTGCCCCTTTCAGCCTTGCTGGGAGCGACCACAGCGCTTTGGGCTCCAGGGCTCTTCCCCACAGGTTCATTTCCCTTCACTCTGGAGCTGTKTTCCATCACTGGCACTGCCCCAAATCCTTGACCTCCTTCCAAAGGTTCTGTGGGAAAGATGTGGAAACAGCAGTGATGTCATTCTGTCAGAGAGTACCAATTCTGTATCTGTAGTGTGCATCTCCCAGCCTGCTTCCTACCACAGCTCTGAGGAGTATTTACATGTGTCTGTTGTAAAATCTGGGATAGTCAAGGGAGAACATAAATCTGTAAAGGTGAAACGTGAAGTTGCAGTGGCCAATTGTTATTGAGAGAACCATTAAAGAAAGGTGCTCAGAAGGGCCTGGAATTGTTTCAATTACATTTAATAATCCWAATTGTTTTGGGGTGTGCCAAAACMACYRGTGCTGCAGAGGGACAGCTGTACCAAAGGTCTTTGCTGTGCTCTGCTCTCCAGTTCTGCTCCTCAGATGTGGAAGTGGAGGGGGTGGACCCAGCAGCCTTCTAGCCAACCTCTGACCTTCTCTCCATGCAGAAACACCAGGTAGATTCACAGCTGAAACAGAGAGTCTGTATTTAGTTATTATAGCCCCACATGTTCTTTGAAAGCCTACTGTAACTCTCCTATTCAAGTCTATTTAATGGTGATTTCCAGAAATCACACTCAAGGTGTGGGGAGATCTAGAAAGTTTCAGCCAGAGCAGGTTTAAAATAATAAAAGTTGGTGCTACTTTGATAACAGAAAGATTTTAAAGCCCTCCAACTTTAGGGTCATGAATCAGCTGAGTTCATGAGTGTAAAATGTGAAGCTTCAGTGCTTTCCTAAGGCTTTACCATCAGCAATTATATAATTTAACACTCGTAGTGTGTTCACACAGCTCTTACAAGTTTTATTCAGAAATCACTGACTCCCAGAGGCCAYAAGAACACTGAGAAAAGGTCAGGACTCCCTGGGTACCAGCACATTTGAGAACTGAGGGGAAGGGGATAACAAAATTATTCTTTTTCTTGTGATTACTTCAAACTCATCAAAGGAAACGGATTCATTTTTAAACTGGTGAGAATCAGCAGGATGTGGTGTGGAAGAATCAATGGAGGATACAGGACGAGGGACAATGTCTAATGCAGAAATAAACTGTGCAGAATGCAGCACAAACAAATCACTCTTGCYTAATAGGTGGTGTCACATAATAGACAACATTTATCACAGTTTTACTTCATAATTTCAGATTGCATTCACAGTGTGCCAATACTGGCACAATTATGTATTTACTGCAAACACTTCTGCAGCACAAGGTGGCTGAACAGGTACTTAGTTGGGTTTTGCATRGAAATTCTACCCCCCCMAATCTCCCCCAACTAAAATACTCAMGTTTTTTGGGGTTTTTTATATAGGAAAGATTTTACTCAGAAATCAGCATCAGCCTCAGYTGATGTGGTTCAGTGCTCAGTCAATGGACTGAGTCAGGTTTTCCAAGCTGCTGCTCACAGCTTGGCTGTGTGCTGAGCTGTGGCAGCACCTCAGAGCCAGGGCAGCTGCTGGACGCAAAGAACATCCCAAAAACTCCGTGGGACTGCCCTGAGATCCCCCTGTGCTTTGGGAACAGTGTAAGGCAACATCTCCTCTGCACCACGGCCACAGAAGGAGCCAGCAGCTTTCATTCCTTCATTTGCTGCAGCCTCTGAGATGCTCTGCATGCTCCTGTGAATCGTGGCACGGGGGAGATGATGTTTGTCAGACAAGGAAGAGCTGCTCTCCCTGTGGGGCTGAAGTCACTTCCTATGATCCCAYGGACTTCCTTTGGCAGGAATTCTCACCAGATCTGTGCGTGGTGTTCACAGCAGGAACACGGAGGGAACTGCCAGCATCTGCTGGGCTCAGGAGGGCTGGGATCCATCCATGTCTTTAAGGAAACACCTTGCTGTGTCACTTGGTTTTGTGTTCAGCACTGCTAAAAATGCATTTATTTTGTGCCCTGTCCCAGCTCCTCTGAATGCACCAGACAAATTAATATGTGGATTTAACAATCTTTGCCTCACCATGTTGTTTATTTCAGTTAAATCTTCTTTTTATCTGCATGGTGTTCATTAACTACAGCAACTCTGATGCTAAAGTTCAAGAGCAGCCTGCATTCCTGATGAGAACAGTTGATAGAAGAAACTCTTTTGATTTAAATATTCTCCTGGGTTTTTTCCCTACCTAYGAACAGATGAATATTTTATAGCCGTGGTGACTTAATTTTTTGTTAACTACAGCAAATTTATAATTCATCAAATTTCCTGAGTACTCTGGCTCTGACCCCTGCCCCTCATTCATCTCTTTGTAGCCCTGCCTTGGCTCTTTCAGTGACAGAAACTAATAGCCAATAAAGACACCATGACACTGGCAGTTACAATGATGAATGCTTCACGTGGCATGGTCTTATTATGACCCACTCTCAGAGGAAGAGCAAGCCATTTTTCAAACAATCCATTAAAACAGCGTCGTGTGTGGGGAGAGTGTGTAGATCTGTGTTGTCCGTGTCATTAAAAAAAAAAAAAAAAAAAAGGAGGGAGAAGGAAATTATTACATATTTCATGCATTTTAAATCATACTTAGGGACTACAGCACATTATGCTGATAATTCCATCTGGATTAGAGAGCTTGGATTTTTTTATTTCTGCTTCACACAAGTTACTTGGGAACTTGGCTGGTGTAAAGTACAACCCACAGCACTTCCACTTCTTCCCCACAACATCTGAATGCAACCATTTCTATGCAAAGCTGTAGCATTAAATGGGTAAAACGACACCAGGGGTTCAAACCTGCCCTTAGAAATACCTGTCAAATAAAACTGAGAACCAGCAATTGAGACTTGGATAATTAATCTGATTTTTCACTGCCTGGATTTGGTCCCTGCTTGGCAAGCCAGGAAATCCCTGGTTTGGTGGCACCCTTAATTCATTAGGGAAACAGAACTGAATGGGTGACAGACAGCTCTTCCCACTGAGGATGTACARCTTATTTTTCATTTCTGATGATTTTTAATCCTGGCAGGTCTGGAATTCAACTGCTGCAGGCAGCTCTGTCCATCAGTCCTTGTAATTTCTCATGGTTTTCAGCCTTACCTTTCCCTGCCACTGCTCTCTCCTGAACACAGGACTTGGATGAAAGCTGYCTCTGGTGTTCTCTTTGAATTCTCCATGCTGAGCTTCTCTCTCTTTGGTCTTTAATCAGGAGGTGAAAATGAAACACAGAAAGGAATTAGTGTGGCCAAAATAGAACTTGCTGAACCCAACAATCCAATCCCAGCCCCATTTTGGAATACAAAAGCAGGGGTCTTTTTATTGAAACTGGTCACCAAACAAGCAGGACTCCTTCTTTAGTTTATTTTTGTGGTAYAGATGTCCCAGCAAAGGAAGCAATGGCCTGGATCCATCCCTGAGGCTCTATCCATGACCCTGTCTATCCATAAAACACAACAAACAGCCCTGCCCTAAGTGCTGCATCCATGGACGCAGTGGGGCAGCTTCCCTTGGAGCCTCTGGAGATCCAGGCCAAGGTTTCCATGCAGAGCAAACACTGAATACCTGGGGAAGTTCCCAATTATGRTAGATCATTGCTAACCTGGGACCTTTGGGGCTTTTTTATAATCCCTTCCTTGCTCAGGGATGGTAAATCCTCCTCTGCCTGGTATTCTGTGCTCTTCATCAGGCAAAGAGAGAACAGAGTTGGGTTCAGAGCATTAAAACCCAGAAAAGCAAATCTTTGAGAGCCATTAGGCTACAAGGAACTGTGCAGATGTTGGTATTCAACAGCTGAGCTGCTGCATGTGTGCAAAGCAGCACTGGGCTCCCAAGGCTGGGCTGCAGGTGTCTGACAGAGGGAATGCTTTGGCAAAGCAGCTGTGACACACCTCTTTTAGTACCAGAGTACAGGCAGACAAAGTGAACAAGATGCAGCTGAACTGAGTGTCTGGAGCTGTTAATCCTCAGAGTCTGTGTCTGTCCCACAAGTCGAATTGTCTGGCAGTTCCCTCCCTCAGTTATGTAAAAYGGTCTGGGTTAAAAACAAACGGAACAAGCCTTCCCTTGGCAATGTCCAAGGAGGCTCAGCCTGGACTGTGGCTCTGGCTCCCGCCTTTAGGAGGGGTAACATCAGGCACTGGTGACAGAAAGTGCTGCCTGATGATGCACACATGGGACACAGGGCTGCCACAGCACCACAACATCCCTGCAGAAGGTGGCACAGGGAGCAAACGCAAGGGAAACGCCCCTGGAAGCCGGCAGGGYGTGCCAGGGATGCCAGTGAATTAACACTAATGCTATTACAGCAATGAGATTTATTACGTGCAGCTTTTCAGCCTGGCTCCTCTGGTGCTGTGTTCCCTCAGTAATCCCCCCTGGCTGAGGCTGCAGGGCTGGCCCCAGGCAGCTCCCGGCTCCACACCCCGCTCCCAGCAACCCGAGATCTTCAACCACACTAAACTGAAGTGACAGCTGTACATGGGTGGTTCTTCAGCCCCAAATTTAGCAGCAAAGCAGGATAAGAAGGTCTAATATTATTTGCTTTCAGATCCACACCAGTTCTGCTGAATGAACTGCTAAATCCCCTGTAAGGCCACTGAACTGCACAATTCCTGCTTTAAGTACCTGTGGTGCCTTTCCTCACTACTGCACTGCCAGCTCCTAGTTCATGTTTTATACGTGGCAAAAGGAAGGATGTGGGAGGAAAAGGAAAAATGCAGCAATTTCTTTACTCTGTTGAGGAAATTTGTGAATTTGTGTGTGCTGGGGAGTAAATCCGGTGGGGAAGTGAACTCMGTGAGCAGGGTGGGATGTACAGCACAGGGAGGACCTGCAGAAATAAATGGATTTAGCACAAGAACATGGGTGATGACCCCAGGGAGGGGTGGGATCTGTGGTGAGTGATTCAGCTGTGCCAMAGCACTGCTAGGGAATACCCAGTTCCTGCCTTTCTCTGTAGGTTCCAGACCACCACTGACCTCTGTGAGCTGGAGCAGGAGGAGCAGAGGYCACTCKGCAAACCTTTCTTTTCAGGGCTCTYTTTGGCAGRGGGTCTGTAACAAAAATCAGGCKCTCCTKCTCCCGGGGTGCTGCTTGCTGCTTTCTCTTCTGCTCCTGGATCTTCTTCTTGAGCTGCTCCAATTTATTTTGGGGTGATTTGCTCCACAGCACTTCCAGGTTCTGACCTCTGGCCTTGCTGGCTGCCAAAAAGTGGGATGTGGGAAGCAGGAGAGCCGTGGGCACAGGAGTGTTGCTGCCACATGGGACAGGGAAGGAGCTGCTCCCTGCAGCTGGGAGATGCAGGGAGCAGGGAGGTTTTTCCTTCTGTGCTGGCAATCCTCTTGAATCTCCCAGCTCCCTGAAATTGTCCCTTCTTGGGCTGTCCAGGCTCTTTGCAGGCACCCATGTCCCAGCTGGGCAGCGTCCTGAGGCTGCCCTGGGGGACAGAGGGGACATTCTGGATGGGCCAGAGATCACAGCAGGGCTCTCAGGCAAACAGGTTTGTGAGAGAGCAGGGCAGAGAACAGCAGAGCTTCTCTCTCTTCAGAAAAACAGAAACAAGGGTCAGTATGTGGGATTAAAAACGATTCACTTGGCCAATACACTGATGAGTGACATGTTCTGATGGTGACCTCAGTGTCTCCACAGAATCAGCATTTTGCCACTCACCAGCAGTCTGGCAAATGAAGATCATATTAGGGAAGGACAGTGCAAATTGTGATCTGATATGAGAAATTATGGGCATGGGCAGAGAACTGATACCAGGCACTTCCTTCCTCCACTGCTTTGTTGGTCACAGCTGAGGGAGAAATCGTTTGGTGACTCTTTTGTTCCTTTTTTTCCTCAATAAACAGTAAGGTGCTAAACTTTTTCTGAAGTCCTGCATCCCAGAATTTGAAACCCTTCACTTCACCAGCTCACCCCCCAAGTGCTGTACACTCAGGTCATTATTTACCTGTGGGCTGGAGCAATCTCATTGCTCTTTTTCTCAKTTAAAGCTGTTTCATCTTTGTTCCTCTTGCTATCTGCAGCACATCAAAATTATGTCAATGTCAAAATGTCAGAAACATTCCTTAACCATTAAATTCAAAGAACAACAGTGACTGGGGAATATCCCCCCCCAAAAACCCTGGCCCATAAATATTAAATAAATATTAAAGGCTGGCAGCTGAAACTGTTCCCAGCCAAGAAACCACCTCAGAAACAAATATTTAACAAATGTAAAAACAACAAGTGAAGCCTGTTCTTGTCATTAGTTTTTAAGAACATTCTGGAACTGGGTTAAATTTCCTGCTTTTTTTCTTCTCCCACTTCATCTTTTAGAAACGATTTTCAACWCGTTTTGTATTCCCTGCCAAAGTTAGCAAACAAAATGCTGCATTTACATCACTTGAGTGGATCTCTAGGGAGGAAACCCTCAGAGGAGAAGCACAGGGAGCTTTCACTGTGCTGTAGCTGGTGGGTGTTGATGCTGCAGCTTTTGCTTGAGCTCTCCCCAGCAAGGTGTGACTTCCTGTGCTTTGTGATATTTTGCTGGGAACACGACTGAAAGCTGATGAAAATACMGAATTGCCTCAACAAAGAGGGTTTTTCACTGTCTCCTGTCACTTTCCCTTCCCTCCAGCACCAAAGCAGTCCCATCTCAGCGGTTTCCCAGTAACTCAGAACTCACCAAAGCTCTTTTCGTGCCAAAGCTTTCTTCTGGCTGCCTGTGATTTGGCACAGCTCCACGTTTGATGATAAAATTTGTTTTCAATCCTTTGTAGCTGTGAAAAAGCAGATTTTTCTTTTGAAGGGAGACATATGTTTGGGGTTTTTTCTGGAGTAGCTTTTTGCTGGCACCCACTGCTTGTCTGATTAATTTTGCAGCTCCTAGTTACTGTGTAAATACTGGCTTGTCTGAGCATGTTCCATGTGGTATTTCCTACAGTTGGAAAGAATGCAATTGACTGGGAAGRCAAGAGGTGAAATCACCTCTCTCCTTTATTTACACTTTGCATGTTTGTGTGCCTCAGATTTTTACTGATGTTTTTAAAAACAGCTTAAGCTGGAGGTGACCCCAGAGCAGTGGGATGCTGCTGTCAGGCCTTTGCTGTGCAAACAACACCCCCTGGATTTGGATAATATTCTGCATTTATCCAAGGAATGTCAGTTGTGATGGCAGCTCACAACTCCATCRTGTTCCCTACTGGGAGGATGAAAGGACAGGGAGAACCCAGAGGATGTCCCAGCTGTTGTTCTGCTCAGGGCTTCAAACACGAGCAAGGCAAAGCTTTGTCTGTTCTTGTCATTAACTGTGTGAGAGTTGTGAAATTGGGTAAAACTCCTTGCTTTCCCCCTTATCCTCTCTTTGTTGTTTAGCAAATAAAGGGGTGATGTGTTCTCTGGGGAAAAAAACAAACTGGATGGAAGGTTTACATTGATTTTAGTTGCARTATTTCCAAGGAATTCAGCCATGGAGGTGATGCACAGGCAGCTGACAGAAAGAGATAAAGGTGTGTGACAGCAAGTGYTCCCTGAACTGCACTTACCACTGCTTTGGCTTCCTGCACACTCCTCCTAGCCAAGGCCACAGCTGTGGAATCAAGAGATGAAAGRTATTTTAGCATCTCTTCACTATTGACAGTTTCCCCTCATGCCCAAGCCAGGACAGATCACTGAGCTGGTGGCTGAAACACAGAACTGCTCCTGAAAAATTGTCTGGGCTGCTTTTGTATCTCGGTGTGTGCTGAGTTCCATCAGCTCTCTGGGCTGTTTGCTTATCCAGCAAAATCCTTGCTGATATTAGCACACATTTACAAAAGCTGAATTTCCCAATTTAGYCCTATTTGTAGTGGTTGTTTAAAAAAAAACCCCACAGGATTAATCGTGAAAGAATGGCTCMTGTCTTTTTATGGAAAAAACATAAGTGACACATCAGCTAGAGAGAAGCTCCTGCTGTGAACTCATTGAATTCACTCGACAGGAACTGGGCTGTGGTGCTTTCAGGCTGAGGAGGTTCACAGAGCAGGTTTCTTTAGAAAGCAGCATGAAATGAGGGGTTGGTGTTGCTCTAAGGGCTATGATCAGTTACAAAACTGCCCAGTGCTCTCCAAACTTCAAAATATTTGCTCCAGTGTGCCTGAAGTCACACAATCCAGATTAAACTAAGCTCTAAAGTCTTTCCACAAGCAATAAATAAATCCTGGGTTTAAAATAAAGTTACCCAAGTCTCTGCTGTGACTGTGCAGAGGAAAGTGGAAGCTCATTACCCACATACCAGTCAGAGGATCCAGCTCTCCAGAGGCAAAGCTGCTCTCCATCTTTCAGCTCTGCTTACTTRGTCTCCATGTCTGAAACAACCATGCAGAAGGACAGGTCACTGCTGCCCTCTGAGAGCAGCCCAGGGTGTTTGTATGCTGATTTAAATACAAATTTTCTCATCTCTTATTGCTGACTGCCCATAAASAGCCTCAGCATTTACATTTTTGTGRYGTTTGCAAATGTTCCCAGCTATTATTAATTTTCTCAGCCTTGTGAAGGAGTYTTAGGAGAGACAGGGATATGACAGAGCTGGTAAATGTCCAACCGTGGGTCAGTGCACTTTGCTCTGGGAGAGCTGTCTGGGAGCTCAGGAGTGGCCAGGGAGTTGGGAAAATCAGCTCCATCCATCCCTCCATCCATCCATCCATCCATCCATCCATCCATCCATCCATCCATCCATCCATCCATCCATCCATCCCTCCCTCTGTCCCTGCCAGTTCAACTCTTACCTTTTGAAGCCTCAGCCATGCATGGAACAAAATCTCCACTTAGGAGCTGTGCAAAAGCCCTTTGGAGATGATCTGCAGTCTTTCAAGAGTGGCTGATCCCAAAGGCACTTCCAAAGAGAGGTGTGAGAGCGATCCCAGCGCTAAACTTCCCATGGGCTGCTSCTTCCCTGCCCTGCCCGAGTCCCGGGAGGAGTGGGAGGACCGGAGGAGTCCCACCAACCCCTCCAGGGCTCAGCCATCGCCACACCTTTGTTTGTGCCCCTCCGTGCAGGGCGACAGCGGCCGCGGCACAGGGAGGGGCTGTTGGGAGCAGAGAGAAAACAAACAGCAACAAGAGGAGCCCGAGGGCTGATCTCAGCTCGCAAACCCGTGGCAAGGGGCCAGCAGATTTCATGACGAGCCCTTGTGTCCTTTCCACGGCGTTTGGCATCCCGGCGGTGACCACGGGCAGGGCTGAGAGGCTGCAGGGGACAGGGCAGGGTGACAGCCTGGGCCCCAGGTGGGAGCTGCTCTGCTCTTCTGGGATGCCAGAGCAGGGAGAGGGACCAGATCTCCCTGAATCTTCATCCCCGGGCATCGTTCCTCATTGCACAGCAGCTCTTCCCATTCCAGGGCATCTCTCCTCACACCTTCCCCTGTGGGCTCACCCGGCGTTTGATCCTGCTCTCAGTCACACCTGAATCCCTGCCTTCAAGAGAGCAGGGGGGTTAATGTTTGGGTTCCATTTAGGAGAAAATAATAATAATTTTTAAAATCTGGTCTTTATGATTATAAGCAAAAATTTGATAATATAAAAGAAATATTTACTAAAGTCTCAGGTATACATCTCACTTATTTTAAGCATCACAAATTTTTAAGTGCTTGAAATCTGGGCTGTACCCATTCAGGTTCTCCAGGTTTTGGGTTATCCGGAGGGAACAGTGTGATGAGCCGACAGCAGAGGGCAAACACAGCCTGCACACACTGGAGCTGCAGCGCTCGGTGTTCGGAGCCTCCCAGCCCCGGTTTCTGCCGGGACAGCCCAGGGGAGGGGCAGGTGCCGCCTTAGACAAAGACAGCCTGGAGTGGGAAGCAGCAGCAAAACTCTCACAACAGCAACAATTTGTTTTCCTTCTCGTTTTCATTCTTTTTTTGGAGCATCTGATGGACTTCAGGTGGCTGTGATGTCCTGGGCAGTGCACTTCTTACAACCCTTCATAATTACCTCTGCAAAGCCATAAAACACATTTCTTCTCACCCTACTTTATCTGYTGTGGGTTGAGTTTCAGTGAGTACCCCAAGAAAAGGCTCTGTATCCTCTTCTCCCACTCCTCTGCAGAGCAGAACCAACTGCTTCCATCAGCATTTTGGTTTCTATTGAATCTGACTCCTCTTTCTGCCTTAAATCTTCAATTATTTCATTCTTTATAACTCTACAGATTTGCTGCTAGGATTGTGAGTGTTGGGTATTACAGGAAAGCTCTCAGAGGGTGGGGTGAGACCCTGGCACCACATCCTCCCATGCCCACGGATCCCTGTGGTCTCTGRGAAGCCCTCTTGAAGAAACAGACTCAGCCTAATCTAACAAATGTCCCCGTGCTCAGACATCCCCAGAATTTCAGCTTTTCGAGCCTAACCAAACAAGGAATTCCTGAGCTGCAGCCTGCAGTCACAAAGTTCCCGTTTCAAGCTGTTCCAAGCCAACGTCCTGGCCTGATTAGAGGCTTCAGTGCTGGGAATGCAGAGCCTGTCCAAGAGGGGAGCCACAGCTATTCTGGGTGCACGAGTGATAAGAGCCCTAATTGCAGTCTGGGGGCTCAGGGCTGGGACCTCAAAGAGGGGAGAGAACACAATGTGCAGCCTCAGCAGCGGGAGGGCAGCGCTGGGGGAGGATTTGGGAGGATGGGACGCTGTGACAGYCACCAGGAGAGGCCAGGGCTGGTGCCAGGGTGGTGGGGAAGCCCAGTGGAGCAGGGATGTCTGTGCTGTGACAGGCAGAGCTCTCGGCAGGCGACGTTTCTGCAGTCCCTCAGGTCAGACTGGAGTCTATTTTGGCTSTGTATTTTCTCAGCAAGCTGTTGGAGCTGACAAGAGCCAGGAGAGTGACAGATTGCCACTGTGTTATGCTGCACATCTTGGAGTGTTAGACCACAAATCTGCTGAGAGATGAAGTGAAGCCTATCACTGGGCCAAATCCCACTTCTGCAGCGTGTGAAACTCCCAAGTCAGGGAGCCCAGTGTGAGCTGAGGCAAAGAGGAGCAAATCCATCAGGATTTGTGTTTTAGGTCTGTGTGAACAGAATGAGGCAGTCATGTACAGCTCTGTTCTGCGGACCCCACAGCCCCTGCCTCACAGAAACAAGGCAGGAAGAGACCCTGGCTTTTCACTCCTATGGCATTTTTGAGGCACCAGCCCCCAAAACACTGAATTTCCCCTACTGAGATRCTCCAACTACCACCTACTCATTTTAGCAGATCAGACAACAGGCCATGGCATATTCAGAGCAGCTTTTACAAAGGAATTTYAGGCTTTTTCTGGCAAGGATATTGCAGAGTTTCTCATCTGAGAACCAAGGGAGGTGCAGCTGATCTCCTACATGGGGTTATCCCATGAGGAACATGTCTGGGTTTGAGTATTCTTTTTCCCTCTTGCACAAACAGTACTGAATGGGGTAAGAAGTGCCCAGCTCTGCCCCACTGTGGCACTCAGAGCTCCAGTGTGGATTTCTGGTGTTTTTGCAAGGCAAAGGCAGGTGGGTTTGGTATTTACTCAACCCTGCACGAGGCTGTTGGGAGTCTGAAGGTTTGTTTGATGTGGACTCACCTCCCAGAGGCTTCAGTTTCTGCTGCTGTGCACTGTCACTGTTTAGGAAATAYTTCACCCAGTAACCCACAAGGTCTAGCAAAATTCAGGAAGTGCAGATGTATGAGAACCAAAACCAGAAATTCCTCCTAAGTCTCGGTGTTTTGAAATGTTTGCACCCTCCAGACATGCTCCAAGAATCTTACAAACAACCCCCAGCTCTGGCAGACACACTCCTTTATTCTCTTGCTGGTTTGCTCCCCGTGCCTGGCTTTGTGGGAGGGTTGTGTTCCCTCACTTCTGGGAAACTTGTCCAGCTCAAAGGAAAGAAAATGGTATTTCTTTGTTGGTTTTTTTTTTTTTACAGTGCCTGACTAAGCAATTTTCATGGTAAACCATTTTCACAGCAATTCTCAGTTAGCAAACAATCGAAGCCCAAATCTAGACTTCGATTGCAGGCTGGATGTGACATGAATTTTGGAGTGAGCATCTGGAGGGAAGAGGCAGCTGACAAAAAAACCAAGTGCACTGCTCTGAAATCTAACAGCCAAGGCCCCAGTCCTGCACCCCCTGGAATCTGTGACAAAACACTCCCTGAAGTTAAAAGGGACAAAGATAAAGAYACTTAATAAATTGGGATCTGATTGGAACCCGCAAGGAGCTTAGGGGACCACTCTGCTTTGAAGTCATTCTTAGCAGGACTCATCATCTCTCAAATCAGCTGCATAATRAGRCTGAGACAAATGGGCTGCCCCATTAATGGTGCCATGTCACAGTYGCTGAGATCAGACACAAATTTCTTCCTCCACAGGTAATGTTGTGAGATATCATGTTCATGTAAAACACCCAGAGACAGGGGAGGAGTCTGATTCTTGCTGCTACCACTGATAAAATTTCCTCTTTTTTTTTATGTTTTCAAAAAAGCAGATGAAATTCCTAATTCCTTTCCACGTTGCTGGGAAGCAGCAGATCCTTTTCCCATGCCCACAGTGCCTGGGTTGCACTGAGTGCTGAGAACAGCTCGGATGCAGGTGGGAGGCTGCCACGAGGCTGCCCAAGCTCAGGGAAGGATTTGCTGCGACAGAGACACGCTGCCTGTGCTTGGCTGGCAGCCAGAAACACAAGGGAATATCAGGCTTGTGTTTTCCTACTGATGTCCTAAAATAACAGGAGTAATGTGTGTCAGGATAGAAGCAGACCTTCAGAATATCTGGATTTTATGCTGCCTGCCAAGTGGTGTCTGGCAAAGGGCAAGTGTTCTCTTGATGTGCTAAAACACAGATCCATCATCCAGTTATTGGGGGAAAGTGTGTTAAGATAGGAAATAGCTATCCATGGCCCATTTGGGGTTTTTTTCCTATCAATAGGAGGTTGTGTGAATGGAATCTGAAGTGAAAACGGGGGGGAGCTGCCTGCACGGTGCAGTGGAATGTGACAGAGCTCACGATTGCCATGGAAACCCGCCGTAGTAAACGGGGCTCTCCAGCTGCAGGAGAGGATTTATAGTGCCAGGTCGGCAGTTGGCAATTTAAATCACCCATCTACAGGTAAAATGGCACATTCCCTTCCACCTTGTGTCCCTGCACTGCAAAGTGAGAAAGGAAGGGGACGTGGGTGGTGAGAATTACAGTACAGAGTGATGAGGTGTCGTAAAGCCTGACCTAAAACRCTCAGGAGCTGCAAAGATTCCTGTGGATCTCGGTGGGGGCAGGAGCAGCCCCGTGTTCCCTGTGCCCCAAAGCAGAGCAGCAGGCACAATACCTGTGTCCAGCAAGCTCAGAAGGATGAGAAGCAGAGTCCAATTCCCTGCTTGCATAACCCACAGCATGGAGACCCCACAGCTCAGGGATGCTCCCAGTTTGTTCTTTTGGTTTGGAGCTGGGGAAGAGTCCATCTGTTACACCTAAAAGTGAGACAAAATCTGCTGTGAGGCCCAAGCCTTGCTGTGTAACAAGGGATCAGATAAATGGGGAATGATTTACTGTGTTCAGATGCCCCCATTTATTGACACTCAAGCACAGTGATCTATGGAGTGCTGTGAGACAGCAACAACATTATTTTTGCARTGCTGCCTTCATCAYCATTTATTACCAAGCCCTGAGTGCCTGAGTCCATAATGTCCTGGATCACACACCCCACGTCTGTGTGATCCCATCCCCAGCTGAGGGCAGTGGTTAAATCTGATTTATGTGGAACCACCATGGGGCCAAGGTGGGCTTAACTCCTCTAAGTTTTCCTCTTTGTCCTGTCCTGTAAACCTCATAATCTCCTGATTTACCCCGGCTTAGTGTGACTGGATTGAAATATGCAGGTTGCTGCACACCTGGGTRTATTTGTGTCACTAAACAGAAGAAGGAAAATTCCTTTTGAGCTGGAAAATGCAGAGTCCTTGGTGGCAAATTCTCAMAGCTCTGTGCACTCTGTGAGGGTGTTTTATTGTGCTCCACAGCTTTTWCTTCACATGTTACTTTGTTCTGCTTCAACCTTTCAACAAGGCATCAAACAGCTACCAAGAATGGCAAGATTTAACCTGTCCCTTCAGCAAGAATGATATGTTCAAAATCCAAACAGTCCAGCCAAAATCTGGGAATTGGGTGCTCCTGTCCTACCTCTGCTGCTGCCTGTTTTGAATCCTGCCCACACAGCAGATGTTGCCAGCCAGAGTTCCACTTCCCTGCTGCATTTATTCCTCTCTGGAGTGCTCTCYTTGGGCCTTCAGCCTTCGAAATCCCTCCTTCCTCCTTTCAAATCTTTCTATGTACTCAGCAATTTGCAGGCCATTAATCTCAGCCCTGGCATCAGAGCTGAGCTCTGCCCAGTCCCCARCTGGGACYAGAGCACRACCAGCAGAGGTTATGAGAGCAGAGGAGCTTTATAAATCCCACTTGCTCAGAGCAGTCCCTGGGGTTGCTGACCCTCTGCTCCTAAATTCACCTGATTCCCCTTGATCATATTTATTTCATCATTAAATGCCAATCCAAAACAGTGGCAGTGGGGAAGCAGCAGGCTCAGCCAACACAACAGGGCCATCTCCTGCCTTGTTATGCTCCATMAAGTCAGGTTTGCCCTCAGATTTGCTGGAGTTTCATTCCTGCCATCCCCTGGGATGSCAGGCAGCACAGCCATTTAACCCAAGTTCATTTATGACTGACTGGAATTTGTTTGTCTGGCCTTTTTTTATTTTTTATTTTTCAAATAATCATGCAAACCAACAAAAATATTGCCTTATTATTGACAGAAGGGATCTATATGGAGCTAAATGCAAAGGAAAATAGATACCAGTCCTGCCCATCTCCAATGGAAAATCAAGGCTGCATATGTTGAAGGCTCAATTCCCTGCTGATGCAGAGTGGAGYTCTCCCAGTTTATGTAAGCAGGGAAGCTGACCGCGAGGAGTTTCTGTTTGCTTGCAGCAAAGTGTGGGCACGTTGGAGAAACAGCAGATCCTGGGCTGGATGGTATTGGTATGGTATAACTACCCTGGAAATGATGGGTATTTAGAGGGCAAGGAGTGCCAGCAAGAATTTGGTGGGAAAACGCAGGCTTGATTAATTTTTCTGGTAGGGAAGGTGTTGAGTTCAGAGARACCAAGATGCAGGCGAGGGAAATGTGCTGTCCTGTCACTGCCCGGACTGGAAGGGTTCCCACACGCCCCGGTTTGGTTTCTATGACAACATCACTCCGCTCTGGAGTGAAAGTCAAAAGCAGCAGCCAGGAGGGAGGAACACCCCGAGGAGCCTTCCCTGCTTTTGCTTTCCCAAGGGGAAAAACAGAGGGGATGGAGATTGCAGACGCAGAGTAACGCTGCTGCGCCAGTCCCAATCCTCTCCCTCAGAACCGGCACTGTTCTTTTCCCYGGGGGCTGCGAACAGCAAAGGACACAAATGTTTGATGCCAGGGCCACTTGGAGCAAACGCTGCCGTTCATCTCCCCCCGGGCCATGCGGGCTGTTAATCACCCGTGGSATCGATCCGCCGCAAACACAGCGCTGGCATTTGCCGGGCCGGGCAGAATATCCGATATCGGTGATAACCCTGCTCAGCGGGTAAAAGAGAAGAGTGTTTTCACAGCTAACAGGGCTGATTGTCTCATTAAAGATCTGGTGTAACACAAACACTGCGTGAGTGCTGCATCAGCCCCAGAAGTTGGGTTTGAACTGCTGCATTTTCAGCCWCTGCTCTTCCAGACACCAGCTGCTGCAAGTGCTCTGAAAAGTTAYTGTGCCACTATTTCTGCTCCTGAAAAGTGTTCTGTTCTTTGCTCAAACATCAGCATTARTGGTGTCTGCCAGTTACCAGTCCTAAAATGGGAATTATTGCTTTTATAAAATGCTGCTTTATGTTGCTACAATATTGTCCCAATATTCAACTAGAATGCTTAGTTTTAACCTCAGGTGCAAGAGATGTAGCAAAATGTGTGTAAACTGAGCAGAGCAGAGCTGAGCTGTAAGTGGTGGTAACTTTGCACTGCTGATTAGAAACTCGATGGGTTCAGACCTGAGCCTGTGGTTTGATGCAGTTTTGGTGATAACCAGAATGTGCTTCCTGTCACCATTGTCTGGTTTGGGGACTGCAGGAGCCTTGGTCACCTCGTGGTCGGTGACAGCGTCACCTCAGCAGCAACTTCTGCTCCTCCTGCCTCTGATTCACAGAATTGTTGGGAGCTACATGGAAACAAGTTCCACCCTGAGTGTTTGGAAAGCACTTGCAGAAGCTTGACTAAATAATGCAATTACACTGCAAATATTGACAGTCTGTTTGAAAACAAATCCAAACATGCTTGTAATTAATGTCAGTACCAACAGTTACAACTTAAAAGGAAACAAAGCCCCCTTCAAAGGTGAAAATGTTTCATTTCCCCCTCTGGGCTTTCAATTTTTTATTTCTGTCAATGCCAACAAGAGGTTTTCCCAGACTTCCAGCAGAAGAAATCGGGGTTTTGTCTGTTGACTCTTGGAAATTGAAGTTGGTTAAACAAATCCACTGCCAACATTGTAAACAGAAGTTGATCATGGCTGAGCTCTGGGCTATTTGTCTGAGCAATAGAGCTTTGATAAGGTGCCTCCAAGAAAAGCTCCCTGGTACTGCCATCAAGGCTTCCAAGGCCAGAAGAATCCAGCACAGATTTCAGTGGAACTGCTGGGATGTGGATACAAGGGACACAAAGGCATCAGGACAGTCCCCTCTGGCCTTGCCTAAAAAATCCCCAGCTCCCCAGCAGGCCAGTGCCAGCCCACGGGGTTCCATTTCATCAAACTCTCCACGAGGWTGGGAGCAAGGGCATTTTAAGGATCTCTTGCAATTTATTTAATGAAGCTTTTTGCAGCCAAGCTTGAAGGCTGAAGGAAGCGGATGAGCTCTGTCGCTTTGTTTGCCTCCTCTGAGGCCCAGAGGGGCATTAATGAAAAGGAAATGCAGGGACTTCAGAGACACAGGATGTATAAATATGCACAAAGCAAAGGCCAGATCCTCAGGTGCACYCAAACACTGAGGGGATGGGATTTGTGAGAATCCTTGAGGTCCTGATGTGTATTTTCAATGCTGTACCAGCAGAGTGGGGTGGGCAGGAGGGTGGGGAAAGAAAGGTAAGGGACCCCTGGCTGTGTCCCTGGCCAGGTTCTGGGAAGGACTTGCATCCAGCTGTAGGAATCTCACCCACCCCCAAAACTGGGCAGCTGAGCTCCCCTGAGCCCCTCTGTGCTCTGCAGTTTGTGGCTGGTTCAGGAGTGCCTGCTCACAGCTGAATTATTCAGAGCAGCTCGTTACTCAGAGCTTTTCCTGAATGTCTGTGCTCCAAGAGGTTTTTTAAAAGAGACAATCACAGTCAGCAAAACAACTCCTCACTCTCAGATGATCCTCTTTATTTCAGGTGTGAATAATATTCCTGGCTGTGAGTCTCTATTACAGGTTCTCTGCAGATTGTAATAACCTTTTGTGCTTCTACTTTGGAGATAAAATAATGGTTCCTCACTGAGTCCTTCCCTCTGATCAGAGGAGTTCTGTTGCCTTAGGACCAGACTCAGTGGAAGGAAGGATTTATGAAAACCCTTGAAAACCGTAATTTCTTTCCAGGTCCTGAAAAAAGCAGCTGTGTGGCACAGCAGTTTTATTTAGATCTGTTCAATCTTTCAGCAGCATGGAGGGTTCTTTTCCCCAAGCACAGACACTGAACCTTGTTCTTAATTTGTTGTTTTAACTAAAGGAATAGCTGAGCACTCCTGCTGAAACCCATCCCTGCTCCCTCCCCACTTTCCTGCSTGGCTCCGAGCTGTTCTGAGGAGGATGTTGTAGCAACTCATGTAATTAAGCTTTATGAAAACCCCAAAGCAAATGTTCCTGGTTCAGACAGGCCGTGTGTGGCCCCCATTTGCACAGCAGCCCTCAGACCCTCCAGGGGCATTTTTATKATTCCTTTTTTCTTTCACAAAGCCAACTCCTCTCTTAGCCATCTTCACAGCWCTGCCAGGCTCGTTCAGACTCCCGTGCCACACTGGAGATCTCCAGCCATTGTTCCTTCCCCACGAGGGATGGCTAAAGGTTATTTTGTCATCTGCACTTTACAAACTGCCAAGAGGCAGCACCAGCAGTGATGTTCCACTGGAAAGCAGCCCTGCCTGAGGCTGCACATCATCTCCTCCCTTCCAGCTCCAGGGAAGAGTTGGATCCAAGCTGAAAAATTCCCACTGTGAGCCCTCATCTCCTGCACACAAAGGAAGCTGCATCCACTGGGGGGTTTTGTCTTTAAAAGGGTGCAAACTTCCTCCAAGAGAAGTTTATCCCCATGGAAATTCACAGCTCTGAAACTGATGTAAGACAAAGTTTCTTCAGCTTTGTTGTGTGGTTCTGTTTTTCAGGCTGGTTTAAACCCTTCCTTGCAGGCTGTGTTTGGAGGGATTTAGAAAATGGAATGCAGGACAATAGCAAGGTGCTTTTGGAACCTGCCAGATTGGAGAAAAAAAAAAAAAAAGACAGTGCAAAGTCTGGTGATTAATCACAGCTGTTGCTAGAAAGAGACAGCAATTACAGAGCCAGCTCTGTAGTGATTTCAGCTGGGGTCTGTCAGCTTGGGAGCCTCAATTGCAGAGCTCTTTTTGCACACAAACCCCAGCAGAGGCCCCCAGCAATCCATTCCACGAGCTGCAGGAGAGCTGCCGTGCTAATTAAGATAAATCTTTGTGTTTTGGAGGGAGTGCCTGGCTCTGGTGTGTCTGGGTGATGAAGACATGGAGGCAGTGGAGGGATGTTCCTGTGTCCTGGCAATTCTTAAATGATTGGCAGAATTTACTGTTGACTTCTGCCTCGCTGTCTTCCCTTGAGCTTTCTGTGCCTTCCTGCTCTCAAGGCTGTCTTTTCCAAGTGGAAGGAAATATGGCAGTACTTGGAGCTCTTTCATCTTGTGTTGTGCTAGCTTTGGGTACCAATTTATAAAAGAAATGTTAAATATTACCCAAGAACCCTTAATGATCCTGCAATCCTATTGCTTAGAGCTGTGATTCTGTTTGTAAGTGAAGATGTAGGGGCACTCAGGAACTGGGAGGAGCAAGATTTTGAGCTTTAAGATTGCAGAAACAAAAGATGTTGGAGGTGCAGGGGTGCATAAGGTCAAAGGAAAATGAACCCTGCATTGCCTCTGCTGGATTCTGGCCTGGCTGTGTTGTACCCTGCCCTGTTCTTCAGGATCCACTCCTTTTTTCCATTCTGCCCAGCTCTGCTTCTTGATCTTATCTGCACTGAACAAATCAATTCTCATACCTTTCTCTGGTAGGTCACACTTGTCACATTCATCTGGAGCCTCTCTAATTGTTCCAGGTCCTTCCCAACACAGGACACAATGTGCACACAGTTCACCAGAGGAATTAGTGGCATTTCTGAAGAACTGGGSTTTCTTTCTCTCTGTGCTCTTATAATTTTCTTGTTTCATTGCAGCTGAGCAATGGATCTGAGTTGTGGCTGAGGTCCAAGTCCTTGCAGGGAGCTCCTTGGCATGAACATGCAGGGTTAACCAAACCCAGCCCACAGCAAAGYGATCGAATCATTTCATCTAATGAATTCAAATCTATGGCGACCTATTTGCCACTTGTACAAGAAGAAAGAGGAGCTGAGTTTGTCAGATGATAAATTATCCATTGCAAATTCATGAGTTTGAAGGCCAGAGGGGACCATTAGGCTCATCTCAGCCTGACCTCCTGCACAAGCCAGGCCCTGTGTCATTRACGTGGGGCTGACCCTCCTGCCCAGAGCTCTGTGGAACACCACAGRTCTGGCTGGAGCCCAAACTGGAAGCTGGCCTCCTCCCTCCTTTCCCCTGCTCTCCTTTCCAGCATTGTTTCTCTGAAGGGCAATTCCTCTGCCTTCCCACACTYGCTGAATGCCAGCCCAGTGCTGGGGCCCAGCTCAGCATCCTCAGTGCCTGGGGCTGAGCAAGGGCTGCAGCAGCACGGGCTGGGTTTTATCTTGTGCACTCATGTCCTTGTCTGGAAAAGGGGAGGCATGGACAAACACCCCCTGTGAAGTGCCAAAATCTCTTAGGGCTGAGCAGTGCCACATTCCCATGGCTTGTGAAAAGCTGCTTTGCACCAGGATGTTCGGTGCTGTCAGTGAAACCACAAAGCTGGGTAAAAACTGGCTGGTGTGAGGCACAGTGTCSCAGCCTGGTCCTTCCAGTGGGCATCTGGGGCAGGTTACTCAGGGGGGTTCCTTTTTTTGGGGACAATAAGGCACTCAGGACAGCACCACACCTCTGTGGGYGAGGAGACAGCTTCCAGCTTTCCCTGCTGTGGTTTATGCACAGAACTGAGACTATTCCTAAGCTCAGACACAGACACAGGTTTGTTTATGGGGTTTTGTTTTGAATGTAAAAGCCCAATCAATTAGCTCTTGGGAAAGGCTTTTGTGGTTTGCTAGTGGGGTGTTATTGATGATGTTCTTTCCTGAGCAGGATCTGGGTTTCCTCCTGAGAGGGGTTTTGAGCAGGTCCCCAGGGTGAAACAGGCAGTAAACAGGCATGGCTCTGGATTCCCACCGACCACAGGGTTCTGTGTGTGCAGAGCAAGCTGCTGGAAGCCAGGGAAAGCCTCAGTCTATAGTTGGGCTTATTTGGGGTGGGTCTGTGATGAAAATGATGTTTAATTTGCTGTTGCTGGGTAAGTGGCCCTGACTTTCAGGCAGGTTTCTGCTGAGTGACCAACTCCCTAACTTTTCCAGCAGCAACTCAAGCCCTGGAGAACAGAGGGAGCTGGATGCAGTGTTTGAAGATGAACTRCATCCTTCTCTGGGTGGAAATAAATATTTAAGGCCCCCAGTTTCAACAGGACATAATAAACTGAAAGAAGCTGCTGTGGGCTGGAGGGAAAATCCCTTTTCCTTGGGGGATTCCTCGCTACCAAAGAGAGCAGCCTGACTTAGCTCTGTGGCTGTGGCACAGCCCTGCTGACCCAGCACCGCAAATACTGCCCTGCCAGGTCCTGCCAGGTTCTGCCCGRTCCCAGCTGCTCGTCCTGGCTGCCTCCAGGTGCAGACACTCTCACAGACCAAAGGGCTTTGGCCAAACCMAAACCGAGACTCGTTAGGGCTTTCAGCAGGCTCCACCTGGGCAGGAATCAGCGCTGCTCCYCGGCGGTACCGAGCAGGTGCGGTGCCCGCACCTCGCTGCGCGWCTGGGGCCGCTCCCAGGTGAGCGGGGAGGCACCACCGGGGCTGTCCCCACGGGGATGTCACCTGGGGGATGCCACCGGAGGGACAGAGGGACTGTGCCGGCCGGGGGATGCCGTGCCCGGGCTGCGCTCCCCGTCCCGCGGCGGGACCCGCCGTGCCGGGCGGGAGGGAGGGAGGCAGGCCGGGTGACATCAGCCGGAGGAGGGGCCTGCCCGCGAGTTTCTTTGCTCGGTGCATCACTTCCCGGCGCTGCCATAGTCCGCTGCCCGCTCCCCGCCGCGGGGCCGGCGCCCATGGCGAGCCCGGCCGGCGGGGACAGCCCCGGCTCCGCCGCACGGCGCTTCTACTGCAGGTGAGCGGGGCCGGGGGGAGCCCCGGGGACAGCCCGCGGAGCCTTGGGGACAGCCCGGTGCTTGGGGACAGCCCAGTCCTTGGGGTCAGCAGCGAGCCCCGGGGACAGCTGAGTCCTTGGAGACAGCCCACGGAACCCCGGGGACAGGGACAGCCCGGTGCTTGGGGACAGCCCCGGGGACAGGGACAGCCCGGTGCTTGGGGACAGCCGCGGAGCCCGGGGGACAGCCCAGCCCTTGGGGACAGCCCAGTCCTTGGGGACATCCCGGCCCCGCAGCTGCGCCCATCCCCGGGAGCGGACGGAAGCGGGGAGCGCTCAGCCCCGGGAAGCCGGGAGCTGTTGCACGGGTGGGGATCCAGCCCGAGCGGAGCGAGAGGAGCCGGGAAGGACGCGGCGCTCCCTCCCTCCCTGCCGTGGGTGGTGGGAGCTGGCGATGCCCCCGTGGGATGCTCGGCAYCGGTCTGGAGGGAGCGGCTGCTCTGCTGAGGAGGGTGTGATGCTCGGAGCTSGGCGTTCGCATGGGAGGCTCCTGATGGCACTGCAGAGACTTCGAGTCTCAGCTTTAAAACTGGGCGCTACAGAATTCACAGAGGGCTGGGGAAAAAAAATAGCTCCGGGCTGTTTGGCGTTCATGGCAATGCCCATTCTCTTCGTTTAGATCAAAAGCGGAAAAGACTAAACCCAAAGAAGAGTAAATGACTGACTCTGAGGCCTTCCAGCCTTGTTCATGCTGTTCTTTGTGGTTGTGCTTTATCTCTCTAGCAGTGTGAAGTGGAGGCAATGCAGTGGCTGGACTTGGAGGGCTAAAGAAGCCCAAGAATGCTTGAAGTGACTGGGATACAGTGGCTTTTCTTCAATTCTCTTTGCATGCTCTGCAGTAATTAGCACAGCAGCTCGTGGCTTTTCTGCTCTAATGAGTGCTGGTTCGTTAGGGAGGGCAGCAGGTGTTTCTTGGTTGTGTTGTGTTGTAGAGCAACTCCAGGGGAAAAGGAGGCAGCAGAGTTAATGTCATTGCTCTGGGGGAGCTGGGGAGAAGCCTGCTGGGGTTTAACCAGAGTTGGGCTGCTTCTTTCTTTCTCTTTGTTTTTCATGGCAACTTTTTTGGGACTGGGTTTTGGTCAATTTTGCAAGGAAAYTTTAGCAGGAGGCTGCTTATCACAAAAGTGTCCTTGCACATGGACAGGCTCCCAGCTGCTGGGGAAGAGAAATGGGGGAAGCATTTTCCTGTGGCTTATCTGGGTGGCTGTGGCCAGGCTGGAGGGCTTTARAAGTCTCTGCTGTGCCTTTTAGGCCTTGAAAGCAGCTGCTGGTGGAGCCTCTGTCCGTATCCCTGAGTTAAGTGTAACTTAGTTTCTTTCTTCACTTTTATTGCACTATGGGAACTTGAGGGTGAGTTCGGTGCCTCAATCTGGTGTTGATGGGTGGAACCTCAGGGGACTGGCTGGCAAACCCATAGTAGCTGGTCCTAAAATCTTAATGTGTGGGGTTTCCTTTGTGCCTGGTAGTATTAATTCAGGTGTAAGAACTGCAGAAGGCACCTGTGCAGGCAGGGAGTGCCAGACCCCTTGTCTGGGGAGCTGGGGGAGGTATTTTCCTTCGAGGAAACGGGGCTGGGTGGGGAGAAGCATGCCAAAAATGAAAGTGTTTATTCATTGTATTACCTCCTTTAGTGGTTCCCTAAATTCAGCCCGTCCTGCACAAAGGCATGTGCTCTGTTGTGCTGGCTGCAAATAATCCGGGTGCTGAGTGAGCCAAACATCTCTGTTTGCAGAGACTGGAGTCTAAACTTCTGCTGCAGCAGTCACACRCCACAAACCAGGGTGTTTCTGCCCCTGTGTGTCTGCATTTTCTCTCCTTTCTGATGCCATTTTCTCCACAGGGAACTTTTCAAAGAGGACTTGTTGGAAGCCCAGGGCTTGGGAAGTTTGCAGGGCTGGTGTGGGGTCACTGCTGGGGCTGGTTGGAATTGTCCAGTTTTGTGATTGTGCTCCTCAAATCTGAGCTGGCCAAGTTCTGTGTGAGCCTAACTGCTTTACCTTCCTTGGGGTTTTTTTTGGGCTGGTATTAATTCAAGTGCAGTAATTCAGCTGAGTGTAACCTCTAAGCAGAAATAAGGGTGGTAGGAGCTGTGAAATACCTGCTGGCAGCTGGTGTCCTGCTCTTCTCCACTGCTGCAGGTGCTCTCACTTGCCTTTCTGTGCTGGCTGGCTGATTTTGAAGGTGCAGGAAGCACCAAATCCATCAAATGGTTCCCCTGGGCTGGGGAGAGTGACAAGCTCGTGCTGGAGATGAATCCAGAGAGCTCCCCTGAATTTGGCCCTTTGCTTTTAAAAGGCCACTCTGGAGATTTCTGGGCTGGGAGGGAGACATGGACATGTCCTGGGGAAACCCTCACTGTGGTGATGCCATTGATCCCGCACAGAAAGAACATCAGACAATGCTGCAATCGGTCCAGAAATGCATTTATCTGGCCCGAGAACTCAGATAAAAGCACACCTCGTTCCTCCCTGTCCCTCCCCTTGCTCTCTGTTCCCCTGCAGGCTGTGATTTCCAGAGCACRCCTGGCTTTTGTGATGTTTACAAACTTCCCTTGATTGTGTCGCAAACGGTCCCCATCTCGCTCATTAGTGCCACCAGGGCGAGGACCTGACCTGAATGYGCATCGGGCAATTAGAGAGAGCTCTGAGAGAGGAGGCTCCTTCCTCCTGTTCTGACAGGAAAACTGGCCTGGAGAGATTGCTGGCATGGAGAAATTGCTGGCCTTCTGACAKAAAAGGCAGTGAGAGAGGGCACAGCTCAGCCTGGTGCTTGAGGCAGAGCGAATTGGGGTTTGCAAAGCAAACTGGGGAGAAAATCCACTATTGGGGTGAACCTTTGGTTCCTGTTTGTGTTCTGTTTACCCAAGGGACAACAATACCATGAAATACTTCAGTATTTTCCCTAGTTCTTGTCAAGTAAACTCACACAACTTTGGAATCTGGGCTTTATATAAGGCTGACAGCTATTTTCTTTCCAAGGGGTGGTATTTGTGTCTGCCTGAAGTGAAAATTAGCACCAAGCAGCAGTGCTGGGTTTGGAAAAGTGCAATCAGCTTCCTCTGTGGGATTGGGAAAGGGCTCAGGTGCACTACCACAAAGCTGGGAGTGACCATTTGCTCTCTGTTTACTCCTTAGATTAAACTTGAAATTGCTCATTTTATTTCTGAATGCTGGTTCAGAGGTTTCTGAAAGATTCTGATTTTTCTTCTGTTGGCAGTCTCCAGCAGGCAGAAGGATGTGTAAAACAGGACAAACATTTCTAAAATAGCTGTGCAGCATAATAGCTGGCCTGAGCAGAAATTATATGCTAGCTTAGCAGGCAGTGTTGGCTTTGTTGACATCTGTCTTGGGATGTTTTATATTTTTCACTTGTRCTTTCAGCACTGGTGACTCGTGGTCATCCCAAAGTGGAGCCAGGCAGGACATTGAGTGTCCACCTCAGCAGGGAGAGGGGATCTGCTGGGCAGACCTGGGACTTTGCAGCTTTCCYCAGGATTTTGGGTGTCCTTTTTGATTCCTCTATGTTTCACCTGGTGGGATGTGGGGAGAGAAGCTCTGGCCCTGCTCCCTCTGCTCTCCCATGGGACAAGGCTGTGCTTTGTGCCTGGCACTGGGTGATCCTGCTTTGCCTCTGCCCTCCAGGTGCTGTTGCACTACAAAAACACTTCTTGTCCTCAGGGTGTTATTTGGACTCTGTGCATGCAGATGGAGCTGAGGTGATGCTCTGCCTGCTCCCGTGCTGACTTGTACTTCACTGATTCAGGTCCTGCTGGTTGTGCCTCTCCTGGGCTGAGAGCAGTCCCTGTTCATCCCCAAATCCTGTGCCTTGCAGGGGATGTTTGTGCCAAGCAGACAAGAAAGAGAACGTTGTGCCTTGGCCACGTGTCTGTGGYTTTTTGAAGTTTGCCTCTGAGTCACCTGAAGTCAGATCAGKTTGTGACTCGGCTGTGGCCTGAGGACAGCCCTCAAAGCCAGATTCCTGTGAGATAAATGTTCATAATCACACCAGAGCTGGGTCTGGAAGCTGCTGTGCCCCTTCCCAGCTGGAATGTTGGCTGTGAGGACAGGGCTGTGCTGCCCAGGGCTCCATGCCCACCTACTGAGTCTTTTCCTACCTGTTGCATTGGCCACTGGATGCTTCTCTCCTGGATAAGTGTCTCCATGAGCTCAGGGCCAGCAGGAGAGGAGGGACACTGGACAGAGTTCCTGTAAGCAGGAGATTTGTGTTCGGATTGTGGTGACTGGGTGCAGCAGTTCTGTTCACTCCATGAGTGGTGTGTCCTGCTCTGGCTCCAGGTCCTCTCAGAACTCTGGCTCATACCACAGCATGAGCTGCTTATGCCACAGGAAAATCCTGTGTGTGCTTAATTTCTGTTTTCCTGGAGGATGTGGCCAATTAGGGATCTGCTGCCCCTTCTTTTCAGAGTTAGGGGAAGCAGTGCCTCTTACACCAGAGGATGAAAACGTGTTATGAAAGCTGAGAAATTGATTTGTTATAGAAGAGTGATTTTTAAATTCCTTTTTGGCTCTTCCTCTCCTGAGCCAAATGCAGCTGGACCATGACTGCTCTGGTGATTGGGGACAGGAACAGGCTGCACAGCTCCCTTGGCATTCCCCTCCTCCAGCTCAGTGATGAGTGTCCCAGACATTGGCTTGTTTTCCTGATGTRTTACATAAACCACAGGGGAAAGCCTTGCCTTGGTGCTGCCTTGAGGATGAGCAAAGTCAGAGCCAGAAGCAGAAAGGCTTAAATTTGGGAATGCTGGTAAAAGTCTGGGGAATCAACTTCTCACTGATGCAGGCCTCAGGCCTGGGGGGAGCATCTGCAGGAGGCAGATGGGAAGGGATTGTTTTATGGGCTGGCAGTGAGAGAATGGCTTAGTTTGTTAAAGGATGGAAGATCCTGCCTGGATTCAAACCTGTGGAGTGTGTTCCTGTTAAAGCAGGAGGTGTCCAGGTGTGCCCTGAGGGGTCACATTCYCACATTCCCATCTTCCCACCTCTGCTCCCCTGTGCTTGGAGCTGGAGCAAGGGCAGGGGGCAATGCTGGGTTGGGACAAGGGGTCCCTGCAGGACCATCCTGCTGCCACCTGCCCTGAGGTGGCTCTGGGGTGAGCCTGCCCTGTGTCCTGGGCCCAGGGACTTCCTAGATGTGGCTCCCTTCATCTGTGCYCTTTCAGCACATCCCCAGGACACAACTTATCACTGCTGTCTTTAGTTTGAGCTCTCCACAGAGCAAATGCTGCTCCAGCCTCATGTCCCCAGCTCTCATGTTCCTGTTTTCCCCTCTGTGCTCTCTTACCTCCTCTCCAGCAGATCAGACTTTCTGTTCCTGGAGAACACAAACTGCATTTCTGTTGTGGTATGYTGATTTCTTGCTGTCTCATGTTTTTGCACTCGAGATGTCCAGACTTGCTTGAAGAACAGGTTTGAGCTCTGTCACGTCTTACACTGCAGGAAGCCACAAGCAGCAAGTTTCTGAAAGTGGAGAGATGGATTTTACTTAACTTTTGAAGAGCAATTTTACCTCCAGATTGCTCTCAGGTGTATCTGGTGTCCCATCCCAGTCCTGCTCTCTGTGCCCCTTTGATCAGCCAGCCCAGCTTCCAGAGTTCCACTTCCCTGTTAGAAAATCCTTTGCCAACCAAAGCCWTGAAACCCAAATTCCTCCTGGGCTGAGTATCCCAACCACAAAGTGGGGCTGTTGAATTCTGGGCCTGGGTTATTTATATTGTCAGTGGGAAAGCTTCTCATTGACCGAGCTGCTCCCTCCCTAAAGATACTCTTAATTAAATGTTATTTGACAGATCTGACTTTCTAATTGGCTTAGATTTAACTGGTATAAATGGGATTTTATTTTTTCCACCGAAAGCTGAAGAAAGTAGGAATAATTTTGTTGGAAGACTGTTTGCATTCAGAGTCACATCCATCTGTTGTTTAGTGTAATAAGCTGATAGAGTGACAAAAAAAAGCCAAAAACCCCCCCCAGACCCAGAAAGTCACCATCCCTGCCAGTGCTTGGTGAGGAGAAGGTGAAAGGGACACTGCTGCCTCAGCTTTGGAGCTCTCTAAACAATGCCCAGCAATGTTATGCAACTGCCTAGGGAAGGAAGTGAAAAATTATCATTACAGYGCCGTTTCAAGGGCAATATTAAATGAGCAATTTGCAGCACAGCTCTGTACTTAAGTGACTTAACTCGCTTCTCTTGAGATCAAATTAACAGGGCTGGTTAAGGACAATAGCCATGACCTCTGTTCCCTTCAGGAGAGGGGCAGGGACAGGAACTGGGACTGAGAGCCTTCAAAATGGGCAGCCAAACCCAGACCAGTGCAGTGGAGATCCTGGGGGTGGCTGAGGGATCCCTGTCCCACTGAAACCTGGAAAAGGGGGACAAGAATCTCCTGAAACACCTCATTGGTATCTGTTCCTTATTGTAGTGGAAGGGATAAGAAAACCTTCTGCAAGGCCCTGGGCACTGGAGCAGCAACAAACCCCTGAATGAATGGTTTGGAAAGCAGTGCTGCTGTACCTTCAGGCTAGGAGTAAATAGCTTAAAAATCTATTCCCAGCTGACTTTCAGCAAGAGGATTTTGCCTGAGGTGCCAGGCACTGGAACCACAGGGGTTTCCTTTCTGACTCTCAGATTAGACAGGATCTGTCTAAAGAARCTTCACCTTCTCTTGGGTTTCTGTAGCTCCTGCTGCCCCTGGAGGGATTTTTGAAAGAGGAATATTGGATTGTCTYGGCTCCCCTCAAGCTTTTCTGTTCCCTTTTGCTCTTACACCCTCTGGAGCAGCCAGAGGGGCTCCTCCCTGGGAGTCAGGGCTAATGCAAGAGAAAGACCAAGAAAAAGGACTTAAATGGGGAAAACACCAATAACACAGCTCAGTGTAAGAGCTGTTCCATGTTCCACCTGGGAGCAGATGTTTTGTCTTGGAAGCTGCTTTTAAAAATGCATGGGCAGGGCTGGGAGCTGTCAGTTCTGTCTGCAGCTGCCTCTGAGCTGCTCAAGGTGGCTGCTGGAGGCAGCTCTGAGCACTCAGGGGCTCACAGGGCTCCTTTCCTGCCCTGGGCATCCTGCCCTGTTTCCCTSACACTTTCTGGCTGCCAGGGAGCAGAGCTGGCTCCTGAGAAAGGGAGCCCTTTCCTGGCTGCTGTGGGTGCAGCTCCAGCTGCTGATCTGTGCTGGGATTTTGGGGTAGATTCTTTGATTTGCAGCCTCTCCCTGGGAGGATTGGCTCCTGTTATGGGATTGCAGCAGACTCAGCACCAAGGGGATCAGCTTTGTTATAGGGCAGCACCAATAATTAATATTTGTGCTGAGTTCCCCAGGGGAAACCCCACTCCATGCTGGGACGGGGGTCCATGTGTGTGATGGAGTTTCTCCATGCCTTGGTTAACAGAGCTGCACAAATGTGTATTTAGATGTAGAACAGAGGGGTTTGCTGGACCCAGTGCTCTCCCAGTTCTGTTTCCAGGGCTTCCTTGCCACTGCTGTGATTCTGCAGAGCTCTGGGCTGTGTTTGCTCTGGGGGRATGTCACAGCAGGTGCCATTTGAGTGTTCACCTGTACCTGGTGGTACCTCCCTGGGCACTTTGGTGTGGATTGCTGCATTTTCCTGTGCTCTGGAGCAGCTTCAGCCCCAGTCAGTTAGTTGTGGGACAAGTTTCTTCTGTGCTCCTCGCTGCAGTTGAGGTGGCTCTTTGTGCACTCCATCTGTGGRATCTCCGTTTGTGCCTGAGGAGAGCAGGGAAGTGCTGATTAATACTCATCTCTCTGGGGCTGTTTGTTAATTACTGTTATTCATGGTCTGTGTGAGGGTGCTGAGTGGATCCTGGCAGGGTTGCATCCGTTCCAGGCTTTCCGAGTGCATGGTAAACACCAGGATTTTATTGCAGCTTTTCTGGGAAATATTGTTCCTGTTTTCAAGGGTGGGAAATCGTATAGCCTTCAGGGTGAAGGAGAAYAGAGGTGGTAAAACTGGGAACTGAATGTCCTGACTCCCTCTCCTTTCCTTCAGCACTTCCTTACCCACGTCAGAGTGAGGGTAATTGTGCTAATTGTCAATTGGAGACCTTGGCTTGGTCCTTTACTGAGCCCYGCTGGGCACTGCAGCATTGGTGTCACACAAATGACAGTGGCTCTGCTGTTGTGACAGGGAGCAGAAAGTTGTTTAGGAGGAAGTTCCCAGCTGGTGAATTGAACACCAGGCTCTGCCTTTTTATCAGGTGTGTCTTGCAAATGTGGTGGGAACCCTGCAAACCACAGGGGAAGGACAGCCCTGGGCGCTGGTCACTGTGAAGAGCTCAGGGACTGGCTTAAAGAAAGCAGGAGAGCAGCCCTGACTGCTCAGGCACCTGTGACTCCACGAGTTCCCTGTCTCTCAGGCTTTGAGAAGAGAGCTTTTAATTYAAAAATGGAGACAGGGACCCAGAGCAATGTTCTCTGTCAGAAAATCCTGCAGGTTAAACTGTGTGAGTGAGTGGAGCTGCCCTGCCTTGGGCATGGTGGAATTTCGGGTGAAAGATGGAGAGAGGAAAGCACACATCTGTAGTTACAGTCGGGCAGGAAGGATTTGGGATGGGCAGGAGCTGCCAGGGCTTTGAGGAGGGTCCTGTCCTTACTGTCCTTGTGCACTCACCAAACCCCAGCTGGTGCTGCAGCAGCACCAGCCCCTTTTTTTAGCAGCTGCCTGCAGAGATTTGTATGGAGGAAATGCTCTGGGGATTGGATCTTGCTGCAAAACACAGAGGCCATCAGATGAAGTGTGTTTATCAGCCAAGCCTTCTGCAGCATGAAGGCAGGAATACAAACCACCAGCAGCTAACAAACGAGAATATTGAGCTTCCTAAGCCACGGGTGTTTCCCTTTTTCCCTTGACAAACAAGCTCCTTGTGATTTCCAGCTTGGGAAGCCCAGGGGCCAACATCTCTTGGTGCTTGAGTGGAGACTTACACCCATGAAAGCAGCTGAATGTCCTGGAATTGTGATACTCCACGTGTACCTCCAGGCATTTCCTGACCTCTGAGTTCAGCCGAGTGTCTGAGCTCCTGCATGGGTCTAAATAATAAAACATATGAGTTCACTGTGATGTGCCCAGAATTTTAAGGCTGCAGCCCTTGGCCAGCTCCTGGATGAATTGCTTCCATCAGGGCAGYAATCCAGGAAACTGAGAGCACGAACTGCTGGGTTGATGGAATTCTGTGGTTTGGTGCCTTCCTGGGTAAAGCCAGAGGAGAARGGAAAGCTGCTGCTTTCTGTGTGTTCAACCCTTTTGAGGGCAGGCAGGGAGAGTTCCAGCAGGKACCACAGGCTCTGGGGAGATCCTGCTCCACAGGGAGCTTCTGCAGCRTGCTCAGGTGTCTGAGGAGTTAATGATGAAATGTCTGAAAGGACCCACATTTTCCTCTGCTGTTCTGAAGAAAAGAAAAGCTCACTCTGCAAGAYGTTCCCATCAATAAAACCACCCTTTGGCACCAGTGTTTTTGGCAGAAAGTTGCTATCAGCTGTGCCAGTGAGTGACCACTTTGCAGAGAGGACCAGCAGAGGATCTGGCACGTGAGGATGAGGAGTGAGCAGAGAAAAATGCTGTGTTCCCTCTGCACTGAGCAAAGTGATGTGCTGGAAATCCCTCCCTGAATGGCCCTGGGTGAGCTTCCCAGTGYGACTCAGGRATTCCCCTCAGGTTTTCTGGGGGCTCCAGCTCTGCTTTGTGGAGCTCCAAGCCATGTCCTGAAGGCAGAGCTCACCTGCCCAGGGCAGCTGTGTGAGCAGCAGCTTGGCAAGGCAAGGCAAGGCAGGAGATGCTTTGCAGACCTGGCTCCAGACAGAACTGAGTCATTTGTCGAGGCTGACACTCTCAGAGCTGCTTGCCTGAGGCTGCCATGGCTCAGGCAGGAGAGTGAGAATGCAACCATCCAGATACTCACGGAGGAGAGAAAAGTAACAGCTCCCAACATGTGACTGGAATGGAAGTCAAAAAAAAAAACCCCATCCCCAATTAAAGCCATGTGTGTTGGTGGATGGAACTGCTCCTGAAAGGTTGGTGGAGGCTGTTTGTGCAGCACAAATGCAGCCTCTCTGSAATGCCCTGGATTAGAAGAGGCAGGCTCCTCCAGCACATGAAATCCCTGAGGAAACAGAGCTGTTCCTGCATGGCAGCAGCTCCCCAGCCCACCACCCTCAGGGGTTAAGGTAAGAGCTGTCTTGTCAGCTGTCTGCTCCTCCCCATCCCTACTCCTGAAGCACATTTGCCATGCAGCCTGGTGCTGTGCCATGTGGGGTTTTTTCACTGCTGGATGATGAGGATGTCTCTGTGCAGGAGCAGAGATTCTCTTTCTCTGCAGACATGCATAATTCAGTTGTCAGGATAAATGGGCTCCCTGGGTTTGGGCATGTGTGTGAGCCTCATGCTGGATCCTCCCTTTTCTCACCAGTGTGAGGCAGGAGGGGAGCAGGGAATTCTCCCAGAGCTCCAGAGCAGCAGCCTGTGTTCTGTAAACTCACTGCAATACCTGGGAGGTTGCAAGAAGGATCTAAATGAAACCCAAAACAGGCCTGTGGAGAGGAGAATTCTTGCTGTATTTGGGAAGACTTCTCAAGAAACATGATGTTTGTACAAACTGCTCCTGTGGGAGAGCAGGACCAGAGCCCCCTTCACACACAAAGGATGTGATCTACATCAACAACTCCTCTCAAAACACACCTTTGCTGCTGTGGTGGGACTGCACTAATGCCACAGTGCTGTGTGTGGGGAGGAGCAGCATTTGTGCTGGATTTGCAGCATTTCCAGGGTGSATGTTTTCCATGGACTGGGACAGAAGCTCTAAAAATCCGGGGAGATGCTGTGGAGGGCTGAGTCCCACGGTGCTGTGGAAGCAGTGAAAGCAGCTTGCAGGGTGCTGGAGGGTTCCCTGCAGAGGCAGCAGACACCCAGCACAGTGCCAGACAGCGGGGCTGCTCTCCATGGAGGAGCTGAGTGGAATTCTCACCTCCTGTGGGAATCCTGCCACACTCGGGTTTGTGGGGACTTGCACATTCMTCTCTGGGATGCACAGATTTTCCCACAGTGCTGTGGAGCACCCTGAAGTACTTCAGTGCTGCTCTGCTGGGTTTGGGTTTGCACTGAGGAGCTGGAGGAACAGTTTTAGAGATGCTGGCAGGGGTTACAGCAGACACCTGGCTGATATTTGAGCTCCTGGGGAGCCTCTTCCCTTGTTTTCTCAGACAGATGTGGAATTATGTTTTACAAATTCCAGAGGGATGCCCTGTGGCTGTGTAACAGCCAGGGAGAAGAGCAGTGTCCAGTGTGAGCTCTTGTTCTGTTGGCCTTTTAAACCTTTTAAACCTTGGCAGCACCTTTTCCATGCACAGTTGTTTTCCTGCTGCAAGCCCGTGCTCCGAGGCAGGAGCAGCTGGCAGGCTGAGAGAGGAAGGAGAAGTGGGGGCTGCAGCTGGAGGGGTTTCCAGGCAGCTTGAATGGAGAATGGACTGGGGCCTAGGGGAGAACAAGCCTTGCTTTCACTGGAGGAGGTTGTGTAGGAAAGGAAACCTCACACAGCCTGTGCAGCTGCCCAGAACAACTGGGGTGATTGTGCTGTGGCACTCGTGGAGCTGAGCTTGACCCTGCCAGCAGCTGGGGGTGGCAGCAGCCTGGGGCAGGAATTGGGGGAGGCTGGGATGTTTTCAGTCAGAGCTGTCTTGGAGTCCCACTGGGATCCATGAGATCCATGAGGACTCATCCCTGGCTCAGGCAGCTCCTTCTCCCATCCCGGGGCAGCATCCTGGCTGAGCCCCCCAGTGGGGTCTGGGGGCAGTTTCAGAGAGGAGATGTCTGTACATCCCTTATTTATGGTTGTTCTGAATTTGGAATGAACCCCCCAAAGCAGGACTCGCCCATTTTCAGTATTGAGTTTGACCTGAATGAGCTCCTCTGTACTGGTGGATAATAGAAGCTGAATGGCACAAATAAAATAGGTAACAAATACATTGATTGTTTTCATTGTGAGGCTGTTGATAAGGCCACATTTCTTGTTTTTTTCCTAATGTGCATAGTAATTGTAASCTGCTGGATTCTGCAGTATGTTTGTTTAAATCACAGCATCTATTTCAGTGAGAGATGTGTTGACCCAATTGCCAAAGTAAGTTTGCAGYGAGAAGCCTCTCAGGCTGCATGTCCTCTCCTGCTCTCTGCCTTCTGCAAGTGACTGAAGGAAATATCACTTCAGTGCTGGTGAAATCATCCCCAGAGTGCTGCTCAATGGCAGCCTGATGGATTCACCTCACTAAAGGTGCTAGGGTTGTACAAGAAAGCAAAATAYTCCTGSAAAAGCAAAATACTCCTGGAAAAATTTTGTCACTCTGTGTGACAGAGTAGGAACGTCTCAAAGCCCATCCAGTTGCAGGTGCTGGTTTGCCTGGAGCTCTGCAGGGCACATTTCAGGGCTCAGATGCTGCAGGAGTGAGACAAACTGCTGGGTTTTGTGTTTCTGGGGAGGAAAGAGCATCCTCAGGCATCAGCATCATGACTCCACTTGAGTTTGGCAAGCTGCTGCTGCTGGCCTCTACATTTATTTCTCTTTTTTTCTCAGATGGCTGCTGGGGGTTGGGTTTGTGCCCTGCTGATGAGCTGTACAAAGAAATTGTGTTCCAGGCTCATTTGGTTCTCACTCTTGTTGAAAGTGAGTTCTCCTGCACAGTTCTCCTTCAGAGGATTTGATCAGTTCATACACTTGGTGGATTCATAATAATTTTTTTTCTGTTTGGGAGTCAGAACATGTTTTAATGAATTAATTTTCAAATTGATATCTCCTTAATCATCACTGCCTCAGACCCTGCAAAGTATTTGCATGTTATAATTTAAGTGCTTTGAAACTGGCTATCAAGTGAAACTGTTAACCAGGCTGAGATGAAATTCACATTTGCACCTTAATCTCGTCTGAGCATTTTCAAGTGCTGGAAGTTAATTACATCCATGATAGTCCTTTGATACTTGAGTAATTTTGGAGCACAATGACTTAAATCTCATTGCCTGTTGGAAATTTCACTCCTCAGCTGACACAGAGAAATTTCCTTGTGCTGTCTGTTCTTCCTGTGGCTCCAGCTGGGTTTGTGGGCACCATCTGGGTCATGGATTTGAGGGAATTATTGCCACTGGATCATTTACTGGGAGCCCAAACCTTCCAGGTTTGGATCAGGATTCTGCAGGTCAAGGAGATCTTCAGCTCCTGGAGTTGGGGGCTTGTTTTTGGGATCCTCAGTGGTTGTTTGGCATTGAGCTGTGTGAGCATCCCTGCCTGGATGGAAGGTGCTGGCACCTCATTCCTGATGGAGCAGCTCCCCTTGGCCCTTGGGAGAGACTCTGGGAGGGCCAGGGCTCCTGGGTTCTTTCCCCTTCTCTAGAGCTGACTCACAGCAAGGCACAATTTGCCCAAAAGAGCCTCAGCTACCTTTTAGGAAAACGGAGTGATTGCTGCTCTCACACCTCTGCAAAATATTTTGGAGTCCTTAGGTTGAAGTTTCTGCACCTACCAATTCAKSTGCTTCATAAAATGCTCTGMAAACAGCAAATAACTCCCATCTGTCCCCTGCTCCCCCATCCCCAGGGATCAGAGCCAYAGAGGTGGTGTGAGCAGGGGAATGYTGGATGACTTTTGCTTCCCAGCAGGCAATGGGGAGTTTGGATTTGGGTTTCTGATAATGATGCAGCTCGTTGGAGCCCTTCCCCATTGAAATGGGGCCTTATTCAGCACTGCTAATAAGAGGGTAAAGGCAGCTAAATACAGCTGTCTTCCTCAGTGCCATTTGGGATTTATTAGCAAATATGCAGTGGAATTGAATCCCTTGTAAGTACTCTGCAGCTAATGGTAGATAGCAATTAGCTGAAATGACTACTGTGGAGCACTGCTGCTGCATCACTGAGGGGACAGGAAATCTGGAGCCAGCACAGRCCCAGCAGCTTCCAGAACTCCCTGGAGTTTTGTGTTTTTTTCTTTTTTCTGTTTCATGCCTTTAGCAAAAGCCTGTGGTGAAAATGGCTGGGTCTGGGTAATCCCCAGAGCTGCAGCTTGAACAAACACTTCCCCAGCAGCAGTGAGAGTGTGTGGATATTGTTATTTTCAGCTCAGGGGTCATTGAAAGGACTCACTGCAGTGTTCCTGGCAGTGGAAGTGAGTGGAGTGGGATCTTCCTCCCCTCCAGATGTGGAGGGGTCTGGCCCAGATGCTTGGARCCAGTTCAGAAGTTGGGGAGGACTGGGTGCAGCACGCAGGGTTTCATCTCTGACCTTTTCCTCTCCAAACTCAACAGGAGGTTTTGTTTCCTTCCCCTCCCTGATGAGGTGAGGTGTAGGTCAGGCTGTCCCAGGGGCTCTGCCCTTTGGCTGGAGRGGAAAACCAGCTCCTGTCTGCTGCTTTCCAGCTTCCAAAAGGGGTTCCAAAATCAGGCTAATTTCGTGTATCTCAAAGGGATTTGTTTGCCACCCTCCCTGCCTGTGTTCGGGACACAAACCTGCTTGTCAGGAGGGGATGGGTGTTGGGGAGTGAGGGGCTGAGCTGGCCACCTTCCACCAGATCTGCATTTGGGAGTGAGATAATGGAGTATCTGCATTATTCCCCTGCCAGGCTGCTGCTGGGTGTGTGGTGATGGAGAGGAGCAGTGTGGATAAGGGGATGATGGAGATGGTATTTGAGGGTAGGAAGTTGAAATCACCTATATTTAGGAGCAAGTAACGGGATTTTCTTAAAGATTGGAGCTCATTTGGGAGCAAGTGAGAGAGAGAGGGGCAGGTGTGGATGTGCTGGACCCTGCCTGGGGCAGAGTGAACAGGGAAAGCTGCCCACACCCCCTTGGGAGAGTGCCCCAGGCAGAGAAGAGCAGTGGCCTGAGGCTAAATGGGTACAAATTCACTGGGGCTGTGCCTCAGGAGGATCTGAACAGCTTTCCTCAGGTAGGGAAACAAAGCAAATATTGGGAGCACTCCCCATCAGCASAGGGGACACATCCCCGAGGGTCTGRAGGCAGCTGGACCTGGTGGCTCAGAGCCATCAGCTCCCCCTCAGGTACAACCCCTGCAGGGCTGGGAAAGGGAATTGCCAAAGGGGAATCGTTCCCAGCTTGATTGACTGGCAGCACACCCTTAAAGTAATTATTTAAATGCGTATTTAGTTTGTTAAGCCATTGAATATGCATTTACACGAGCACCTGGTGAATCTGAGCCTTTTTTGGTTGGGAAGAAATGTTTAATTGCCTGTCACCAGCGGAATTAGAATTATTTTTGTGCAAAACCTAATCAGATTGCAAGTAAGATGCTGAAATCYGTTGCTTCACTAACTCACATCAATAGAAATCCAATGGGGGGGTTTTTTTACTACTCTTGGTGGTTTTGATGGGTTATTTTCTGCCTTACCTTCTGTCTAAAAGCTTGGAGTTTYGAACCACACGAGGTCTGATTGGGAATGAGTTTTGCAGTCGCCCCCACTAACATGAATCAAAAATCTATAAATACCTTTCCTTTTCCCTTTTCTCCTGTTTTTAAAGGCAGTTTCACCTCGCAGGCAGGGAGAGGTTCTCCTGCCCTGTGATATTTGCAATATTTAAGGCAGCAGAGATCTGACCCTGGGCTGTGTCTGGTGCCAGGATAATTTCCTGTGTACCTTGATGGATTTGTTGGCAGCACTGACAGGCTGCTGTGAGCAGGGTGTTGGGAGCTTTGAGTGTGTGGTGTTCCCACTCTGGGGACCTCTATCACCCCCCAATTATAATTATCCTAATTATAGTGTTTGACAGCAGTCMTGGTGCTCACTGATGATGGCACTGGTGGCACCTTGTGCTGTTCCTGTTATTTTTCACTTGACAGTGTCCTTGGCTTCCCCAGCACTCCTGGGACTCTCTGCCTTCTCCAAATCGCTGAAAGCATTTGATATGTGAGAATCTTTGTATTTTACCTTTTCCAAAGGCACATTTTTTTTGCCGTGGAGTTCTTTGAACGAGCTTGCAGCAGGCAAAAAGGCAATGTGTGCTCCAGCTCCTCATTAGCTGCTGCCTGACAGTGATGGCTGACCCTGGGAATTCGTGTTCAAGGCTGCTCCTCCCGTTTTTCTCAGCCTTTTCTGCCTTCACATCAGTTATCTTTTAAAGAAAAACTTGAGGAGGAGGGAGGGAGACCCTGCCAATGCTGGATTGGGAAGAGGTTTCCTCCTGCCTGTCCCTGCACAATGCAAGGTCACCCTTTTCACTCACCCTGTGAGTGTGAGCAGCACCATCCATTCCTGGACTGGGGGCTGGCAGGTGTCACATGGATTGGGGACCATCTGCCACCCACTCATTCCCCTGGCAGAGTTCTGGGCAGATTGCTGAGTGCWTTTGTGGCCAAACACTGCATTTATCCATGGCCTCAGCCCCACTGCTTCCTTCTGCCAGTGGCTTTGGAGCTCTGTGTGTTTATTCAGAAAATGCACAGACAGCAGAAGAGGTAAGGGAGGGCTTGGACCTCGTTGTCATTGACTTTTTTCCCTTTCCTGCCCTGTCAGGGTGGTTCAGGTTTGTCCTTTCAGTTGTGTTTCATGGGTGGTTGAGCTGTGGGCTTTGGAWGCTTTTTTAAAGTGGAATTTTAGCGTGCTTGAATTTGTTCCTTGACCTTCAGTTGATTCCTYTGCCCTTGGCATTGTGTTCCTGAGTGCTTTTGAGCCTGAAGTGATTGGGCTGCATGCAAAGGTGCTTCCCAAAAGCAGCTCTGAAGGGCAGGTGGGTTTTACAGGTGGGGTGTGTTTCTGTGAACAGTTTCTATCCTTGTTTGGTGTCCAAGGTTTGGCAGAGCAGGATGCAGGGAGAAGCCTCCTGTCCCTTCCCCTCATTTGCTCAGGTCCCAGGCTGAGCAGTGATGTTAATTAGATAAGGCAGATACTCTGCAGAGCAGCCTGTCCAAGGACAAACAGATTTTAATTAAGGGCTGTGTGCACTGGAAGGTCATGTCCCTGCCTTGTGCCTGGACAGTTACTATGGGAACACCAGGGCAGCACCCACGGGGTGGGAGTGGGGCACAGAGTGGGCTCTGGGGCACAGAATTCACTTTGGGCTGTGGCAGATGTGGTCCAATCCTTGCACCTGAGGTCTATTGCTGTGGGAATAATTTATCACTTCCAGCTCTTAAAATCACCCAAGGAGTTCCACATGAGCTGGACAGCAACACCATGAGTTTGGGAACTTGGTCTCCACACCAGTTTTTTGGGCTTTTTGCAGCTGATGAACTCAATTTCTCAGAGACAACCTGGATGTTGGAAAGAGTTYTGTTTGGGTTGAAATTTGGCCTCAAGGTGGGTTGAAATTCGAGCTCAAGTTAGTTTGCTTCTGTCTCTGCCTGGGTGGCTTTGGGGAAACTGCTCCAGGAGGAGTCAGCTGGGGAGTTATGCTCTTGGGCTGGGCACCACAAATCTCCTCCCAGTGCTGAGAACAGACAAGAAACCACCTGTGGGCATTTGTTATCTGCTGACAGATCCTTGCTGTTCTGCCTCTGGACAGGGGAGCTCTGTTTTTTTCTCAGCAGATGTCCACCTTTGACCTAGAGAGTTCTGACTTTTAAAAATAAATTGAGCAGGGAAGGAGCAAAGAGAGAAGCATCAGGAGAGAGGAGCAGGAACATGCTGTGTCTGTGCCCCTTGGCGAGGGCCTGGCTTTGCAGCAGGCAGGACATTCCCAGTGAAAATTTGGGAGCCCCTTTGGAGCTCTTGGGATAGGCATGGTCTAAGAGGGGCAGCTGGGACTGAGAGGACTTGCTGGAGCACTCAGAGTGCTTTCCTCTCTTGTTTTCCTTCTGCTGAAGCACTGTCACTGCTCACAGTGCTCTCCCTGACAGCACGGAGTGTGCCAAAGGTGTCAGAAAGTGCACGGGAGGAAAGCTGGCCTGGAGGCCAGTGTGCTGAGTGCCTGTGGAAAAAGTGACAGCAGGGGAGTTAATGAAAAGCAGACTCTGGGAGCTGCTCAGCCAAGAAAATCTGCACAGTCCAGGGTTTTCTCTGGTATCCAGCAAAAACCTGTTACAATTTGGCTTCCCTGTCTGTTACCCCAGGGAAAATGGTTCAGGGATAAATACCTGGAAATGYGGCTTCTGCAGCACCTGGCAGGAAAGCAGGTGTCACTCCTGTGAGGATTCCATGGTTTGGAGCCAGGAGCCCTGAGCTTCTTGTTCAGATTCCTGCTGGGAGCCCAGCCTGTGGCTGCTTGCAGATGTGTCTGTAAATCAGAGAATCTTAGACTGCTTTGGGTTGAAAAGATCTKAAAGACCATCTCATTCCAAACCCCTTCCAAAGGGACACCTTTCCCTTCAAGGTGGAATCTGAATGCTGCTGTGTTTTGAGCCCAGGGGGAAATYTAAAGGTTTGCAAGGAAGCAAACTYTGYAAGCATTGCAGARCAGAGTGGGAGCACTGCAGCCAAACTCCTCTGGAAWCAATTCCCTTGTTTTTGGCAGGATGGAGGCATCCTGCCTGGAGCTGGCCCTGGAAGGAGAGCGCTTGTGCAAGGCTGGGGACTTCAAAGCTGGGGCAGCCTTCTTCGAAGCAGCAGTGCAGGTGGGGACAGAGGACCTGAAGACTCTCAGTGCCATYTACAGCCAGCTGGGCAATGCCTATTTCTACCTAAAGGAGTATTCCAAGGCCCTGCTGTACCACAAACACGACCTTACCCTGGCCAGGTGAGTGTGTCWGCACTGCTGCATCCCCRTCAGACACAGCCTGGAGTGRGGGCAGCTTCTGTGGGGTCTGAACCCAGMAAGACACATCCAAACCTGGCCCTGAGGGTGATTGTCCTGTGGGACACACCAGGGCTGGGTGCCTTCAGAGCAGGGAGGTGGAGAAAGGGATGTGGGTGAGAGGAGAGGGCCAGGACAGGAGCAGGGCAGTGTCCATTTATATAGTGACCTGCAGTCATTAGAGCACTCCTGAAACAGCAAACAAGGAACAAGGATCTGCCTTGAGAATTGTGGGAAGCTCTCCAGCCAGGTGTCTGTGCTGGGAAGCTGCAGCTTAAATCTGCCTCCAGCAACTGGTGAATAAAAATCTCTGAGCTCTTTAACACCTTCATCTTGTAGAACCATTGGAGACCGAATTGGAGAAGCCAAGGCAAGTGGCAACCTTGGGAACACCCTGAAAATACTGGGGCAGTTTGATGAAGCTGTGGTTTGCTGCCAGAGACACTTGGACATTTCTCGGGAGCAGGGAGACAAGGTAATGGGGTTCCAACAGGGAACGTTCCCTGGCTTTAAAAAATAACCTGATCTGGTGAAGGTGGGCTTTGCAAGGAGCTGCAGGGTGAAGCTCTCCCTTCTGCCTGCCTTCACACTTTCCTGGTGCTGCTGTGAGGGTGAGGATGGGACAGGAAAAYGTGGGTTTGTGGTTCTGAAAGGTGGGAAAGGAAAATGTGGGTTCTAAAAGATGGGGGAAAAAAAAAGTGGGCTTGTGGTTGTGACCATGTCTGCCCAGCAGTGGGAAGGTCCATGCTGAGGTGGGAAGTGTAACCCTTGCTGTTYGCTGTTTTGCCKCCCTGTAGGTAGGTGAAGCCAGAGCTCTCTATAATATAGGGAATGTTTACCATGCAAAAGGAAAGCATTTATCCTGGAACACGGCCCAGGACCCGGGCTACCTGCCTCAGGAAGTCAAGGACACACTACAGAAAGCTTCAGAATATTATGAGTAAGTACCCRAGCTTGGCCAGCCCCTTCTCCTGCAGGGATCTGGGGCCATTGGCTGAGAACTTGCAGGTTGTAACAGATCAGGAGTATTTCCCTGAGACAAATGAATCTCAAGGAAGGTGAGAAAAGGTCTTTTATAAAATCTGAGCTAAAATTCACGCCRGCATGGGCTTTGTAAAACTCGCTGTGGTTTGAATTGTGCAGTGAATTCAGTCTGCTGCTTCCCAGAGCTGAACTCTCTCAGCTCCTGTGGCCCCTGCTGCTCTCTGCTGGCCTCTGTGAGGATGGATCCCTGCTYGTCTCCATCCCTGTCACCCAGGGGAGGAGTCACTCCCAAGTCCTGGTTCTTCTCAAGGATCTGCACTCCATCTCACTTGTMACAACCCTCCTTTTCCTAAATCATTTCAAAGATCGCTGTCATGTGCCACACGGGAAGGTTGGCACCACTTTCTCCTCACGCTTCAGGATTCTGCTTTTGAAACGGGCTTTTGAAGTGAAGAGAGTGATAAGATCTTACATCCCTCCCCTCTGTTTGAGGATGTGACARTGCCTATAAATAGCTCACCACCCTTTTTCCCAGGAGTGCTGCAGGTAGCATAGCCAGGGGGTAAATTTGTGCCRGTGGTGAGTGCTCCACCATTCTCTGTGTGCTGTGTGTGTAAAGGGGGTAAAAACAAGATGGAAAAACAGCCAGGGAGCTCCCAGAGCAGAGCCCTAGCATGGGACTGTGGATCTTGCCGCTCTCTCCTGGAGCAGGACAGGAAAATCTTCTTCCTGTGCCCCTGGTCCTGCAGTGGGGTGCCCATTTCTGGTTAAATGTGGGATGGATYAGGCCAGATGTGTGAGCACAGCTGGGATTCCAGCACAGAGCCACCCATCACCTGAGGGCACAGAGCAGCAGGACCTGCAGCCCTGGCTTGGCACCAGCTCCCAGGGGTGTCCAGCGCAGGTCACCAGCCTGTCACCAGCCTGTCACCTGTGCCCAGGTGCCTGGGAGGGAAATGCCTTCCCCAGGGCTGCCTCCCCTCCCTCCCTGTGCACGTTTCCTGGCCGTGTCCCCTGCAGGAATGTGCCTCATGGATGCTCTGCCCTGCTTTCTTTCAGGAGGAACCTGTCCCTGGTGAAGGAGCTGGGGGACAGAGCAGCACAGGGCCGGGCTTATGGCAACCTTGGCAACACCCAGTACTTACTGGGCAACTTCAGTGAGGCCATCGCCTTCCACAAGGAGGTAGGAGACACCTCTGCTCCCTTCCTGGGGCTGCCAGCAGCTTTCCTTCTCCCCACAGCACAGCGAGATGCTTCCCCCAGCTGTTCCCCTCCCTCCTGTGTGAGCCCCTGTTGTACCAACTCGCAGCGAGCAAATCTTACTCCAGTCCCCATCAGCCTGAGGGAAGGGTGCTGTTGGCTTGGAAACCAAAGGAGGTATCCAAGGGCAAATTGCAGCTGGGTCTAGCAAGGTTTTTTTGGTGGGTTTTTTTTTTTTTCTCTGCTCTTAATTTGTCTCAGTCTAGATTTTAATAAATGCAAGCCATGGATTTAATTAAGCTGCTGAAAGAGCTGTTGATGGAGAATAAATGCTGCTTGTAGAACATAATAACTTTCTGCAAAGCTTTACAGGGAGGTGACAAACTCCCTGCCCCAATTCAAATGCAATTGCACTTCCGTGGCAGGGTGTGTGCATCAGTTCCCTTGCAGTGCAAGGTGGAAATTCACTGCTCCTCTGGTTTTTAAATGCTGGGGGGACAAGGRTGCAACATCACCCTCACTTTTCCAAGATGCTGAATTGCAGGAGAGGGAGAGGTTTCCTGCTGCAGGCAGGTTCTTTAGAGCCTCACTGGGGGCTGGGGAGCTTTGCAGCCCTAAAAGCTGATCCCCCAGGGAAAGAAGGTGGAAATTCCCTGCTCCTCCGGTTTTTAAATGCTGGGGGGACAAGGATGCAGCGTGCCCCCCACTTTTCCAAGATGCTGAATTGCAGGAGAGGGAGAGGTTTCCTGCTGCAGGCAGGTTCCTCGCTGGAGTGGGAGCTTTGCAGCCCTAAAAGCTGATCCCTGGGGAAGCTGGGACAGGAAGGTGTCACTGTGCTGACCGAGCCCTGTCTCCTGCAGCGCCTGGCCATTGCCAAGGAATTCGGGGACAAGGCAGCCGAGCGCAGAGCCTACAGCAACCTGGGCAACGCCCACATCTTCCTGGGCAGGTTCGACATCTCTGCCGAGTACTACAAGTGAGTGCCAGGGGCTGCCCCTGCGAATCCTCWGCTGCAGGGGCTGTGACAAGGGACCTGGGCTGGCAGGGGGGTGACTCCTTAGGGGTGACTCCACTGTGACCTGGGCTCTTTGCTCCCTGCAGGAAAACGCTGCAGCTCTCCAGGCAGCTCAAAGACCAAGCAGTAGAAGCCCAAGCTTGCTACAGCCTGGGGAACACGTGCACACTGCTTCAGGACTATGAAAAAGCCATCGAATACCACCTGAGGCACCTGGTGATAGCACAGGAGCTGGGAGACAGGTAAGGGAGTGCCTCAGGTGAGGGTGAGGAGCACTGACCCTTCTCTGATTACTGTTCTCTCTTGCTGGGGTTAAGCACCAGTGATGTGTGTGCTTGAAAGGCATTAGAAATCTCTGGGCAGCCAGTCCTCAGTCCAATCAGCTGTCAAAAACATGATTCACCTTTCTCATGTCATCCAAAGCTGGAGGTTGTGCCCTCAGTGCTGTGCCTGTGTGGGCTGAGTGAGATTTCTAACGAGGGCTACTTGAAGGAAATGCTAATGCTCAGTGCTTTGCTGTGGCTGCTGCTGTGTTGTCCCAGGAGGGCCCCTGGAGAGCTCCCTGATGTCCACAAAAGTTGTATTTTCCTTGAAAGGTGTCTGTTCAGGGCACACAAGATGTGCTGGAAACCTCCATGTACAAATGATGTTACATGGAGATCATGCATCTTGCTTCCTTCTTGGTCTTGCTCCTCATTATTTAGGAGGTTTGGTCTTCTAATTTTTCTTTAATTAAATTTGKTTTTTGAGAGAGGTTGGTTCCTTTTTCCTGGATATTCTGATCCTCTTGCAGCTGAGGTGACTTGGCAGGCAGCTCGCTGAGCTGAATTCCCTGGGAAGGCYGGGTGTCCTCCACTAGATGGAGCAGGGACATCAGGATGGGAGAGCTGTGCCAGCAGCCGGGCCAGCCTCTGCTCAGGGCAGGCACAATCCCACCCMGGGGTGAATCATGCTGAGGGGGTGCAGGCCTGTGGGCTCCTGCCTTGCTGGGAACACACACCCTGCCAGCAGAAGGCATTGAACAGGGTGACAAGAAAAACGTTGAAATGCTGATCAACCCGCCCAAACCTCTGAAAAGGGAGTTGCAGTCATGCTGAACCTCCCCCCGCGCCCCCAGGTGCTTTTTTTATCCCTTCTTCCCCCCACATCTGCTCGTTTGCAGAGCTGAGCAGGCTCTGGGGAGCRGGAGGCTCTGCCTGCTCCTGCAAACAGCTGCTGAAGCTCCAGGGAGCCAGGCTGGGGGGGTCTGGGCAGGCTCCACATTCCCCAGCTTTCCCTGAAAACCAGCAGCAGTGCCCTGGAGAGCTCGTGGAAACGTGTCCCTGTCCTCTGGTGGGTGCAGTTCCATGCTGTGTGTTCACCCTGGTGGTGCAGGGCTCAGCTGGAGCTGTTGCAATGTTCTCTCCTTGCCATTTCCATGCTGSTTTTAGCTCTGGGCTGCTGATGAACCAGTTTGGATGGTGCATTCTCTCTGTGCAGCTCTGGAGGTGGAAGCTGGGCAGGAGCTCTGGCTTCTCCTCTTGGGCTGGTGCTCACCAGTGAAGCCAAACCATCCTGGCCCTTGCTGCAGTGCTCACATTTCACCCCGTGGGTACAGTCCTGCTTCCCAGGCTGCTGCTCATCCCCAGCTCTTGCTGAGAAGAGCTGAAGATGTCCAGCACTTCATTTTCCAGTGCAGAACCTCTGTGGAGGTGGGAGCAGAGCAAGGAGCTTGGCTGGCAGTGCTCTCCAAGAGGCCCTGCTGGGCTTTGCCCAGCATTTCTGTGGTTTAACAGCTTCCTGTTCTGCAGGGTGGGAGAAGGAAGAGCCTGCTGGAGTCTTGGAAATGCCTACGTGTCCCTGGGGAGCCATGAACAGGCTTTGCACTTTGCAAGGAAACACCTTGAGATCTCCCAAGAGGTAAGAGAAGCTGGTGCAAACCAGAGGGAGCCTGTGACCCCTGGTGAGAGCAGGGCTATTCTATTCCAATAAGTGACATGAATGCAGTTTCTTTGCTCTCMCTGCTCTGGAAAGCCCTTCTCTCTGTGCTGGTTCAGTGGTGTTCTTAGGAACTGCAGAGCCTGGCTGGAAATCTCTCCTGATGGGAGGCTCCCAGCCTTTCCYCTTAATGRCAGYGARTGTGTGAGCTGTTCTTTGCTCTTAMCCAATGTTCTGGGTGAGACAGGACCTGTCCACTGGCTGGCCAAGCTGTTGTGCACCCAGAAGGGCTGAAGGCACTCAGGTTCCTCTTGGTYTGCAGTCTGTAAGATGGCACTTTGCTGAGATTCCAGCTGAGCTGGACCTGCAGTGTCCTGMTGCTGTCCCTGGCTGCCCTGTGCCACTGCCACCCCCTTTGGGGTGTTGTGTGTGCAGCTGCTCTGGTTTCACCTTGGCCTTGCCCAGCTCTCTGCAGCTTTCCTGCTGTTTYCAGGTGGCTCAGAAGTGCAGAAAGCCAGAATTCCATTGTTTGCTCTTTTCAGTGTGTTGAGGAAATCTGCTGTGGCCTCTTTAGTCTTCCCCAGATGAAGAAATTGCCCTCTTGAAGCACTAATTGAAATCACCATATGTAAGTGTGCTGGGTGTTCTCCTGCCTGTCTTTTAGGTTGGCTAAATCTCCAAGTAGGRCTGACACAGCAGCCTAATTACAGATTTAATTAGACTTATCAGACRCACAGAAGAAATAACTCTTCTTTGGCCCAGTACATTTTAGGACAGATTTAACTTTCCCAGCTCTGCTCAGGCTGGGGTTGATTCCTCAGAGCCAGACATCAGCTGAGGGGCTTGGGAGGATCAGCACTGGTGGTCCTGGGGCCTTTGGGGGTGGAGGGGAGACCCAGCAGGGTGGGGGTTCCCAGTGTTGTCATTCCAGCTGTGCCAGGAGTGGGCTCCTCATGGCAGGTGGTTGATGAAGTCCCCTCCCCATGAATTAAGGAGCAGTGCAGAGACTGTCCCTTTGACAAGCCCACCAGGATTTTGGCCAGGAGAAACCTTGTGGAATTCAGCCTTTTCACACTGATGTTTGTAACTCACTGCCCATCACCTTCTTCCCAACAAAAATCTTAATGGTGGCACTGGAATCCAAATGAAACCAGCTCAGGGTACCCACACTGGAAGCTGCTGCAGGTTGAACAGAGGTTACTCACAAAATCCCTCTGGAATAAAGGGTGTGCACCTAAAAACCTTGGAAGCTGTCCCAGCTCTAGGACACTGCTCTGGAGTGCTTTTGTCATCTCAGAGTGCAGCTCCTGGGAGGCTGAGGGCAGCAAGCAGGGCTCTGCTGTGGTGTGTGTGATGTCCTGCCCAGGGTCATTGTCCTCTCTGTCTGTTTTTGGTTGTTAATAGGGCTTTGGAGATGATCTGGAATGAGTGGAAGTCAGGGAAGCACTTAATAATTGAGCATCAAGGACTGTAAGAGCTAACAYGGCCATAGTCATTTCTCTGGAGGTGATGTCAACAGCAAATCCCCTGTAATTGGCAGGGGGATTTATGCCTGGTGATAAGCCCTTTGATCTGCCTCCCTTTACTGGCGCTTGGGGCTTTGTCATAAATAATGTGGGGATTTATGGTTTTGTTCCGTGCTGCAGTCTGTGGCAGGGGACACAAAGCGCTGTTGCCAGGCATTTAAGAGGAGTCAGGCCTCTCCAGGGGAACAGCCAAGGTCTTCCTCTGTCACACAGGCTGCTCTTCCTCTGAAGATTATAGAGGCTGTTTCTGGGTGACCTCTCTGTGTCCTGCTGCAGCACAGCCACTCTCTGCTTTGGTTCAACTTTGAGGAGGACCCAGTGTTGTGCCCTACAACTGCTGGTTTTAAGTAGCAGGAGCTGTTGGACAAATCTCTTCCCAAACATGTAACATCAACTGCCTTGGCCTCAGGCCAGCACGAGGTGGGAATTAGGGAAAAATGTGGACTTTGAAAAGGTTTTTTGGAGCGTTGTGTGGGTAGATCAGTAGGAACAACTCGAAGTTGTGTGGCTSTGAGCCAGGAGGGGAGAAGGGCTTTCAGGGCCCTGGTGTGGCATTGCCCACGTGGCTGATGGAGTCTGGAGCTCAGGAACTATGGAAATACTTGAGGCAGGGGGCTGRGAGTGCCAGGGCTCTCTGCCAAGCCATGTGTGGCTGCAGGACAGCCCAGTTTAGRCTCAGTTCTGTGGCACTGGCTGAGCTGAGCCCTTCAGTTCCTTGCACTGAGCTGTGTTTGAGGTGCAAGCTGGGGAATTCACTGGGGAATAGCTCTGGAGAGCTGTGTCACCTCTCAGGTGTCTCCAAGCTCTCTTCTGGCTGTCTCAGTGTTAGATTTTGGGGTGGCCCTGGCAGAGCCTTGCCTGGGGGCTGTTTGCTTGGAGCAGCCCGTGCCTTTAACCTCGCCCTGTTGGTTTTCCTGCTGCAGATTGGGGACAGGAGCGGGGAGCTGACGGCGCAGGCAAACGTGGCCCAGCTCAGGGCAGCCCTTGGCTTGGGYCCTGGGGATGAGGACGTGGCTGCAGCTCATCCCTGCTCTGGATATGAGGCACAAGGTGAGTTCCTGGGGTTTTGGTGGCGTTGGGAAGTGTCAGGAATCCCGTGCTGGAAGGGGAGGTGTTTGTAAGTGGGCAGGAAATGCAAGTGCTGGAGCAGGACAAGGCTGTGGAGTGCCTTCACCACAAAGGGGGCTGTGATGTGTTGGCTCTGTGCTTTCCACAAGTTGAAAAGGCAGGGAAGGATCCCTAAAAAAGGGCACAGAAGGAGTTAATGGAATTAGTCTGCATTGGGAATGAAATTCCACGTGCCATGCAGCAAACCAGCTTTTGTATCTTTTAAAGCTCTGCAGGGCTCTTGTCACTGATTTGACTGATACCAGAAGCTTTCAGCAGTGACTGGCAGGGATTTTTAGCTGCTCTTGCTCTGATTTGCACCCAGTACCAGGCCCAGGGCACGGGCTGGAGGCAGGTTGGGACCATCAGCAGGCACTGGGTGACACCTCACCCTTGGAACACCTGCAGCTGTGCTGAGCGTGGAAACCAGATGTGGCACCACTGGGTGACAGCAGCCAGAGTGGCTTTACTGGGCGACTCTGCCAGGGAGCAGGGTGGCACAGACAGGCCACCACAGTGCTGCCAGCCTGGCTTGGGGACTGTCCTGGCAGTGCAGGCACAGGTGGGTGCCTGGCATGGGCACTCCCAGCTGGCAGCTCCGTGCTGGGCCAGACTCATTAATTCACACMAGCTGCATCCCAGGAGGTGTCCCCTGATTAAATATGACCTTGTTGGCACARGCACATTGCCCTGTTGGTGGCACTGACGTGGAGGGGATGGTGCTGGGGCTGAGGCCCTGGGAGGGGAGGGAGAGGCTGCCTGTGCCTGTGTGCTCTGGGATTGCTCTCCCAGGCACAACCTGCTGCAGCAGTGCTGGAGCTGTTCCTGGGAAAGGGAGCTGTGCTGAGGGAGCCTGRGTGTCCTGCCCTGCCCCACTGGAGCTGTGGAGGTCACAGCAGCTTCCCCAGCCTCCCTTTGCACATCATCTGTGCTCTGTAGCTCCTGCAGAACTCATTCCTGGCACCTCCTCAGGAATTGCTTTTGGCATTCCTTTTGGCAGGTTACTTTGTTGTGATAGGGGGAGAGGAAATGAGCCCCAGTGTTGGGGCTGTGTCTGGGTCAGAGGGAGGTGGGAATGTGGCCCATGGAGAGCCAGATGTGCTGTGCTAACATCTGGAGCCAGGGGTGATGTTTCTGTTGTGTGACAGAGCCAGAGCCTGCAGGTCTGTGTGTGTGTGAGCCCTGGAGGATGGGAAAGGGCTGAGAGCTGCAGTCAGAGCTCTGGAGGTTGCAGTTAATCCTCAGTGCCCTTGCTCACGTTCCCAAGGCTGGGGCTGTTKGCTGAGAGAAGGACAAAGTGTTCTTGGGAGGAGCACCAGCAAACAACTGGGATTYGCAGTGCAGGGGGACAGAAGGATCTTGGAGAGCAGGATTTCCCCCTCTCCAGCTCCTGGGAATCTGCTGGGGAGGTAAAAATCAGCTCTGTGTTGGTGGAGCCAGAGGGGAGGGAGTGTGAGGTCACACCTGGCTGAGCTCTTGGTTCTTTACAGGTGGGGAAGGTGCTGGCCCTGTCCCAGGGAGATGAGCAGAGGGCACAGCCTCTGGAAAACAGCCTGACTCCTTGGTTTCTCCTTAGCTTTCATCCCAGCTTCAGCTCTCTTATTCCAAACTTCAGTGCAGGATGAGAGGCCACCAATGTGTCTCTGAGCCCTTGAGGGAAAGGAGAYGTATTTAATGACAGCCAGAAATTTTGGTACCATCCTGTGCACCTATTAAATGATTAGAAGAGCATAATTATTTATATTATTAATAGCAGCAATTTAGAGCCAGAGGAACATCTGTTTCTGTAATAGGAAGCAGGTGAGAGAGTTGAGGTTCAAGTTGGCTCCTGAACCAGCCGTGCCTTTTGATGTTGACAGATTTCACAGTGAGGAGAGCTTGCCATTTTTTGTTCCCCCCTCATTCAGATTTTTTTCCTGCTTAAAGTTACAAAATGGCTGCATATTCCTAAGGATGCTTAAATCCTCTGATTAGACAAATGTGATAAAACAATCAGTTTCAACAAGAAGGTACAGTAAAGCTTCACAGCAAAGGCTGAGCCACATTTTCCCTGTGCTGTCCTTCACGGGTTACTGCTGCTTTTAGGGCTTGGGCACTGCCCTTCCCTGGGCTCTGGGGGTGGAAAGGAGTGCCTGATGTTTCCCTCTGCTCTGTTCTGGCTCCCCTTGCTGAGCTCTTCATGATTTTAATTAATATTCTGAGAGTTATCTGGATGTCAGAAGACAAAGCYGGAGGCCGGGGAAGTGGGGCAGTGCTGCAGGAGTCTTGTGAAAGCAGCGACCTTGTGSAGAAACACAAACACTGAGAGCTTAAAGCAACAAACTGAGGGGAGCTGGAACATGAAGTAAATAAACAGGGGCTGGGTTTGCTTCTCCAAACAACCAAAAATGTGGCCCTGAATAAATCTCCTYCTCTTTCACGCACTGCAAGCTGAGAGTTGAGCACTGGTAGGCTTTGCCTTTGGGGAGGAGTGRAGGACTTTGCTGTGGCTCCATGGGGTTGTTTTGAGGGGTGAAGGGAGAGAAGCAGCACTGGGAGATGTCCTGGGGTGCAGACAGGCAGCACTGGTGCCCTTTTCCAGAGGAGTTCCTTTGGGCTGAAGCTGCAGCATCTGCTCTGTGAGGAGCTGCCTGTTCCCAGCWTGGATTGGGAGCATGGAGCTGCCCCTGGATGGGGGAATCGGGTCTGGGGATGCTGCCTTGATCCTCTTGGGGGGGATCCTGCCAGCTGGGAGGGCAGCACAGGGACAGGGATCRCCCAGGCTGCCCTGGGCACCCTCTCCACAGTGAGAACTGACKCTGGGCTGCTTTTCTTGTGCTTTCAGCAGCTCCTCAGCCTCCTCCTGCTGGCAGCAGCAGTGTCAGGAGGCACGAAGCAACCTCTGCTGGCAGCTGGGAGTGGGTGGGGAGGGCTGCAGGTGTTCCAGGAGGTGTTGGCATGGGGGATGCTCCCAGAGCTGGTTCTTGGTGTGGTTTCTGTGCTGTTTGCAGAGCACAGACACCGCTGCCCTGCTGTGCTGGGCTCTGAGGGCAGGGGAGGGCTCAGCCCTGAGCCTGGCTGGGGGCAAACTCAGTGTAGGGAGTTGCAATCCTGGAGCACAGGGTGGTCTTACAGCTCTGAGTAATTGCTGTGATGTTGGGCACGTCTTTGATTCCAGTTTCCCCCACACGTGCAATGGGCATCAGCCTTTCTCCAGCCAAGGCTGCAATAAGCTTCTCTGCAAATAGAACATYGGCAGTTTGGGTTGAAAGAATGAGCCTGACTTCCCCTTTCTGCTCATCTCCTGCTGAGGAATGGTGGGCACCAGGCTGTTTGGTGCTCCAGGGGCTCCGTGCTGGCAATGCTCATCCCTGTGTGAGGCATCAGGCTGTGTTCTGCAGTGGGCACAGAGCCCYACTCCTTCCTGAGCACTGCTCAGCTCTGTGGGGCTTTGATTGTGGGGCTCTGCATCCTCAGTGCTGTTCTGAGCTCTTCACAGGAATCTTTGAACCCTTGGATCAATCAGACCAGAATAGAAGAAATCTGCTTTTATGTTCTCCAGCCTGTTTGTTTTTTGTTTGCTTGCTCGCTTTAAATATCTTTGAAGTACCTAGAAAGTGTTTAGGGCTGATAAAGCAGGCAGGATTGACCATCCCTGTGCTGATGCCAGCAGGGAGGTGCTGCTGCTGCTCCCCCATGCCTCTGCCTGGGGCTGGGATGCTGCCCAGGGACAGGGGATGTTCCTTCCCCGGAGTTTGCTCGATTTTCCTGCAGAAAGCTGTCGGCTGAGAGATGAGAGCAGCATCTTGCTGCCAGTGGGCCAGCCCTGCTCCCTCAGGCTGTGATTTCACTGTCTGGGAAGCATTTGCCTTGCCTCGGGCAGAGCTGGGGTCACACCCCCAGCCTGGATCCCCACCGGCCACCCTGAGTAAGTGCAGCAATTGGAGGTGCTTCRTGTTAAACATCCTCAGCTCGATTTGATTTTTCCCAGGAGCTGATGGGCTGCAGCTCAGCCCCATTTTTTTTTTTTCATTGTGAAAATGAAAGCCCGAGGCTGTGCTGGTTAATTGTCCCTGCTGACTCAGGGGGGTGATGGATGAGGTGCTGGAGAAGCTCTGGCCAAGTGAGGAGGAAGGRTTGGTGCTCTGGTGGCTTTGTTGAGCTCCAGCAGGTGCTCAGAGGGAGATCAGGGGCAAATATTCCCATGTGCCTGCAGGAAGGTGTCCCAAAAACCTGTCTGTGGTGGCCCTTCAGGGAGCAGGGCAGGAAGGACAGGAGAGCTCCTTCCACAGGGGGATTCTGGAGTGAATGAGGACTTCTCAAAGAYGCCTCTTCTTCATGATGAGTTTTTTTCTGAATCCTCTGCTGTTACAGCTGTTAAATCATTCCAGCAGCACTGAAGGGGGGGATGAACCTCTGAGTCATTTGGATTTTCAGCTCAGTAATTTAGCACTCACTTCAGACTGCCCCAGTATTGGATTTAGGAAGTTTTTAAAATACTCTTCTCCCAAGTGTTTAATGTTCCTCTCTCATCTTGCTGTGCCTCCTTCCCAGCATCAGTGTAAAATACAGCAGGAGTTCTTGGCTCACAGCAGAGGAAATGCTCCAGGACTGGAGGAGATGATGTTGTGCTACTGAAATCTGTTTTATCTTGATGCCAGGGGAGATGCCAAGTGCTGGAAAAGAGGATGAGGAACAGGCCAATTCTTGAAGCCTGTGGCAGAGAAGGAACAACGTGGCTTGTGGCAAAGCCATGCAGTCAAACCAGATTAAATCTCTTGTTGTGGGGAGGGGAGMACTTTTTGGAAATCCTTGGTACTGCAGTTCCCTTTGGCTGCAGTTCCAGAGTGCAGCAGCACTCCCAGCACTCCTGGGCTCTGTGTGGTTCCTGAGTGCCCCTTGCCCAGGCAGATTCCCTTGGTRGGTGCTGTAGGAGATGTCCTGGCTCTGCCCACCAGCACAGCACAGCCTCRGGAGCAGGGCCCCTCTGCTCCTGGGCCTTTTGTGCAGCACACAGYGAGAAAAGAGAAGGAAATTCTCCTTCTTGCCCTGCTGGAATTTCCTTTTCTCTCTTCACACTTTCTGTATGGATGGCCACGGACTGCTTTGGCATTTCTGTGAGCAGGGCAAGGCCAGGCCCTCAGCAGAGTCCCTGTGATGTCCTGRGTGACCYCAGGAYCATCCTCCTCCCCTGGCAGGGACAGGCAGCCTTGGCTTAGCAAAAACCCCTGGCAGAGCTCAGCATCCCAGTTCCAGGAGCTGCTGGGAGCCGGTGCTGATCACAGGAGGAGGGATACCAAGTCCATTCCCCTCTTTTTTCGAGGATTTCACTGTGTGTGTTTGATGGCTGCTGAGCTGGCTCGTGGCTGCTCCTTCCCTGCCCTCCCCGAGTGGGTCTGGAGGACAAACCCGTGTCCTTGGGCTCGTCCGGCTGCCGGAGATGTTTGCCCCTGTTAATTATTGTTTGTCACTTTGTAGCTAAACTCGGGGTTTGATCTCTGCTTGTTCAACACGGGCTGATAATGGATGGTGGGAGGTCATGAGGCTCCTCTGCTGTGTCCTGGCTGGGAAAACGCTGCCCTCAGAAGCGAGSCAGGTGCTGCTGCCAAGTCCATCCCAATTCCCTCGGATCAGCCCTGGGGTTAGGAGCCTGCTCCACCCTGTTCCGTTTATCTCCCCAAAGATCCTTCTGTCCCCACAGCTGCTCTCTCTGAAGCAGACGATTGCCCGGGGGGATTTCTGGTTACACGAGGCTGTGCCTGGCACGGACCAACCTTCCCACAGCCTCCAAGGCTTTTGTCAAGCGTTTCAGGGTTGGGTGCTCARTGTTTTCTGCAAATCCCTCTCCTGAACGTTTCGTTCTTTGACCCAAATTGTCAATGATTTATCTGCAAATCACCCTTGGTTAGAGAAAAGCTAATGCCTGTTGCACATTTGGGGGAAAACTGAAATCAAAGCAGTTAGAGTTGCAAGGCTACAAATAAGATCCCCTTCTACTCCAAGACTGCAGTGAGTTTACTCCTAATGGGGGAAAAAATAACAAATAAGAAAAARGTATCTCCTCTGTGCCATTTCTACCTGCAAGGAGGCCTCTTTTCCCAGGTTTTACCTCTTCCATGTGGATGTGAGGTCTCTTTGGCCAGAGTATCTCCCCATTCCCTCTCCCCCTGAGTGCAGTCAGAACCCCCCAGGGCTCTGGGTGTGCAGCAGTGCTGTTATTTCTGTTCTTGTCAGCCCTTGCTCAGCTGTCAGACTGCATTGTGGAGATGCAGAGCATCTTCTGCCACATCAGCCACACGAGCAGCTCGATGCCAAGGGAACTTCTCTTCACTGCCACATATTGTGTGCAGCTTTTCTAAAGGAACAGAGGAGSAGAAAACTGCAGGATTCTTGTTCTGGAGCAGGGTTTTGCTGTGCTCAGGGCCAGCTGGCAGGCTGGGGTTTGCTTGTGCTCTGAACACAGCTCATCAGGCAGAGCAGGGATCATTCCTGTCCTTGTGGTGCCCAGTTCTGTATCCTCAGACACAGAAGGACCCAGATCAGCTGGGATTCCCTGCTCTGCTCTGGGCTAAGCAGATGGTCCTGCCCAGGGATGGGCACACAGCAGCTTGGCACCAGCATTTCACGGCCCAGTCATTGTAAACAACTGATATTATTTGCTTTCTCTACTTAGAGAAAATATTGTTCTACCCCAGTAGCAACTGGGAAAACAAATGCCACCATTTATCAGGCGAGTGCTGACAATAATAGAGGTCAAGTGGATTTATAGTGCCAGAACCCATTATGTGTTTGAAGACTAATTAAAGCCTTAAATGAGATGCTTGTCCTACTGGAGGCTGCTTTTCTTTTTTTTTTTTCCCCTCCCCTTCTTTCTTTTCTTGCTGCTGTGCTTGTTTTACCCTCCCCCTTCCTTCTTTGAGAGCTTTGCTGGAATAATGGAACACGAGGCTGACAGAACTCCCCTGATTAGATGTCAGCAGCTATGATTTGAGATGCTCCCTGAGCACTGGACCACATCTCCACTGTCACTTCCAAGCTGGGAAGGGTTTCCAGCCCAGCATTTCACCCCAAACAAACTGGCTTGGCTGCCCTCATTTCATTCTGTTGAGCAATATTTAGAGTTGTCAGCCAGGATCAAGGTTTGGGTCTGTGCAGAGTTGGGGGGAGGCTCTGTCCAGGGCTCTGCTCACCCAAAAGCCAAGTCAAAATCTTGGTTAATGCAGGTACAGWGGGGGGAAATGACCTTTTCATGAGCACACAGCAGATCCTGCTGCTGGATTTGCTGTGTTTGGGGTGCCCAGCCTGTGCTGTGTGGGCAGCCCAGGAGTGCTGCAGGCACTGGGGGCTGATGYTGCCTCCTCAACCTTTCCCTGTTGCTTTTCCACGGATTCCCCTGTCAGGTTGGATCCTGCCTGCTGTGGCACAGCCCCCCAGAGGGATCCCAGCTGCAGGTACAGAGCTGTGTCTGGGCTGGGGGGCCCTGCTCTGGCTGGCAGGAGCTGCAGGAGAGGGGGCAGAGCTGGGGCTCCTCAAAAGCACACATCAGCCTGATGAGAGCTCCTGCCAGGGCTCCCTCAGTCACTGCTGCACACGTTCAGCTCCATCCTGTTACTGCAGCCTCTTGGAGATGGAGCCAGAGTGSAGGAGCAAAGCTCTGTCTGCCCAGCTGGCCCTGGTGCTCCTTTCCATGAGCTGATGCCATCTCCATCCTTGAGAAAACTTTGTGTTCTCCGTGGCTGCAGATTAAAGGCAGGAATGTGAAAACCGTTACAAACTCACCTCACCAACCAAATCTGCAAAAAGTTGAAAAACAAAATTTTTTTTAAATCCCCTTGSTTCGTGGTGCTGTTGAGATCCTAGRTGGGGAGGAGGAAGAGATTTTGGAAAAAAATATTTAAAAAAGGAACAACACCCCCTGAGCAGTGAAAAGAGCAACATCCCAGGAGCTCCAGGAAAACAGGGCATGAATGCAGCCAGTCAGGAGCATTGCTCAGCTGATGTTCACAAGAAGGTTTCAACTTGCTCTCTTTGAGACCTCAGTAAACCTCCAAGACAGAGAGAGCATTTAGAAAAGGCTCCTGAGGTTTTCCATTACTGTGCAGCAGGCTTGGTAAACATGCCAATAAATGCTGGAGAGAGAGAGAGAGAGAGAGGGGGGAAAAAAACCTTCCAGAGGAACAGACCTGAGTKTTCAGCTGCTCATTCCTTCTCATCCCCAGCTGCTGCTGAGGATCAGCACTGGGGGAGAAGGAGGCAGAGCTCAGCTTTGGCTGAGCATTAAGTGATGCTGCAGGTATTTCTGGGAGAAATAAGTTGGGAGAGGCTGAAAGTTGCATCTGGAGCCATCTGAGGGAATGGAGACAGAAAATTAGTGGGACTCCTCCTGTCCTGGGACACTTGTGAGTATGGAAAGCTCTGCTCTCCTGGAAGGTGGATGAGGATGTGTGGGATGAGAAGGGGAGAAGCTCCCACACSTCTGGTGGGAGTTGCTGCTGGTGTGGATCCAGTTTCTTGTAGACCCTTGTAATGCTGCTTGTTTGAGTGGTGCTGAGGGGGGACTGGCCCCAGCACTGGCTGGGATTTCTGGAAGGAACAGCTGAGTTGGATGAAGTTCGTTGTAATTCTGAGCTTCTCCCTCTCTCAGGCCAGGTGTGTGTAAACCCCAGACAGCCACCAGCATCAGAGCAAGAGAAAAAGATGAGTTGCTGTGCTGTGGCTATTAAATTAACAGCAGGCAGGTTTGCTCTGCTGGGAGATGAATGGCTGCTGGCCAGCAGTTCAGTGCTCTGGGARCACACAAAAGCACCTGAGGATGGAGGTGTGTAATTAATGACTCTTTAGACAGCTGGAAATGATGTGTGTTTATCTAGCTGGGCACACTCTGCTGCTTTCTTGCTTTCCTGGAAGTGGCTGTTAAATGGAGCAGTGATGCACACTCATTTCCAGGAGCTGGGCTGGCCTCTGAACCCCAAATGTGCYTCTGATTTGGTGTTTGCAGGTGACTTTTACTCCACAGCCACCCTGCTGCTGTATTCTGAGGGAAGCCACAGTGTGGAACTGGGAGCCACTGGGAACAGCCCAGTGCTGCCTTCCCCTCGCTGAGCTCCTGCCTGGGCTACATGGCAGCACCCAAAAATCCTTCACCCACCCCCAGCCATCTCCTCTGTGCTGAGGATGGTGGGAATGTGGTGGAGCAGAGGGATTTTCCTGCAGGGATGGAGTTGTTGGGGCTGCCCAGGGAGTCACCACCCCTGGAGGTGTTCAGGGAGCGACTGGAYGTGGCACTCAGTGCTCTGATCTGGTTGATGGGGTGGGAATTGGTTGGATTTGAGATCTTTGAGGGCTTTTTCCAACAGAAATGTTCAGAGCTGCTGGCGTTGTGGGGAAGGGGCAGAGAGTGGTGGAGCACACGAGTGCTGCTGCTGACGTGTGCTCTGCTGTGTGCTCACATCAGTGTGTGCTCCCCACCTCCAGCCCTGCTGTCAGTCCCCCTGAACTCAAAGCCTGGCAGTGAATCACCTGAAAACAGAGCTGAGGTGCTTTTGGGAGCAGAGAGGCAGAAATGTGCAGTGTTTTGTTGGTTTTGGGGTCTTTGCAGCAGCAAATCCCTTCAGGGTGGGGAGGGGCACAGACAAACCTCAGGTYRKTTGTGACTGAGCTGTGGATGTGTGYCCATGAGCCTTGGGGAGGYCCCAGCTGATCTGAGCCTGTGTCTTGTGAAGCTGAGCTTTCCAAAGCTGAGCTGTCCTTGGAGTTGGWGCAGTTTGGATCCAGCTGTGCTGGCAGCTGGAGCCCTGGTGAGCTGGGGGTGCTGCTGCAGGAATCCCTGCAGCCTTGTCCCATTTAATCCTGTGCTCTGCTTTCAGACAGCCTTGATTTATGAACTTTGTGCCTTCTCTCTCTCAGGTCTGCCCAGTGGGCAGCTCTGTGAGCTCAGAGGGGCAATGAGCACTGGTGCTGCTGGGTTAGGGGAATGAGGAATTGGGCATTTGGGGAGTTTGCTGCTGCAGGAACCACACAAAGCTCCCTGGTTTCCATKCTCAGGGCTCAGCACGGGGCTCATTCCTCCCCCAGGGTTTCCCTTTGAGCTCAGAAGGTGTCACAGGACCTTGAGYGGAGAGTTTTGGGCTCTGCCCTACAGGGGATCAGCTAAACTGAGCCTTCAGGAGCCACCAGGGAAGGGCAGGAGCTTTCCCAGGTGTGGTGAAAGCATCCCAGGGCTGTTTTGTACACCCTGGCTGTTTGTCAGCCAGGCAAAGGCAGCTGCAGGCAGGTTGGAGGGAGACTGGAGGTAAAGAGGGTTTGGAGTCAGAGCTGAACTGTGTTTCACCCACTCTGTTGTTGTTGGAATCAAACATCAAAATCKTAGGAAATCTCAAATAAATATCATAAATCCTGCCAAGTTTTGATTCCTCTTTCAGATTCAAGGCAAGATATTGTTCTCCTTAAAGCTGGGCCTGTGGTAGTTAGAAAATATTTGCTCCTTCACTTAGTTTTCCAGTCTTTATGACTATAGAGAAAAGCTCAAAGTTGAGTCCCAGAAACATTCTTGCAGTTAAAAACATGATGATAAAGCAGAAAATCCACAGWTGTATTAAATTGTCTGTTTGTTATGATTTTTCTCAATGCCAGTCCCATGACTTTTGTGGTTTGTAACTCCTGAATTCCAGAGACCTTGTCTGAGATCRGGGTCGTGGTGTGACCTGGCTGCAGCTCCACAGCCAAAGCCTCCCACAGCCCTGTGACAGTGCTTCAAAAATACCTAAAACAATGGGAAAAAAACCCCCACATTTGAATCTCAAGGYCAGCACAGCTGCATCATCCCATCCCTTTGGTTTTTAGTTAAGCAGAGCAGAGATCTGCCGTGGTTTGGGTTCTCTCTGTGTGACATGGGTGCTGTTGGTGACACCCCCYTGATGTGAGAGTGTTGTTTTGCAGGAGCCAGGCCAAAGAGACTCCAGAGGAACAGCATGGACAGCTTAGACCTCCTCAAGTTCCCTTCTGAAAAGGTAAGCAGAGATGCCTGGGACAAAGATTGCACACAGATTCCAGTTGGTTTGTTGTTGACTGGCTTCATTTGCAGGGAAATATGCAATTAGCAGATATGATTGGAGTCAATGGGATTAACCAAAGAGGGTTTCTGGARAGCTTGGAGGAGAGGAACAGCTGGTCTGACTAAAAAGGCACTTAACACTCAAAGCTGGAAAGTCACTTCTGGGCTTTTTTTTTATGAAGAAGCAGCTCTTTACTGGAAGGATCCAATAAAGGATCCAAGCAGCCCCAGTGGAGGGACAGGAGGGCAGACACAGGAGATGAGCACTGCAGAGCCACAGGGTTTGTTCCAGGGTTTGTTCAGGGACTCCAAGGATTGCTGTGCTCCTGGGAATGTCAGATCTGAGCAGATCAGTGTTTCCTCTGTGTCCCCAGGGCTGCTCCTGCAGCAGCTGGGAGCACTGAGCCCTTCCAGCCACAGGGATCACTTCCTTCTCTCAGAAAATCCTGCTGAGGGCTCAGCCCTGCCCATTCCCACAGGAGGTGGCCAGGCCTGCAGCCACTCTGCCTTTTTGGGATGTTTTTGGYACAAATCATCCCCATTCACCCAGGGCTGCACAGCTCTCCTGAGTGTCCCAGAGAGCATTTCCCCTCTGCAGAACTGCCACAGAGAGAAAAAAGCTCACCCAAGCTGCAGGTGGGTGCAGATGGAAAACAACCTCAGGCTTGAGAAACCATTTAGGTACCTAAAAATCCCAGTGAACACTGGGAAGGCCAGGCAAAAGCTCTTCCCTGAATTAACTCTCTGTGGAAAAATGAATTCCAAATGCCCTGATGTGTTTTTATCGATTCTCCCAGTGCCCCTTGGCTGTTTTGGCTGCTCTCACYAACGTGACTCCATCTCTGGGGTATTGATGGCAGTGCCCAAGGTCAGGGGACAGGGGCTCAGTGTCCTCAGCAGAGCAGCACAGCCCCAGGGGCTGGCCAGGCCCTTTGCTGATGTGTGATTGCTGTTCGTGCTGTTGGGTTCCTGCTCTTTGCTGTGAAAGCTGAGCACCACTCAATAATTCAGGCAGGGTTCTGCATTCCAGGGGTGCCAGGGGGAGGAGGGAGCAGGCAGGAGCTGTGGGGTCAGGTGTGAGCACTCCTGTTCCCCCTGCAGTGTCCTTGGCAGGGTGTGAGTTCTCCTCTCCTTCAGTTCCTCTGCCCTGTCCCAGTGTGGTTCTTAGGAGGGGTTACAGCCCTGGGAGAGGCTGCTCTGCTTTGTGCTCAGGTGGGAGTGAGGAGGAGGAAGGAATAAACCCATGGAGTGAGCTGGGACCTCTCCAGCATCCTCTCTGCCAGAGGTGCCTCCAAAGCCAGCAAAGCCCCCCTGTTCCCACACTTCCAGGAGCTGCTGTCCAGTGTCTGCACAGAGCTGTGTGTTGGGGAACACCCAGCTTGGCTCTGCAGCTCCAGCAYTGCAGGGACMCTGCTCCCTGCCCACCCTGCTCTCTGCASTGTGTCCCTTACTCCTTCATCTGGTTTTATCTCCCAGCCTCTTGTTTATTCCTTTGTGTGCCAGACTGAAATCTCTTCCTCACACGCTGCCTTTCACCCTGAAGGTGCTTCTGTGCTGTAATTGAGTCATCTCTCCTGYTGTCATGCACTGAGCAGTGTGAGGGCTCCAACTTCCTAATTCTGATTTATGTTCACGTGGCTGCTTCTTCAAATGTGGACACTGGCCTGGCTGTGCTGGTGCCACCAGCCTGGCAATGAATCTCTTCCTTCCTTGCTCTCACAATTCCTGTTTGGGATCTCTGTCACCTCCATGTCCCCACAGTGGGGTGACAATGCTGTGTTTTTGTGTGTGTCTGTGGGAGCACTGAGCTCACGCCCCACATGAGCTGTGCTCCTGTGCCTCTCCTGCTCCAGCAGAGCTCCTGAGCCAGGCAATTGCTGCAGKGAGTGTTTGTTGCTTTCCCCAGGAGCAGAATGGGGACAGCCACCACGTGGGAGAGCTGAAGATGTCAGGAAAGGAGTTCTTGTCATTACCTGGGAGAACGAGGAGGTACCGGGAGCACCAGTCCAGCTCGGAGAGGAAAGCCCAGGGAGCAAGAGCTTCCCCTCTGGATGCTGGGCAAGTCCCAGTCCAGGTGCCACAGTCGGTAGGAAGATGATTTTAATCTGTGCTGATCTGGGAGCTCCTCATGTTTGTTTTCACCTCATTTCCAGCCGGGTGTGGGGATGGCAGTGGGGACTTTGGGCTGGAAAACAAAGGCTCTGTAGCTGTGCTCTGTTTGTTGGCTCTGGGGGCTGCTGTGGGCAGATGCTTTTGCCTTTTGAGCAGAGCAGTGGTACCAGTCTCCATCACAGACTGGTCTGTGAGGGATTGGCCCTCAGTGGTGACATTTATAATCTCTTGGGGGGACAGGAGCTTAGGGCTGAACTGAGCTGAGTTTGGGATTGTCAGGAGATGATGCCTTGAATTCCAGAAAAGCACAGCAGTTTGGGTGTTTGTGGAGCTTGAATTGATCAGCTCCTGGGCTTCAGCAGGAGAGGGATTGCTGTCTTCAAAAAACCCTTCCCAGGTCTTTGGCAAGTGCTGGTTGCCTTTGCCAAATGTGGGACAGTAGATGTTCTGATCACACTGATGGTCAGTGTGCAGAGTGGTCTCTTAGAATTCACCAGAGGTGGTAGAAATCATCATCATCCAGGAGCTTTCCCTTGGAAGCAGCACACAGAGCTCATTTCCTCAACAGCTGGCYCTGATGTTGGTGATTTCCATGTTACTGCTCCTGTGTGGGGAGCTCKGATCAGTCCTTGCTTGGCTCCCTGCAGGATGCTGAGCATCCATGCCCTGGGAAGCTCCCCAGGAGCCTTTCTGCTGGTTTGAACCAGCCAGTTGTGCTGCYCTGGGGCCCTTCCCTTCCGCTGCTGGGGATGTTTGTTGTGACACTTGGACAGCACAAACACTGGCGAGCTCTCCTGCAGCTGTGCTGGGTTTGTTCCCAGCCCTGCAAACMGGGCTCACACCCACAGCCATGGCACGTTTCTGCATCGTGGGAGGGGGCTTGGAGGTGTTGGAACCCAGTGATCTCAAGTGAGARAGCCCCAGATCCTCAGCTCGTTGCCAGGAGAGACGAAGCGTAACGGGGAGAGATCAATGATCTCATGGGTGCTTGGAGGTATTTAGGTTTTTGCTTTACACTGAGTCTCTAACACTATCACAGCTCTGTGATCGTGCAGTGATTCCAGATGGAATCAATCCAAGCCAGAAAAGATAGGCCTGTTTATTTTTTTTCCCTCTTGGCATTTTAAGGAAAAGCGAAATTCAGTGTTTCCATGCTGGCTACGAAAGAGTCAGAGCTGCAGAGCYTGGGGTGAAAGCTGGTTGTGGAGTGGGGATGCTTGAAGGTGTTTCTGGCTCTGAGTCCTTTGTTCCTCATGTGTGGATCATGGGGAGAACATATCCTGCTGYACCTGTGTGCCTGAGTGTGTGGACACATCCCTTTTTTACCACAGGCATTTCTGATTTCCAGTTCTCTGGCCACTGGTGACTGAATTTTTACACCAACTGGGGTTTTTTTGGGTTTTTTTAGACTTCTCTGAGCTCATTCTTTGCTCCCAACGGTGCTCATGGAAATGGTCTGCTGGGAAAAAACATTTCCTGCAGCTCACCAGTGCAAACATGACCATTGAGAAGGAAAACAAAGCTCATCTGAGCCAGAGAGGAGACAGCAGCATGGGGGCACACAAGGCAATACAAAGAGAGAGAGAAAAAAACCACTTCTGCCAGAAATAGCCTTGTATTTTTAACTCAGACATTCAGCCAGAGACCAAACAAAAGCCACGCTCCATCGAGAGCTGGGAAGAGCATTCCTTAGGAGTGGAGCTGTGGATCCCTGGGCTGTGTGTGGAAGAAGGGGCTTTGCCAGCCCCTGGTGACCCCTTGGCAGTGTTTGGGGTTTGGGGACAGGCCAGAGGGCTCTGGGGGTCACTTCAGGGGATCCTTGCTGTGCTGGTGCTCCCAGCTCTGCCAGGCTGGGAGTGTTCGTGGGCCAGAGCTCAAATTGTTCGAAGTCAGCGTTGTCCTGTGGGTTTTGCCATGAGCAAAGCAACCCCACCGTGTTCTGCTGCCATGGGGGAGCTGAAAAGCTGCAGTTCCATCCACGGGAGCCTTTGTAATCAAAGGGAGCAAACCCCACCCGAATGGGAGAGAGGCTTTTCCTGGTCAGGCTGTTCAGACAACAACTCCCCCAGATTCCTCATTCTGCGAGGAAAAAAGCAAAAATTCTCTTTAATCAGTGGGTAAAGTGTCAGTCGTTAATTAGAGGTGATCTCTGAGGTGATTTCCTGGGGTGCCACCATCCCTGCTGTCCCAGGGCAGAGCAGAACCCGGGCTGTGAGCAGGGCACAAACTCACCCCAGCACCCCCAGCTCTGGCAGTGSGACCTCGGCACAAACCCTGCTGTCAGCACAGCCCCTGACCTCCATCCCGGGGGGCTTCTGCAGGGCGGGGAGGTGCTGGGGGTGAGGTGCCTGACTCAGAGCTGCTGCCTCCACCGCCCATCCCCTGGCTGCTGTTTACCTCCCTCCTCCCCACGATGGGGTGATGCTGCTCGCCCGCCTCCCCCGGGGGAGGGGGGGTTACAGAGGCGTGATGATGGCTCTAAAAGTTGTTTGAGCTTGGGATGGCAGGAGCCGTGGTGGTTGTTATTAGCATTGGTGATGATGCTGCTAATTACCGAGCTGCTGGGAAACTCCCCATGGGAGGAGGCGGAGGGGAGGGGAGGTGAGGCAGGGCACAGCGGAGTGAGCAGGGGATGGAGAGGAGCCTGGCCCTTCAGGCAGCTCTGTGGGGCCCTGAGAGGAGGGCTCAGCCTGCGGGGAAAGCCGTGGGGATGCTGGGATGGATGGGAGAAGCCTTGGCCCAGGTGCTGCGGAAGGTAGGAGAGCGTGGCAGGTTCCCCCTGTGCCTCACACCTTCCTGCCACGGCTGTGCAAGGGCTGCTGTTGAGTGTGGTGCTCATGCAGGAGGGTCCTGACCCTGCTGGGGCAGAGAGAGGCTTCCCCTTCCCCTTCCCCTGAAGTGGGGGAATTTCCCAGCCATGGCTGGTGTTGGTCAGGAGGAGAAGGAGCAGCCCTGCCAGGGGATGAGCAGGGACAGGTTCTGCTCACCTGAGGGGACAGGGTTTGGATCAGCAAGGACAGGGTTCTGCTCACCTGAGAGCCCAGGGTTTGGATCAGCAGGGACAGGTTCTGCTCACCTGAGGGGACAGGGTTTGGATGAGCAGGGACAGGTTCTGCTCACCTGAGAGCCCAGGTGTGCAGCTCGCAGGGCTCTGAGTGCCTGGGTCTTCACAGCACAGGAGAATCTGCTCTGGGAGAAGCTGATGAGGGCGAGGTGCTTTTGGTCACGTTTCTGCTCTGTTGCAGCAGAGCCCTGAGCAGAAGTGGCTGCATTAAAGCTCTTTCCCTGCATTCGTGGGCAGSCAGATCCAAGTCCCTCCAAATCCCTCCCTGGGACTCGTGCAGTGCACACCTTCTGAGTTTCCTCTCTTTTAGAAGGAACATCAAAGCAGAGGTTTTGTACTACATGAAACTGGCAGACATCAAAGGCTTGCTCGTACATTTAACCTCTCTCTCCATTGTGGTGAAGGTCAGAATGCTCCAGCTTGGGTTTGACTCAGTAGCAGATGTGTTTTAGGGGGATATTAGAAGGTTACTGGAAGGATAAAATCAAAAATATCAGAGGTTGTGTCCCTCACCCTCCTGGGTGCAAAAAGGAAGCGGGCCCATGGAAGAAAGGGGCTGTGTGTTCTGGAAAAGGCTTCCTGGGGACCTGCCCCAATTCTGGGCCTGTGTTTAAGGTCAGAGGTGTTTGAGGTCGATGAGGCTGAGCATGAGCCAGAGTTCAAGGGCTAAAACACTTCACTGTGCCAAGGTCCAACAGCTGGAGCAAAACCCATGAGCGAGGCAAGGATCAAACCCAGCCCTCTCTGGATCTGTGCTCTGGAATGGTCCTGATCCTCTGGACTCTCCCTTTCCCTGCCTCACTCTCCAGACCTGTCCCTCACTCTCCAGAYCTGTCCCTCACTCTCCAGACCTGTCCCTCAGCCTGTCCAGGCCCATTTATAGTCAAGGGGAAGAGGAGCAGTGCTTGATTGCAGTGATGACTTGCAGGGATGGGTTGCTGATGTATTCAGACCCTGAACGATTTTCAAGCCCTCTGCATTGCCAAACATTCCCTGGGACAAATGTTTTTATAAGGCCTTTTTTATGATTACAGTGAGAAGCAACCATAAAAGAGAGGAATTTTTTGGGAGGTCATCCATCCCTGCCCCACAGGCAGGGTGCCAGAGTTCTTTATGGGGTTTTCTGTCTCAGGGTTTGTTGGGGGATTGTTGGGTTGCAGGATGCTCGTGGTTGAGCCTCTGAAGGTCAGTGTCAGGAGGATCTCAGGAGGCAGGTCTGGAGGATCCTGCCTGTCCCTGCTGAATCAGGGGTTGTGCAGGCAGCTCTTGGCTGTCAGTGTCCCCATCCCTCCCCTGTGACTGCACTGGGAACTGCACCATGGGCTGGGTGGATGCTGGGTGCAGGGATGTGTCAGCCCTGGGGGCTTCTGACCCCACAGCATCATTTCCCTGGTTACCTTGTCCTGTTTGAGGGGAGATTGATCCTTCCCCAGTTCCCTCTGGAGCTGGAACCTGGGTTTTACACCAGGCACCCTTTGTTCTGTGTTGTGTGTGCATCTTCCCTCTGTTTTAACATCAGCTCGGTCCCTGCTTCATCTCCCTGGTGTGTGAATCCCACAACACAGGGGCAGTGCAGATCACACCCTCCTGCATCCCACAGCCTCTAGTTTGCTCAGCTGCAGGGGTGTAATTATGCCATTAGTGCTGGTCAGACGTTCTGGTGTAAACGAGCTCTGGGAGCCAGTGAAAGGAGAGGAAGGGAGAAGCCAGAGCCAGGCAGAGAGGAAAGGCAGCTGCTGCTAAATTTAAGACTGTTCCTATGACACCTGGAGGCTGCTGTGGTGGTGTCAGTCCTCTTGGAAGCGAGCAGGTAAACAGGGAGCTGTGGCTTGTTCTTGGAGTGCTTTATCTTCCTGTTCAGCTGGTGGGACCTTCCAGAGTGCTCGGGGCAGRGAGGCTGAGCTGTTCCCTGGCTGGAGGCAGGATGTGCAGGAAAACCTGGAGCAGGACAGCTGTGGGGAGGCTCTGCAGGGATTTGGGCTGTCAGGGATGTCTCCCCAGACTCATCTTGAATTGTCTGACCTGTCTTCCTCTGTGAGTCTCTCTGTTAAGCTGCAGGGTCCTTCCTGTCTGCTGCTCTCTGGCTCAGGGGGTGCTCCTTGCACAAATTCTGCACGAGCCCCAGGAGAGGTGTGAGAGCTGCTCTCCCAAACCTGGAGGTGCAGAGGCTCTCAGGAGTTCTGCAGAGCCCTGCCAGTTCATTCTTCAGTGGGACTTTGGCCATGGGAGGCAGGGRGATAAACGTGGGGATGGAAAACCTCTGCACAAAGTGGCTGCACGGRGAAGGTGGGGGGAGGCAGCAGCGATTTCTGGCTTGTGCTGCCTCTGCTGCATTCGTTGCCTCAGAGGCAAATTATCAGTTTCTTCCTTGAATATTAACAGCTGCCAGGTAATGAATTCCCCCTCTCTGTTTTATAATGGCATTAAAATTGGGATTTGCCTTGGTTTTCTCTGCAATTATCCAATGAGGCTGTGTGAGTGAGAGGGAGGCAGGGCAGAGCTGGCTCTGCTGCAGGCGAGTGTCGTGCCTGGGGGACTGAACTTGGGRATGACCCTTCCTGARGGGCAGCTCCAAGGGATTGAACTTGGGAATGACCCTTCCTGAGGGGCAGGAAGCTTCCATGTGCTCCCTGGGACAGGGCTGGTGTTGGCAGGGCAGTGTCTGTGCAGGCTGCAGGGCTCAGGGTGTCTGATCTCCTGTCTTTGGGATATTTCTGTTGCTTGCACAGCCTCTTTCTGTGTTTTCCCTGGTTTTCCCTCCTCCCCAGGCTGAGRTCAGGCTGTGCATCAAAGCTGACCTGTGTGGAGGGGAGGTGGGACACAGGATTTGCTGTKCCTGTGCCACACACAGGGGGAAGAACCCACGGGCTTTGCCACRTGCAGGAGGGTGTCCAAGCCCTGACATCTGCAGGGGTGACACCAAGGACACCCAGGAGCTCTGGATGTYCCTCTGATCCCTCAGGTTGAGGTTCAGGGGCTTCATATTCCATCCTTAGCTGGCTACATGTGGAGGCCATCTCTGGAGCCAGAAAAATGTAGGAAAAAGCCTCTCACAGAGGAATCTGCTCTAGGAAGGAGAAAAAAAACTGAGCTGGTTGTCCAAGGTCACCCAGCAGACTCATGCTGGAGGTGTGAAGGTCAGTGATCCAGGCTGGAGGTGACAAACCAAGCTCCCCAAATSCATTGTTCCCCCCTTGACTCACTGTAAGTGAGTTTGCAGTTATTGGCACTTTRAAGCCATAATTGAGGTCTGCTTTCCTCCTTGCACAACCTTTTCTCCCAGCAAACTGTCAGCCATCAAGTGGGATGAGACAGTAAAAGAGATGTTACACTCACCATTTCCTAGAAACTGTCACTTTAAAGAGAACAGCACTGGGGAAAATAAAAAAAAAACAAAAAAACGATGAATTGGAGCCAAACTCAGAGCAATAAACCTCCAAATGTTTGATTTCTCTCAAAATCTAGAAGTTTTCATTCCTTTCTTGGGTCTCTGCCGTGCCTGGGGCACTTTGTACCTTCCCAGTTCTGGCCTCTGGCATTTGTTAAACTTCACATGGCAGAGGAGCTTTAAAAAATATCATAGCCCAGGYTCTCTTTGGATGTAAATCAGCCTAACTGGGCTTGAATCCCTGCAGCTGGGGTGGCACCAGATGACAAGGGGGCCTCTGGTGACTCAGGGCTGGGTTTGATTTTCTTGCCAGCCATCCCTGAGCTCCCAGCTGTGGCTGGTGGGATCTGGCATGGATGGGTCCCTGTGCTGGGAAGGGATCATGATCCCTGTGCTTGCTGGGGCTACCTGAAGAATCCTTTCTGTACCAATAACTTGTGTTTCTCTTTATGTGAATTATATTTAACACCAGGAAATGCATGCTGATATTACATTTTCTGGGTTTCACAGGAGGACAGAGCTGTGTAACCAGCGCAGTTCTTCTTCTTAAGTCAGTGCTTTTGGATAGATCCCCTCAATGCAACCCTCTCCTCTGGATTTAGGGTGCCCTTGGGGTGAGCAGCGTCTCTCTGAGCTGTCCTTGCACCAGGAAACTCAGGCTCCCTGGGAGCTGAGGGTCCTCCATGGCTGCAGGAGAAGGATGGGAATCCATAAATCACAGGAAGGGTTAAGGGCTGGTTCTTGGAACTCTCCTGATAAAACCAGCCCTGGCAGCAGGAAGATCCCCCTGTGCCCAGATGAGTGTGAAGACAGCTGAGGGGGGCAGAATTAGAGGTGCAGGCAGCAATTCCCAGCTGGACAGGAGGAGCCCCTGGACAGCTGGACAGGAGTCCTTGGTTTGGGCACAGGCTGGGCACAGGCTGTGTCAGGTTAACGTGGCCTCTGCTCACACCTCACCTTCAGCATCCACATTTCCCATTAGTGGTGCTATTTTTAAGCCTCTCTAGACAGTTAACCCCAATTAACTAAAGAAGCCCAAATAATGGTTTTTTTTCAGAGCCCCCCAGTCCCTGTGAGGCCCCAGAAGCCCTGGCAGAGCTGAGCCCAGTGAAGAGCTGCAGGGATGGCTGCAGAGCTGCCCTGGGGAGATGTGCAATTGGAGCAGAGCCCCAAACCATCCCATAGATCCAACTTTTCCATCCTGGGTGGTGCTGTTTGTGCCACAGGGGAGGTTCCAGCTGCCTGCAGTGCTCACTGATGCAGCTCAGTGTGCAGAGCCAGCAGAGAGGGCACTGTGTGTGTGCCTGGGTGCAGGAGCTGCAGCAAAGTCCCAGGAGGGTTATTTTTGTCTGTACCTAAATCCACCTGAATCCCAGCGCTCCCTGGGCACTGCCACGTGCAGCAAACCCCAAACAGGGTGTAGTTTCATCCTGCCCTTTGCAGCAGCAGGTACCAGAGCAGGAGATGCTTTTGGCTGATACGAGASGCTGCTCCTGCCTTTGCATGTGATTTTTGTCCTGCCTGTTTCAACTCTCTCTGAGCAGGTCGGTCAGACGGTGGCTGCAGTGGCAAACCCACAGGTACCAGCCCCAGGAGCCCTCCCTGCCCCAGCAGGGCCAGGGTTTCGTGTTYTGTGGGGTGCCTTGCACAACAAGGCCTTGATCTCCAGCGTGGCCTTCAGGCACCACGGGGCTGTGAGTAAATAATAATTAAGATCTGGGCGTTTGCTGAGCCAGGGGTGTTTGTGTGCAGGCTGGATGTGTTATGGGTGTGCACAGCTCCAYTTCCCCCATCCCCACCAGCCCTGAGGAAGGTGCTGCATCTGCTCAGCTCCCTCTCCAAACCTCGCTGTGCTCAGAGCAAGTAGGTGTCTTAATAAAAGTCTGATTCAAGAAAGCAGCACAATTTTGGCAATCCAGAGACGAGCAGGATTTTTTTTTTTTTTTTTTTTTTTTTTTTTTTTTTTTTTTT